>VYXC01007587.1:1347079-1485646 GCA_013397175.1 Platysteira castanea | reverse complement strand
AAAAAAAAAAAGGGAAGATTACTCTGTATCCATGGCTACATGACTGCACACCATATCAATACTATGTCCCTGAGACACTCTCCCTGAGAGTGTCTGACGTATTTTGGAATTTTAATGAAACCCATATTTATCTGATAGGTAACACATCTGGAAATCAAAAATCCAGGGAGTCGTATAAAACTCAAGTGAGGATTGCCTCAATTCTCATTTTTGTCACACCTATATGTATTTTGAAGCACATTCGTACCTTTAAAGTTAGCTCTTCCAAACCTGCTGTCAGAGCAGTTTGGTTATTACCCATTCCCAGCTGACGCTATCAAGCTGACCTGTGGTGAGGCAGGGCTGTCAGAGTAAGCGGATCCCAGCGTACAGTAGTTGAAATAATAAATGATAGGGGCTACACACCAGAGAAAACTGTGATTATACCATCACTCCAGTGCCCATTAAGCTCAGTAATTTCTAGCTATTTGAAAAACTGAGATGTCATTTCTCTAACATGTAAGTGTTTCTTGAATGTAATAAAATCCACCATTTTAACACTGATTGTTTCTCAGGACCTGCTCACTGGACTGTTATCTAAACAAACATTTCAGGAGGTTACTTACCTCTATCAGACTTTTAATTCATGATGTGAAGGTATATTGTTTTGGAAATGACAAGCATAGTGACTCCTTTCTGTGTCTGCCAGTGACCACAGCATCAGGATTTCTATCAGGAGACTTTCCAAAGCCTAGTAAGTACTTGGGTTTCTAAATCTCTCACTTTCAGAAATCTCACAAGGACTGGCTCTAAGAAGTTCCCACACTGTACTTCCACTCTTTGGACTAGCACAGAAGTACAGCAAAACTGTACTTTTAGCCCACATACTCTTCTTCTGCAGCTGGAGAGTGCAGCTAACTGAATTATCTGAACCTTAGATAGGTTTACAGTTCATTTGAAGATATTTTTGGAAAGCTTTTTTTTATTTTTCCTGGACTAGTTCTTCCCGGGTGAACTCATTAAACATATGGAAAAATGTAAAAGTGAATTTCACCATCTATCTGTACCAGAATGTGCCACACAGTCAGGGCAGAACTTAATAGGGAACTGCTGGGAGACTTCCCATGGATTACACTGGGCTTTATATTAGATCCTGAGAAATCCAAAAACCTCTTTTTCTACTTAGCCAACTTCCACTTCTAGTTTTGTGTCAGACAAGTCATGAAAAAGAGAACTCAGCCCTACTGAAGTAAGGGCACCCAGGATAATCAGTCAGAGAAGAGATCGTAATACACAAATGCTCTTGGGGAGAAAATTCTAAGAAACTCTTTCATCTTTCACCCAGAAGCATTTAATGAACCCAGATGGAAAGTAATGTTTCTAATTGGAAAAAAAAAGTATGCTCAAGAACCATCTGAATGTTCATGTGTGAGCTCTGAGTATGAAATCTGGCTCAATGTAATGAAAAAAGAAATCCAGAGCAGGAAGTAAAATGTAAACCACTCTTACTGAAAAACTGATGACAGAAATGCTTTGCAACAGAACAGAATGAAAGAACAGACTGCAGATGCAAAATACACTTACATTTTTTTAAAAACCAAATAGATGGAGGACAGAAATTATTCAATCAATGCTTGTAAGTTACAAGGAAAGGATTTGTATAAAAATGCTTGCTAGTGTTTGTGGGAGGGTGAGTAGTGTCTCCCTGGAAGTGCTACTTTTTATCCGAAAATAAGGGATAAACCAAGCTCGAGCAATTTTAGATTTTAATCAAGATTTAGAGCTAAGAAACTGACTATTTGACAGTTGAGACTTCACTATACCAAATATATTCACAAGGGAAGGTTGCAGATAGCAGAAAGAGATTAAAAAATATTTTGATCTCTTTCTTTCTAATGTTACTGGCTTCAGCAAAATTCTTCTTGGTTTATCCACTGTTAATGAGTAAGGAGAAGGAAGCTTTTTAAATTTAGTTTCTAGCACAAAAGTGTTTTTCACTAAAACATGTGAAATGTGTCTATTAGTCAAGAATAATTTCCTTCTGACCTGTTAATCCTCACTGGATTATGGGATTCTTTGATTATGTTCTTCCTTACTTACCTGTAACCATCAGCTCTGAAGTGCCACTGGGTTTAGAAAACAAATGTTTAAAGGAAAACGGTTTTGTATCTTGCTAACGCTCTGTTTTCCATCAGTTTTTCTATGTTTAACACTACAGTATGATACTTCTCCATTTTTTTGAGTTAAAGTGGTAGCCCAGAAAAAAATAGAAAGGTAACATCAGCTACCAGAAGATAGCCTCTTTCCTCTGTTATTTGCTGTTTGTTTTCCAGCTAAGCCCATAAGAATGACTAAAAAGGTTTGCACTGCTGTTTTTAGCCCAGATCTTCAAGTTATTTCAGGATATTAAGCAACTTACACATCGTTGTGGAGGCCTTCCACTTCCTTTTACTGTTTTTGTGTCAAGATCCAGTTTGAATTTTTAACCTTATGGAATGTTAGTACCCAGATTCCAATCACTACCCAAGAGATGCTGGTGCCCTAGAAATGTTGAAGCTTTGAGAAAACCATTGTGTGAGAGAATTCTAAAATACCCTGTGCCACCACTGATACAGAGCTAGCCCCATATTTCTTTGCTCCTTTTTTAGTCTTGTCTTCTATCATCTTCCTTTCCTTCGGTATAAGTATCAGTCTCCCCACTTACAGTTCCTCAAATAGCTGCATATATTTTGACAGCTGAAATATCTTATGTGTGAGTTTTACTGCAAAAGGCAACAATCCCGAAGACTACATTTTATAAAATCCAAAGATAAACAGCTTCAAGGTATAGCAAATTTAATCCTTCTTTAAGGCCTGATTTAACAAACATACACTGAGACATAAGGACAAGTAATAGTGAAGTCTGGATGATGAAATCTGCAATGATTCATTCCTCTAGTAAAATAGTCTACTACAAGTGCTAAATATTTTTTAAAGTCAATAATTTGTAGCACTAGAAAGTTAAGGAAAGCCATGTTTACGTGGCGTGGAAATAATCCAGATCTAAAAAGAAAGATGTGACTCATAATAGATGACAGTTATATATTAGATTGCATTTTTTTTCTTCCCTCGTCAGTTAGCCAAAAATTATGATGGTATTACCCTATTTTTTTGATGAAATACCTCACTTCCTCCTCGTCTCCTATATTCTCCTTCTCCAGTTTTTAAGTTAGAATATTGAAAAATTCATAAAATCTATCTTACAGTTTACAAAAAAATATAGTTGATTAGAAGAACACTGGAAGCAACAGCGCTGAGCTGTAGCGCACCTTTTCAATCACTAGAGACTCACACATACACACAGAGATCACGACAAATAACCTTGTTCCTGTTCCCTTCCTGGACAATCTGTTTGGCCCCAGCACAAGGACTCCATATGTTCTAAACTTCCAGGGAGAACCATTGCATCCCACCTTTCTGCCCATGGCATATGTTTTGGCAGAGGAGTCCTGCCAGAGGAAAAGGGAACACCTCAGCTCAAGACCTGAAAAATCTTAGCACGGACGTGGACGCTACTCTCAGGAATCCCAGTATCTTAATAATCTAAGCATGTCACCTTCCAGAACATTAGCCATGCAAGCACATGAGGTTTATTGATAAATTCAGTGCAATGTATGACAATGAGTAAAATGGATACCCTGAAAGATTTGAACAGGAAAACCGAACAAATTCAGTTATGCTTTGTAAAAGAAATACCCAGAGTTAGACGTAGTTCTAAAAAGACTTGATCTCTTTCTTCACTGCTTCAAAAACCTGTTTGGGCCTGGGGGAGAGCTCTGTGGAAACTGAAAAAGTCATGCCTCTGCCTGAGGACCCTTTCTTCATGATCTAACTTGTATTTCTCTGCTTCCACTGTTAAATAGGACTCTCTGATTGTGATATTGTACATCTTTAAGCAGTTCCTCACCTTGTCTTCCAAAGTCTGCAGTTGGTATGACACCTCTTTCCCTTGCTCTTGCTTTGCTTGCTGCCTCAGAATCCTTTGTATCATTTGGAAGAAGATGAGCCCTCCTATGATATTAGCAGGTTTTCATCCCCCCAAGACAAAGGTCTAGCTGCTCTATTATTGTTCCTAGCTATTAATTGAAAGATCTATTAAGGACATCCCCACGTGCTTCATGCCAGGAACATGGAGATAGTCCCTGTGTAGAAGATAAACGATTTGTGAAAGGAAATCAGTCATCAAATTTCAGGAACTAGTGTCCAAAGCTAACACTCCAGAACATCTCATTGTATTTTCCATCCTTAATATTTACTTGACTTTGGATTTGAGGGGAATATCTGCTCTTTAAAACATGGCATCTGTGTTCAGACACCAGATCCATTAACTGCATTTTCAGAGTAGGCAGAAGGAACAAAGACCAGAGAGACTAATCCTCCACTAATGGAAAATGTCATATCTCCACAAAATCAATTTGCTGAGGTGACAGCCTGTCTGTTGCTTTTGGTGAAAGTCACAACACCATGGGTAATAGTTTCTCAGAGCTGAATTGCCTTCTTTTATACATGAAAATTAGTCACATCATCATTGAAGGCATTTTAAAGACTGCATGCAGGCAGTCCTTGGCCATGTGAAATAGGTTTTTCTAGTTGTGAGTTCTGCGACATAAGCTGCAAGAAGCAAACACACAAATCATGTATGTCAATTACATTACTATCATAAGACCTATTTGAGACTGATTCTGTTTTCTGAAACAAATCTAGAGTGACATCTTCTGTCAAGTTAATTGCAGCCTCCTAAAACAAATAAGCATAACAAAACCCTTTCACTCCTTTTCAAAATCTAATTTCAATGTTATTGAAATATTCATAGAAATTTCTATCTTTTAATGGCAGAGATCCCAAAATGCATCATGCAAATGGCTAGTGAGGACATTTTCTAGACTCTGTAAACTTACTTGCAGCATGCAGAAACTTCAGTAAATTAAGTGGTTTATGTATGTTAAAACTAGCTTAATGTGTGTGTCAAAGCGTTAGTAGAAGAGTGCTGCAAGAGAATCAATAATGGGAGTCTATTCAAAGGTGCAAATTAAGATAGCTAACCTTAGTTGCTTTACATAGCTTCTTGACAGGCAAGTAACTATGTAGATTTCATTTCCCATTAGTAGGGATTAAGTGATAGTAGAACATCTAAGTGAATCGCATTCTTTAAGAATTTAAAGTTTATAAAAAGGCCAGAGCATAACTTATACAGCAACTCTTTGTCTCAGACCTGAATGTTTTTAAACAAGTGATTCAGAAATTAATAATCACTGTGTTTGTTGATTCTTCATTTGATTTTGTCCATTTTTGAAGCTTTTCTTTTTTCTTTAATATTTCAGTTGCTGTATTCCTCCGCACAAAAGTGGGAAGCACTGCTGTTTGGTCAGGTGGGACACACAGCTGCATGGCCACTCTTCCACAACACGGCACACAGCAGGGAAGCTGAAGGAGGTTACAGTCTCTTGAGCTTTTTAATACAGCTGCCTCCCAAAAGCATACTTGGAATAAACACAGCAGATGCAGAATTCACACATTGCACTGTTGGTGCACCTCACTATGAGAAAAAAGCTCCCTACTGTACATCAGAATGAACACACTCAAAAGAATTAAGATCATTACTGTTTGTCATGCCAAGAAAAGGGATTTGGGTTGATAAGAGTTACTTCTGTCTTTGACACCTGTAGATTCTGGCTTCCCAAGATTTATGGCTCAGATTTTATTTGCCTGCAGTCTCCGACCTCGTAATTTAGAGCTGTCTTAGGTGAATACATCTCATTCCAAGACAATTCCTGATGGCAGGAATGCGATGCTATCCCTCTGTTTTGCATAAGGGATTACTTTCCTAATTTAGGGTTTGGAAGGAGGATAGTGACTAGTAAATCATTTTGAATGAAGATATCCTTGGACAAATCCTGGAAAACACTATGGACTGAGGAATCTTTGGTCTTTCCACAGGCTCCTCACTCCTCCAGTACTATGTGTTGGGTCAAGAGACAGCTGGTGTCTGCAAATATCCAGCAGCACACACCTGGAGAAGAGTTTAAGAACAAGATATGAGGGAAGTCACTGTTCCCTAAACTTTTTCACCAGGTGTCAGTGATCTATCAATCAGCTTCTCTTTCAGTGCATTCCCTCTGGGGGCAAAATTGCTCCACTCAACACCTAAATGCTCATGAAACACCTAGACTTCCCAAGTATATCTGGAAAGAAGACAGTAGGAGCTTTTATAGTGAGAAATTTCTTTCCCCTCTCAAGATGTTGGTTCATCCAAAAAACAATTATTTTTTTTACCAGAAAGCCTTAAGATTGGTTTTCTTCCCTTCCTAGAAATTATAAAAATATTTCTAAATATATTTACAAATTATAGAAATATTTCCCAGGAGTGGGGGGTGGGAGATTGCTTTCTTCATCAAAATAAGGCCTTGGTGTTTTATTTTGGTATTATTTTTATTGTTTTATTAAGCTGACTATTAACCACTGCAACTATTTTTAATGTAAAAAAGCTACATGAAGTATTTTGATAGATAAACAACAAATTCCTTAAATTTCACTTAATATTTTTTAAAAACTCTCCATCTTAAAATAAAACAATATGATATATTTCATCTGTGAAAAATTTTCACAAGGTAGAAAAAAAATCCTTCTTCTGGAGGTATAACCAAGCTAGATGTTGCTACATATATGCATCAGTGCATAATGGTTCTTTCCCTTGTTTTTCTTTGAATGCATTCCTATCTATCCCAAAGGCAGGTCTTATTAATGTCATATAGTTGAGTTCTGAAAAATCACGTTTCCGGTTTTTAAAGCTAAAAGTGGGTGATTTAGTCATGCAGGCAGTCAGATCTTTAGGATGTCTAAAAAAAAGCCTGATATAAGTAAGTTTTTTTGGCTTTTTCTTTAGTTAATAGAAAATTTATATCAGCTGTACAGGGTTTTGGTTCAAGTACAGGGTGTTGGTTCAAGAACAGTGTCTCAAATATATGGGATTAATTATCTTGAAGACTTGCCTACAGGCTGACTATAGAGCATCCCAGGTAAATAGGTCAGATCAGATGAACGACTCCGAGATATCTAAAGTTATAAGAGACTAATGCCTTCTCTCCTTCCCAAAGAAATTAATGAAAACATGGAGGACTTAACAGTATTTAAATTGAGTAAGTTTTTTAATTCCTAAACAGTTTTAGGGGTTTTTTTTCCTGCCTTATATTTTTGATAATGTTTCTCACTAACAAAAGAAAGCTGTTGTTTTCCTAAATCATTTGATTTTATTGTTTGACCGAGGCATCACCCAGCAAACCTGGTTGAGCTGTCACACTGTCATCACAGAACCATATGGGGAAAAAAGAGAATATTGTTTTCCCCATTTCATGGAAGAAGACATGAGGGCATATATAGATGAAATGGTGCTCCAGGTCTTCCAAACCTTCGAGAAAATACCGATAGAATACCAGATTGTTGGTAAACGGTTATTAGAAACAGAAACGAAAATTAAATAGTAGCTCAGAAGATATCCCCCCATGTGGCTGTATAAAGACTCTGAACTGAGTTGTTCATGGATTCTTTTTTCAGTACTGCTTATTTTCTGATTGTGGGTGATCTCTTAAATATGCACACTTGTTAAGCATATTTATGTAGCAGATTATGTCAAAATGAGTAACATAATTCTTAATCAATGCAAACCTGGTTTCCTCCTTTCTTTTCAGTCTCCCAAAATAACAGGAGAAAAACAACCTCTATTAGAGAAATCAAGCATCTGAAAAGTAAATCCAAGTCAAAAGTAGCAGAAACAGTACTACTTTATGTTCATCTTCCACATCTAAGCTGTCAACCTTCAGTCTCTGTTCTTTGAAAGGGAGCACAAGAGCTGTCATTTAATAGTCCAGAGATACTAGCAATGAAAGAACTATCATTTAAATAAAAATAAGAGTTGTGAAACTGATGTTGCAGCTGTATGATCTCCAGTTAGGTTTTGTTTTGTGTGTCAGGCAATGATATTTCATTCAGCAACTCCAAACCAGATACAAATGATAAAATTCAACACACCTTGTGTTTAGACCTCTGGCAAGAAACACAGACCAAGCAGGTATGTGGCAGGCTGCCTCGACGACTGACACAAAGCAAATGCTAGATTTAGCACGCCTTCATTTGATGACTGACCCAGCAGAACAGCACCTCAGTGGGCTGACAGTCTTTTATATATCTCTGCTCTCTCTCGATTATAGCGTCACATCCCATTTAGCACTCCAAATTCACAGTCATTTACAGACACCACCCAAGCCTAGGCAGGGAGCTGAAAGGATACAACCGTCTGGTTGTTATTATTAGCCATCAAAGTTCTGAAACGTTGTCATCTTGTGGCAGGTTGAGGACATAACAAGGGAAATAGCTGCTTCTCCAGGTCATTTCCCCGGCCCTGGAAACAACTAGCATGCCTGGGGATATTTTGAGTGCAAGGCACATGCAGAAACTGCTGCAGGGGAGTTTCCATAGTGCCATAGTGTGGGCATTCTGGGACAACCTGAATCACAGCTGGTTTACATCACCGGATCAGGTCTTTAATTTGTAGCAGAGTGTGTGCATTCCAGATGTAGCAGTGCTCATTTAAATACAAAGCAATTTAGCCATTAGATCCACTTGCTTTTTCATCTGAGGAAGTACCAGCAGTTTGCATGTTGATATCTTGCTACATATATAACTAGCCAATAAAAATTAGACCTGACGGAGGTTAAAAGGTGAGTGATAGCAACCTAATGCTAATAACTGCTGTACCATCCTACATTTTCTTGCTTGGCTTTAGGAGAGATCCTACTGGAACAGCTTTGCTATCTCTGATTTGCACTGTCACATGCCTTCTTCCAGAGCATCTGAAGGACATGCTAAACTCAGCACAGTTCTTCCAGAGATTACACTGTGTGCACTCATTATCCAATAGAACAGTGTGTCACCTAACCTTGAGTCATCACTGAGTCTCAGCTCTCAAAGACTCAGTGCCATAACTTTCTACTCAGAGTTCCTGAGTCATACAGGAGGAAAGGAGAGACACAACAAAATGTCACTTTACACAAACACCTATTGACATGCCCAGGCCAAGGACACATCTGTCGGAGTGCGTGTAGGCACATCTGGCCCCACAGAGAAGGAAATATTCAAACAAGCCCAGCAATATACTAATGCAGCTATTCAGATCAGAGAGCAAAGGTCTGGATTCAGTAAATTTGATTGCCAGTGTCAGACTGGATGTCTCCACTGCCTATGAAAACCCAGGTTCCATGTGTGTCTGTCTTCTCCTATTGCCTGCTCTTTCCTAACACATTTGTAGTAGAAAACAGAACTTGCATGAGCCTCCAAGCTCTTTGGTATGAAATCAAATTGGTTACTTACACTAAAAATGATCTCACAGCATCACATCTGGATTAAAATAAGTACTTGAAGGTTCTACTGCTTCCTAAAGAGGCAAGCCCAAGGCCATTTGGTTCACCTTATAATAAATAAGAATTTCCATTTTTATATGTCACCTGATAGTGGACTGTGGATGGAAGACTCATGGGAAACGTAATGGTAGCCTCTCAGTAGGTCCAGTAGAGAATGAAAGCAAATGGGTATAGCTGTTTTTTCCATTGGAGTTACATGCAGGCATGTGTATGCATAAGCTGAGACACACCTAAATATCACAGACAGAGAACACAACAGAAAGTCAAAGGCAGCTAGTCATCGTATGACCCTGACCAGAAAGAAACCCAGGAGAGCTTTGTGACAGGAATGCAGACTGAAAAACAAAAGATACTGGGCAGGAATTATAAGAGAAAAAGCTTTCTGCTCTTTGATTTCTACAGATCTGGGGAGAAAAATTTTATATACATTAATAAATAAGTTTTATCAAATCAATGTAATATGATTTGATAAAACATTCAATTCTACCTAAAGATTATAATAGCAACCAATAATAGCAACCTATAGAAACTTAAGTTTTTGCCGAATGCTAGGACTGCAAAATGGAGAGATGCATCACACTTAGGCTCATGTCTAAGATTACTAAATTGCCTGTGACGAACATAAAGCCACAGCTCTGTGCTAACCAGGGTCAGACTCGGACTTTCTGGAATCACTCAGCCACATGACCCTGACCTGGATTAGGAAGGTAGGAAAAGATGGTTTATGCCACTCTCAGCAGAGGAGAAAGCACCTGGCTGTGTGTATACATCAGAATTGAGAGCCAGATAATATGTGAGCTGGCATAAAATCTAGTGCATAATTGCCTGCCTCAAAAATCCCTTGAGCACACTGGAAAAGTCAGGGTTGCTTTGAACCAGTTCCGTGCTGTGCCATATGGCTGTGACATTTTAAATCCTACATTTAAATCCTGGTTTTAAAACCATATTTTCTATTCCTTGCAGCCACAGCCTAAGGAATAAAAGAGCAGGAAAACTCTGCAAAGATAGCAGCCAGCTAAGAGGCAACATTAAAGCAGAAGTATGCCTCCAATCCCATCCCTCTATGGGGTTTATTGAATATAAATAGACTAGCAGGAACAGAGCTGAGATGCCTCAAGCACTCCTGTATCATGTTTATTATCTGGCATGATACACATTTATTTATTCCACATAAAACAGAAGCTTTAACAGAGGGAATGAGAACATCTTCAATCTGCCCACAGTAGTTAATCCCAGGTTCAAATCACTTCAGAAAGATGAGAAAAGTTAAATCCTTCCCATCATCACCATGAAGTCTGAGCTATAATTAGTAGGTGAATGATTAAAAGAGGAATGAGATGGAGATGGAGTGAGCACTTCCAGAGATGCTCCCTATGAAGCCCAATTCAACAAGCAGCACTGGAGCATGCTTACCAATCAGTCACAGAGGGAAGCTAAACAATTTGGGAACCCAGCTCAGGCCCTTAGGGAGCTCCACTGTAACAGCATTCTGCACGTGTGCCCTTTAGCTATCACCAGTGTGAGGCACTGTGAAGCAAGACTACCAATGCAAATTTTGGATCCATTAAGAGCACCAGTGAGGTGGATCCTCAGTTTCAGATGCTTTGGGACAATAAGAACCCAGTGCCTGCATGAGAGCAATGAAGTCCAGCCACTGCCTGCTGCAGGCACCAGCTCTTCCCTCTAGCTGCAAAATTGCACTGTGGATTCTCGCCTATCGTGACTACCTTGTAGCACAGAGGTTACGAGTTTGGGTATGAGAAGGTGGATATTTTATAACATCCCAGACAAATCTCCTGTGTAAAGTCTGTCACGACCAATAAAGTTTCACCATGGAGGAATTATGAATCAAGGAGTTTCAGGACTAAGGGAAGCAAAGGAGAATGTGTTCACTGCTTAAAGGACAGTCTAAATGTTATTTTTTCAAAGCCATTCATTAATTTTTTTTTTCACCCATGAGAGTCATACTCCTATAAATGCTGTCTCATATATTTAGAGGCATAAAAGGTGACTGGCCCCTACTTAAATGAATGAAAACACTGCTCCTTTCTAATCAGATTTTAAAGGAGATCACTAATCAGCAATTTTTGAATGAGGAACTGTAGCCAGCTAATCCATATCCTCTGATGCCCTCACCTTCCCACTTACCTTCTCACTGCCATTGCTCACACGGTTATTTAGCCGATCAGATGCTGAAATGTTGGGTTGGCATTTATTCAACAAAGTAAGCATTTTTATGCAGACCAAGGGAAAACACCTAAACAGTACTAAAGCAAGGAGCAGATGTCTGCAGTTTATCTTCTTTGATTTAATTTCAATAGAATTTACCTGAGATTCTCTTCATATTCAAGTTATCACATTAGGGACTCTGGGCTTGTGGTGAAGAGTGACCGACATTTGAGAAATTTTTCCGGCATTGGTAGAGGACAAGCTTACAGATACAAGCAGAGAAATCAGTGGAGTTCATTCACTCCTCCAGAGCTGGAAAGGACACAGTGGATTGCTTTTGGGTTAGGTTCAGAGTTGGTATTATTTTCAAATATCTCATCTGATGCAGCACATAAAACTTCTGTATTAAGTCAAGGTTCTTTAAGGTATTTAGCCTTTAAACTGTCTTAGCCAAGTATCTCTGAGGGTTAATATTTTGGCTTATCTTGGAGGGAAATTTTAATGTCATTTACTTTAATTAATTTTCTGAACATCTGTTAGTCACAGAGTCCTGAAGGAGTTCTAACTCTACTTCCCCTTCCTAACCCTTGCACTAGTCTCTCAAGGCCTTAGATCAGATAAAACCTTATTGTGTTCACTCATCTTCAGTGCTGGAAGGGAGGCTGAGAGGTTAGGATTATATAAATAATCCTCTCATTCCTCTGGAGAATCATGCTACTAGTAGCAAAGCAAATGTTCCTCTTCTTTGGAGCTGATAATATAGACTTGAAAGATGGTTGCTATCCTGGCTGCTCCAGCAATTATTGAAGCAGACTTGGTGTCTGGAGTCTTTCAAAGGCAGCCCATCAAACGATATTTTACTTTCCAGGTTAGAAGTTAAGCATACAAGTGTAAAGTGAGCAAGAGCCAAGACATGCTACCACTAAAGCAGGCAAAATGCCATCTCCAGGAGGCAGTGGTTTCTACTCCATGCCAAGTTCAGAGTCCCGTGAAACTGCAAAGCATCAATATCCCTTCTGTGCATCAGCACAGCCTTGCTGTGTGCAGTTCGGAGTCTGGCACCCTGCAGCACCAACCCATGATGGGGACAGTCTCCACAGCTGACAGATAGGCACTTTTACAGTCCAAAGTTTGAAAGGTGGATGTGCAGAACAGGGAAGCTTTCCCATGCAAGTCCCGTATGAGTCAAGGTAACCAAGCACACTGTCATACAAACAGTGTGTATTCCCACAGCTTGCTGCTCTCTAAGACTGCAGAACACACAAGGTGAACTTCCTTGGTGGGCAGGCATTATGTTCAATCTGTCCATTTGTTCTTCTGTCAAATGGGTAATTTCTTAAGAGCTGGCCTTTATTTTTTTCTCTTGCCAGAGTGTTTCTTGTGTGGTAAATTAGAGTACCAGCTCCAGAAGAGCCAATGACTTTCATACGACTGTGAAAGAAGGCACAGAATACGTGCAGTATCACAACTGCTCTCTCTCCACAAGCAATACATGATATCAGATTTCAGACAAGGCAGATTGTTTGTGCAGACCCCAGAAAAAATTTTATTTACTCTGGCACTATCGGGCTCACTAAAAACACATACTAATTTAGGTTAAAGAAAAACAAAATCAATCAACTTTTGCATTAAATCTTAGTTGCCATCTGTCCAGGCCATTGTAATTCAAATGATTTTTCTCTTCCTCATCTCAGATAGAGCTTTTACTCTCAAGTACCTGTTCAGGAAAGAGCTTTTACTTTCATGAATATAGATGTGTTCATGTGTATATGAACATATGAATATGAAAATACAGAAACATCATCCATACTTAATCGGACTGTGCACTTTACTCATCGTGCTGCTATCTTTAGTCATGAGTGGTCGTTAAAAAAAGCCTTTTAGCAGAATTTTTTAGTTTATTAAAAACTGTTATATTACATTTCCTACTGACTAGTCTACAGGTCTCCAGAGACAGTGATAATCAAGAATTTCACAGCTGCAGCTAAATTGTATACCACTAAGAGAGGATGTGTACATTTGAGACTGGACTTTAGACTTTCAGTGAAAGACTGGTCCCATCCCCAAAAAGCTTAATTCTAGTCCAAAACCCCAATAAGTGGGAGAAAGGAAGAATTGTTAAACACAATGTGTATATGAGGGAAAGCAACACAAAGGAAGAACTTGCCCAAGATAACAAAGGAAAGTAAGGACAAAGGAAAGCTGTTAATTGAACTCAAATGTTCTCAAACCAGTTCAATTGCCTTAATAGTAACTTTTTTTTATTTTATATTGTCTTTAATTCTTTGCACTTCACGTAGATATTATGGTGACAGTTGCCTCACAGAAACCAAAAAATGGATGGAAAGCAGGTGTTAAGAATGTCTTGAACAAAAAAGCAAGAGATTTTCCCTTTCTCCAGGGTGCATACTGACTGGTCTGCTATCTTCATCATAAGAACACCACACTACTTTGATAGCTTTCCCAGTTTTTTTAAAGACATCATTTTATAGTTGATAGTGTTACTGTGTAAAGCAATCTGCTGCCAAATTAGTAAGCCCTTAGTCAGTGTGAATGTGTATATTATTCAAGGATCCTGTTTATTATAACAGCAATTTTACCCTTTAATTCCCCTGAAGAGCAAAAATGTTCAAAGTCAAAGCAATGAGTTTACTGTAAATTATATTCCCAGGAGGGATGAGTCTGAATTGTCATACCAGAATAGTCCACCTCAATCATTTTGCAAAAGGAACAACTGGATGATCTGTACGCATTTAAACAACTCCGTTTCACTAATATTTTTCTTTGTAAATTTGCAAGCTGGCAACTCATACATGTTCCCAACCTTTTCTTCATTAACAGGAGAAAGAGAGAACTTCTTTCTTATTCAGCACACAGTCCAGCTGAAATCCAGCACTCAAGTAGACAGCAGAGAGGAGAAAGAAATAAGCAGCCCAGGAAACTTGCAAAGCACTAACCTTAAAGTAAAGCTGGTTAAAGAAACAGCTTCTTGTCCTGGCAGCAGGCAGAAAATTATCTGAGTGCTACCCAGTGGCATTCCCAGAAAGTGCAGTACTAAAGGCTTCACTGACCCAGAAGAGAGGAAACCCAGGCTCTGGCCACAGACCAGAGGGGCTGTGTCACCTTCTGTTCTGCACGTGGTTCCTCTGACTTAACACCAATACCTACATGTGAGCTAGTCACTGCAAAATTTATTGAGAGCAAACTTGATGTACGGCCACAAAAACCCATCCTGAAATTGCTTTTGTCTCTCTCCATTAAGCAGAAAAAGACTTCTTGGCAGCTTACTTAGCTGAGGTGTAAACTCAGTGAAACAAATGAGGTCCCAGGCTCTTCAGGTTTCTATAGCAAGTGGTGTATTTGTTAGCCACGAGTCACTCCCACTATGCTAAGATGTATAGGAAAGGAAGACAGTGAGCTGTTACAGAAGGGTTGGAAGAGGGCCATGAAGGTGATCAGAAGGCTGTAGCTCCTCTCCCATGAAGACAGGCAGAGAGTTGAGAGGCAGAGGTTTGGGGCTATCCAGCCTGGAGAAGCAAAGGCTTTGGGGAGACCCTTACAGAAGACTTCCAGTACCTAAAGGAGGCTAATAAAAATAATACAAATATATTTTTTACCAGGGCCTCTAGTGACATGACAAGGGGCAAGAGTTTTAAGTTGAAGAAGAAAGATTCAGGGAGTTATAAGGAAGATATTCTTTACAATCATGGTGGTGAGACACTAAAACAGTTTTCCTGGTGAAATTGTGGATACTTCATAACTGGAAATGTTCAAGGTAAGGTTGGATGGGACTTTGAACAACTCAGTTTAGTGGAAATGCCTCTGTCCATAGCAGGGTGAGTATAAACAGATGACCTTTAATGGTCCCTTCCAATTCAAACCTTTTAATTTTTTTATTATTATTTTTAAAAGCAATGTCTTCAAAATACTACAAATTCAATCAAAATTCATGGTCAAAATAACATTCCTTTAAGACATGGATATGTGATGTTTGTGCTGTTTCATCCCAGTGTTCCTGCCCTCATGAGCTCCTTTCTTTGTGATATAAATATGTAGCATTACTGTAGCATGTGGGAAGGCTATTCATGGCATCGCTGGCTTGCATTACTTTGCTTGCTATATATTCACATCTCATTGCCTTGCAACTCTGGTTTTGTTAATACATCTCTTGTATTGATTTTAACAGTTGTGCACATGTTCTTAAAGGCTATTTTAGCACAAGGCCCCTCAAAGCTTTTGAAGCGAATCAGTGCCTTTGAGAAGTCACAATTTACAGGCACACAGGAGGTGTGACAATTTTACCAGCTGGATCCGAAGCAAGGAATGGAAACAAGAACACTTTTCCTTCATTTAAATATGGAGTGACCCCTGGTAATTATTTATAGATCTTGGTCATCTCCAATGGATGTGTTCTCTGTTTTTCAGGGCTCCTGAAATGCAGGTGTGCTACCTTTCATCTGAGGAAAGAATATGGTCCTGATCCATGCTTCAAGTTTGAATCCAGCTGCCCTGCAAGTATTGCCCAGAAAGGCAGAAGCATTAAAGTGTGGTCTGAAAAACCCTGCAAACACACCACTTAAAGAAAACATGGATCCTGTCCTTAATTTGCCCTATCTTGAAACAAAATCTCTTAAACCTTGTACAGCCTTGGAGTAATATTGAAAAAAATCCTGTGGCCAGTGTATGTCTTGATCAATAAAGTATCATCAAAACTATTTGAGAATTCATTTGAAGTCATGGCATATTTCAGTGGAGAAAAACAATTGTTAAAGGTCAAAACAGTTTTTCTGCCATTTTCAAAACAAAATAATTTTTGGTTCAGACTGACAGTTGCCTCAGCACCTACCTTTAGTTTTGTTTTGTTTTGGATTTTTAAAAAATATTTCTCAAATTATCTCTAATGAAATATTTTAAGCCTTCAGATTTTTGGAATGATGAGCAACGTCCCTCCTAAAGAAATCATTTCAGGTCAGTGTGAATGGAATTTTTTTCAGTCAGTGAACTGAAAAATCAATTATTCCGACAGCCACCGCAGTGCACAACTCAAGGGCAATATGAGACCAGGAGACAAATTGGGAAAGAAGAACGGACTGATCCTGCCCTAATATTTTTCAATATAGTGCTACCCAACTTTTTTCAACAGGTGCCCTGTTAAAGCTTCCAGTTGAGTCACATATCTTGCTCAAACCTTGCTAGGGTTGGTGTTAACAAAAATTAGCAAATAAAAACAACACAAGAAGGAAAATGAAAGCAAGTAAGTTCCATGTCTGAAACTGGAAGCTGAGAAGATTATAAATACATTTTCATTATTTATGTGAACTAGAAGCCACCTTGAGAAATATTTTATCAATATTTAAATACTTCTTCAGATGCATAACCTTCTCCTACCCCTTCTTTTTTTTCCATCTCATTTACTGTAACTAGCTTGGGAAGCATTTAAAGGATGTAACACATAGCTTCAAGACAGTTGATATATGATTACATTAATGTATAGCACTGCAGAAAAACAGAGGTTCTGTTAACATGTGAGTTCTCTCAACAGCAAAACAAACTAAATCTAGTTCTTTTGTTAAAAATATAGGTAAGGATAGCGATTATGTTTTCTCCTCTTTCTGCACACAAGGTCAAACGAAAAAAATACAAGTCCTATCAAACTCAAGATCCAATCTCTCATACAATAGGTCACCTAGTTCTGTGTGCACCAATGTATCCTGTCATCAAAACATTTTGATATTTAGGGGGGGGAAATCTATTTCTAATTCCATTTTTCACTTGTCATTATTTCCCTATTTGTCTAAAGAAAAAGTTAAATTGATTTCAGTGTAGGTGCACTTGCCTGAGAAGTAGTCTATGAAGTGGCAGGATCACATGAAGTTTGCCATCTGGCCATGGGGCATAAATGTAGAATTAGCATCATGTTTTAGCACTTGTGACTCCCTTGCTTAGATGAATTTACAAATAGCTTAACATCCTGCAAGGTTTTGAAGTAGTCTTCTTCCATAATCCTGCTGAAGATGAAAATAATTGAGGTGCCAAAATTAAGTGACCTAATTCTCACATGGGAACAGTATCTTCCTACTGCCAACACAACTTGTTTGAAATAATTTTTGGATTCTGATTTAAAAAAAATCTAAGGCCATTGAACCACCTTTATGAAAGAGTAAAGGAGAAAGATAGTAAATTAATTTTCATTTAACTGAGGATCAATGCCTTCTGCCTTTAAGCAACACTACTTAAAAGTCAGTCTATTGCCTGAAAGTAATGTGGTTTTTATTATTTGGCATAACTCCAAGGCTTGCAATAACTAAAAAAAAACTGGAAAAAAAATAAAAACTGTTTCTGGTTCTTTTTAGTCTCTTTACTTCTACATTCGCATGCACTCTGTGTATCTTCAGTTTCCTTATTTTTCATGTTTCTGTGACTCTTTCACACTGTAATAGCAGAATGAAAATCATGACTGTAAAGCCCCTAGAATTTGCAGAGCAACCATAGAGTAGAAATTTTATCTGATACTACTTCTAATGCTTTTTAAAAATAAATTAATATATTTCAAGTTGATAGGTCTTTTTAAATCCTTCTGCTCTGATAATCTGTATTTCTGATTATCTTATGCATAAGTACCAGCTTGAATTTTTCAAAGCGAAACCTCATTTTCTTATTTTCTGCAAAGCTTTGCAACATGCAGTTTTGGGATTTTCCTACTGATGTCGAGATGAGGATTTATACGACATTTCTAAGTTCTGAGAGTGGCTTGATTTTCTTCTTCAAACTCCCCAGGTAACTTGTCTTCTTTTAAGCTATCTCTTTCACGGCCCAGATCAGCAAAAGCATTTAAGCATGGGTTTAATCCTCAGTGAAGTAAAGTATATAAATATGTTAATATGACTGAACATCCTAAAACTAACACCAAAATGTGTGACCATTCTATCTCCTTTTGACTTCAAAAGACCAGTAGTCCAGATATTTTCTGAAAGGCAACATATTCATTTAATTTAAAATAATAATAATAATAAAAAAAATTTCCTTGATCTTTCAGATCCTGTAAAGTCAAAACTATTTCCTTCTATTATCTCATCGCATATGAAAAAAAAGTAAATAGCTTTCATAGTTTTGGCAATGAAATTGTATTCTTTCAGTTTGATAAAGAGAACTCCATACTGAAAACTGATACTCAAAGGTATCACTGATTAATGTATTTAGATTCACCATCCTTAGTAGTCAGGGCCAGCTGAGAAATTTCCAACAGAGTAGTACTCTGCTGGAAAGCACTGTTTCAGGGATGAAATATGCTGCTTTTGGAAGTCCCCTTCTCCCCTGCCTGCCCCAGCAGGACCCAGCCCTTTGCTGTGCCTATGGGATTGTGATGAGAAGGAGCAAGTTCAAGGGGAGCAGTGGGAAGCACCTGCCAGGTCTCATGATGGTAAGCGGAACTGAGAGATAAGATTAACAAACATTTTGGGAACCAACTATATTTCTAAGAGCCAGCTGGACTAGGCCACCTGCAGGACTGCTTTGGTTTCAATGAAGCAGCACTTTATGGTGTTAATTTCCTCATTCTTCTTTACTTACAATGTCAGGATCATTGAAAAGATACCGCACACTAAATTTTCATCTGCAAATTGACCCTAGTTTTTCAATTCCTGTCAAAATTATTCCCTTGTACAAGAAAATCCAACAGTATTTGTTCACTATAGATCAAATTTAGTAATGCTTCACGCTTTAAAGCAACATTTTTATGCCTGAAGAATCATAGAATGACTTGGACTGGGAGGGACCTTACAGATCATCTAATTCCAACCCCCCTGCCGTGGGCAGGGACACCTCACACTAGACCAGGTTGCTCAGAGCCCCATCCAGCCTGGCCTGGAACACTGCCAGAGATGAGGCATCCACAATTTCTCTGACAGTCTGAGGTGAGGTTGGTCTCACCACTCTCACAGTTAAGAAATTCTTCCTAACATCTAATCTAAACCTAATCTTTCACTTTGAAGCCAGTCTCCCTCATCCTATCACTACCTTTCCTGATGAAGAGTCCCCCTTTGGCTTCCTTGTAGGCTCCCTTCAGATACTGGAATATATTGTATATTAACATATATATGTTATAATATATTAATATATTGTAAATGTATTAGTTTTTGCAGGTCCTAGCAATCTTTTCTTTCATTTCTTCTAGAATCTCTGCTTGATGTTTTCCCAGTCTTTAGAAACGGAATATAACCACTGCTTACAGTATGCTGTATTGCTGGGTGTGGATGACTTTCCTTTTATTAGGATGGATGGGTAAGTCAATGTTTGTATTTCAGGATCCTTGGGCAAGTCCCTACTGTTGTTTACAGAACATTTTTGTAAAGTGTATTTGTAAGTGTCATGCTGCATAATGGCTAATAGGGGTAAGAGTGGTATGGCATTTGGAAACACTGCAAGCTCAGAACTTCTCACAATTAATAATGCAGGAAAAAAAATCATAGAATGCTTTATGGCAGTGTGCATTTACTGTATGTCTATGTTTGTGCTGACTGCATTTATGTTACACTAGCATGAAAATCATGCCACTAATGAGATACAGTGCATTTTAAGAAACACTAACAATGATCTTTGAGAAAACCCAGAATGTAAATTCCACAATCCACTGCCAAAAAAAAAATACTATTCATATTTTTAAATGTCATGTTGCAAAGTTATCTTGGTTTCTTTTCAAGCCCTGTAAGCATTGTATAAAATAGTCTGTGCTGCTGAAATTACCTGGCAATGACTGATGTTCCATGATCATTGTTCCTGCAGTACAGCTGGGAATTCAGAAATTCAGCAGTCAGCATCTGATTAGCCACATTTAATCACCAGGAGCAGCAGTTCTAGGAATATATGCCTAGTCCTGCTAACTCTGTCTTGTCTCCATCTCCACAATAAAAAGGTTTCCCCACCTACAGCCTATTTGCTCACAGCTAATTCAGTGTGAAGTATCCATTGGACTCCTGCATCACCTCTTCAAAGATAGAAGATTATTTCTTGATTTGGCTTGAAGCAAAGCTGTAACTTTTCCAGACTGGTCTGTGAGTTTGGCTGGTAATGAGATGACTGCTCCTTTTCTAGAGATGAATGTTTCATTTTAGATCAGAAAGATTCAGTTTACATTAATTTACATTACATTGTTCAGCTTATGATGCACCGCTTGCATTGAAGGTTCCCTTGGTATTTTTGTTTAAAATACATGTCAGAAAGTCATTATTTGCTACTTTATGTAAGCCTGCCATATGCTGACATGAAAAGACAGGTTAGCAGTAAAATTAATTTTCTTTAGGAAAAAAAAAGGTGATGGAAAACTTACAAAATCCACCTTGTGGTGAAACCAATTTTAATAAAAATCTTTTATATCTTCTATAAATATAAAATTCTTACTAAAGCATATTTTACTTACTAGGATTTTACTAAGATTTGGCTTCTTTATTTTCTGGGAAAAATATGAAGAGAGAACTGTCCTTTTAACATTAAGTTTAAAACATGCCATCCAATACTAATGCATAAATCAAAAGAATTTGAATTTAAATGCTTTGCTTTTATATATATAGATATAATAAATTTAATACAAAAATGAAAGTGAAGTTTTAAGTATTTTGAGCAGCTCTTCAGATGGCAATAAAGTTAAAACATACATCATTAAGTCACTGAGACTTGTCCAAGGCTTATAAGTAACCATTGACATGTTTGTTAAACAGAGGTCCACATGCAGAGCAAAACTGCTAATCACCTTCCCAAAAAACTTGATTTGAGATAAAATAACTTGGAAAAAATCATATTTCTAATTACTTTTGCCTCTGTGTGCTCCAAATTACAGAAACAGCAATGTGCATATACTTTACTGAGGCATTCAAATATTGACAGGCTGGTTTAGCAGCCCAGTCTAAAGGCTCTACCCTGACAAACTCTGTGCCTGGGTACCTTCAAACGACTACACAGGAACTGCCACATCTAGAAGAGATATGCCTGCCAGAAAGGACAAGTTCATTGGCATTTATTTCACTCAACAGAAATAATGTCTCATTCAGGATTTCCCTAAGCTTCCAGTGGACAGGGAGATGTGTGGTACGTATGCTGTTCCTTTTTCTGACCTTTCCTGCTTTTGGCTNACATTACATTGTTCAGCTTATGATGCACCGCTTGCATTGAAGGTTCCCTTGGTATTTTTGTTTAAAATACATGTCAGAAAGTCATTATTTGCTACTTTATGTAAGCCTGCCATATGCTGACATGAAAAGACAGGTTAGCAGTAAAATTAATTTTCTTTAGGAAAAAAAAAGGTGATGGAAAGCTTACAAAATCCACCTTGTGGTGAAACCAATTTTAATAAAAATCTTTTATATCTTCTATAAATATAAAATTCTTACTAAAGCATATTTTACTTACTAGGATTTTACTAAGATTTGGCTTCTTTATTTTCTGGGAAAAATATGAAGAGAGAACTGTCCTTTTAACATTAAGTTTAAAACATGCCATCCAATACTAATGCATAAATCAAAAGAATTTGAATTTAAATGCTTTGCTTTTATATATATAGATATAATAAATTTAATACAAAAATGAAAGTGAAGTTTTAAGTATTTTGAGCAGCTCTTCAGATGGCAATAAAGTTAAAACATACATCATTAAGTCACTGAGACTTGTCCAAGGCTTATAAGTAACCATTGACATGTTTGTTAAACAGAGGTCCACATGCAGAGCAAAACTGCTAATCACCTTCCCAAAAAACTTGATTTGAGATAAAATAACTTGGAAAAAATCATATTTCTAATTACTTTTGCCTCTGTGTGCTCCAAATTACAGAAACAGCAATGTGCATATACTTTACTGAGGCATTCAAATATTGACAGGCTGGTTTAGCAGCCCAGTCTAAAGGCTCTACCCTGACAAACTCTGTGCCTGGGTACCTTCAAACGACTACACAGGAACTGCCACATCTAGAAGAGATATGCCTGCCAGAAAGGACAAGTTCATTGGCATTTATTTCACTCAACAGAAATAATGTCTCATTCAGGATTTCCCTAAGCTTCCAGTGGACAGGGAGATGTGTGGTACGTATGCTGTTCCTTTTTCTGACCTTTCCTGCTTTTGGCTAGTGTCAGAGTTAGGATGCTGAGCTAGACAGAGACTTTGGCTGACCCTGGTTGACTGTTTTGACTGATCTGGACCATGGCTCAGCTATTTATGGTGGCCTGATATTTAGGTTCAACACCTGATTGGATTTAAGTTTTACTTAGGTATGAAATGTAAGATGTTTCCCCTGAGTATTTGCAGAAACAAGTCACCTCCTAAACAGAAGGGTTCTAAAAGTCTTCTTTGACAGCAAACTGAAACCTTCCCTATTGCCTATGCAGCTGTCAGTCTCTATTCCATGTCCTAACCCTGCTAAGATTTGCTGCTGTCTTTTATGAACATCAGAATTGCTTTAGTGCTGCAATGTCCTAAAAAGACATGCTTTTTTCAGGTAATCTAGGTCCATCAATCTGTCCAAAACTGGTACATCATTCCATAGTCAGTAGTTTATTTTGTGACAGTAATAGGCAATAAAGTAATGCAGTGAAATATTTAACCATGAGGAGTATAGTTCAGTATAGGTTAATAAAGTCTAGGTAATTCTTCATGGCACATTATTTATCCACAGTAATTTACTGGGTAGATGTGTGAAATCCCATTGTAGTCAGTTGAAATTTATGTGCTGGGTGGTCTTTGGCTTTTCTTAATTTATAACTTCAAAGGACATTTACTTTCCCCACAGCAATTGAATAACAACCAGGAGTTCTAAGAATTGCATGATTTCTGGTGAAAAAAATGAGGTGCTGATTAATGATGATCTCTTTTACAATGCAGAATTGAGAAAAGATTTTAAACTACGCCTTTCCAAAAGTGATGCACATCCTCTTGAAAGCACTGTAATGGTTAGAAATATTTTGGGAATCAAAACATTTTTGAACACAGACTTAAATGGTTAAAAAAATATGTACATAAACAGAAACACCCACCTAAGACAATTCTTAAAAGAATTTAAGCTAAACTACTGTAGTTTATATTCTATGACAAGCCCCACTAGTTTGAATATGGGAATAGAGCACTAGCTAATGTGAATTTATGAGAAATGATCACAGAACACTGAAAATTATTATTAATTAACTGCATGAGAAAACAGCATCATAAAGCACTTGGTGTTTTCTGAAAACTTCATTACTGATGGTAAAGGTTAAAAACCTAAGAAAAAAGTTCTCTATCCCATAATCAAAGTGTCTCGGGAGTCAGCAACACAACATGAGTCTGGTCTGTGAGCAAAATAGTGTCTCCCCAGAAACTGCTAGAATGTGTCACTTCAGCTGATTCGGCAATGAGAGATAAGAAATGGGTGTGAAATCCTTTGTTGTGGAGGTTAGCATTTTATTAACAAACACCTGCAGTTTGATGTTTAACAGGACCTGAAACATATGAATTCCTAATTGCTGCAAAAGGCACTGAATCTCCTTTATAGTTGCATCTCTCGTGGTAGAGATCCTTCCTTTCACTGTTATTTTCCTGCCTGTTTAACAGATAGTAGCTTCAAAACAAAATTATTAATATCTCCTTTACATAATTTTCTAATTAACCCCCTCTCTGCTTCACTAAAAATTACATTAACACTTTCCTGGCAGCAAAATTAGCATGTTTATTTAATGCCATCATTGAGACTTTATCAGGATAACTATTATGTGTATGCTAGACATAGATCTAGGACTGCTCAAAACAAAATCACACTAGTGAACACCTCCCAAACCAAAGCTGTAGGAAAGGGGCATTGATTCAGTAGCAAACCAGCCCGTGTGCATCACAAGCAACAGTTCTGTTAAAACAGAGAGGGCACTGGGGCAGCAGTACTTATGTTCAGGCTGATGCCCTTCCATTACATGACTGTTTCCACACTGGGTCACCCAGCTCCATACAGAGCAGTACTGGAAGCTAAAGCTAATGTGTCTTTAGATTTCTTGAATAAATCAGTGCTTGAAGAGAAAAAAAGCAAAGTGAAAACCAAGCTCTTGTCTATCATGAGTTCAACACCATATCCATTTTTATCTCCATTTGGAAGGCAGGCTCTACTGCTGTAAAGAAATTCTTTCTCTAGATGATACATGAGATACAAAACATCTTCACATCCAACCCGGTTACTTCACAGACTCATAGAATGACTTGGGTTGGAAGTACCTTAAAGATCATCTAGTTCCAATCCCCTTGCCATGGGCAGGGACACCTTCCACTGGACCAGGTTGCTCAGAGCCACAACCAGTCTTACCTAAAACACTGCCAGGGCTGGGACATCCAGAACAGTTCCGGACAACTCACCACCCTCACAGTAAAGAATTTCTTCCTAACACCTAATCTAAACCTACGCTTTTTCAGATTGAAGCCATACCCCCTGTCCTGTGACTGCATGTCCTTGTAAATTGTCCCTCTCCATCTTTCTTGTAGGCTCTTTTCAGGTACTGGAAGGCCACAATTAAGTCATCCTGAAGCTTTCTTTACTTAGACAGAAGCAACCTTTACTGACAGGAACATACTCCTCACCCAGCCTGTTGGGCATAAGAAGAACTCTGCAGTGAACAAGACATTTGAACATGTCTTAACTACCTCTAGAGTTTGCAGGAAAATGAGGAATGAAGGAGTACTGCAGAAAGGGTGTATGAACACCACATTTGACAGCTGGACTCTACACCTGCTTTCTCTCACATGGTATCAAAGCAATGCTGGGTAAATGTCTTGGACTGTAGTAACCACAGCTGCAACGGTGATGGCAGTTTCCCTATGCATCATCATGTAAGCCTTCAATTTGTCAATCTCCCCCACAAAAATGCTGTGGCACTCAATGGATGGTGAGATATAAAAAGCTACATAATATTAAGCACTCTGGAAATAAAGCAAATCATCAATTGAATCTTATAAATTTAATGTTAGGACTACCCCCAAAGTGAAACATTTAAATCTTGAGCTGTTCATGCTTTGGTATCTCCATCTGTAATACAAGAATGTCACAACCCCTTTTTGTAGCATGCTATAAAAGTCTGCTCAGTAATAGCTAAGAAGCCCTCAATTCATACAGAAATTAATGTCTTTTTCTCTAGAGGACAGTCTGAATGACATGTTATAAGAGAGCATGGGCCAAATGTTCCATAGTAAGGGTAAGATGGAATGGTGAATCCATCTTTGTTTACAGATCATTTACACTTTGATGAGTAGGGATTACTTAAAACAAGAAGAGTATGTGATCATGAAATTAAAGAAAGCATTATTTCTATTACAGTATAGCCTTTAATATAATGATCATACAGTAATAATGCTAGAAAATTAATTAACACTTAATTTCAGTATTCCACAGCTTTCAAAAGGTAAGTTTGCAGTTCATTCTGTAACTAATTATATGTACATATATATAACTGAGACAATACTCTCTTTGAATCTTGTTAGAAACACTTCCAGAGCACAGTTCACAAGATGAGATTAGCAAAAGTGAGTAAAGGAGAAAAGTGACAGAAATTGAAGGCAAAAGACTTCTTTGAAAGAGTAAATATTTTTTTTAGATATTGTTTCCCAGTGTATTTGCAAAAACATTTGCAGAAGCACTAGGCAGCAAAAACAGTGATAATAACATTATCAGAACAAGGGACAGTCATTAACAAACTGAAAACCAAAGAAATATTAAAACTTTATGTTTTAATTCTGAATCAGCAGATATCCTCCATGGAAGAATATGGCCTCTCATTCCTAGACTGACAACTCTTAAACCAAATATTCTTCTATATATCCCATCTTGCCTTTCCCTGTATTATTAATATTTAGACAGATGACCTGCCTTTTAAATTTCTTTGGATCTTTTGTTACATTTGCAGAGGAATTCATCTGTGGGTCTGCCTCTTATAACTACTGTGATTATTAGGCAATATAGAGAATATTGAAGTGGCTAGCCTGACTACTGATGACTTAAAATGTATTGACTACTGATGAATTAAAATGCATACAGAAAGCTCCTTAAATTTCTAGATGACTTCAGAAATTAAAACTGTGACTTTTGTTTCTGCAAGGTTTGGAACAAAAGATCTTTCAAAGTCCATTCCAGTATGGGTTTTCTCTGATGCTAAGGAAAAAAAAAAAACTTTATCAGGACAGGACATATTCCTAATACATATTTTTTTTAATAGGACATATCATCCTGAACTCTAATGAATAATTACTGTCTTTGCTATTTACTAAAACAAGTTGTTGAGAAGAGAGGATAAATAAGGGGGAGGTTGTGTGTGTGTTCTAAGTGCACAAGTAACAGAGGCGTGGTACAGCCAGTGTCTAAGGTGACAACTAAAGGACATATGGGTCAGAATCTGAAGAAACAGAAAGCAGGACTTGTGGAAGGAACGTGAACAGCAGTCTTGGGCTCTCTGGCAGCCCATATCTAAACACATAGCTGGAAGTTGTTTATTAGCAGGAGGATATCACTTCTCCGTTTTTGATTGCCTCATGTTTCTGCTTATAAACAACTAATAGAATAGTACAATGCAAAATCTGGAGTTATTAGCAAATTGCTGATGCTGCTTCAGAATAACATGTTTGTGATTCTGATGAATATGAAACAGAGAAAAGGACAGCGCTACTAGTATAAGGTACAATGTTGCTTAAGAGCTACATGTTAATTAAGTTTTGAAAAGTTACCAAAAAAAATGAAGTACTGGGCTGCATCAAGAACAGCATGAACAACCAGTCAAGGAAGGTGATTGTCCCACTCTGCTCTGTGCTGGTGCAGCCTCACCTTGAGTCCTGTGTGCAGTTTTAGGCACCAGAATATAAGAGACATATAAAGCTATGAGAGAGCACCCCAAAGGAGGGCTACAAAGGTGGTGAAGGGTCTACAGGGGAAATCATATGAGGAGAGGCTGAGGCCACTTCGTTTGTTTAGCTGGGAGGAGACTGAGGGGAGACCCCACAGATGTTTACAGGTTCCTCATGAGGCAAAGCAGAGGGGCAGCACTGATCTCTTCTCTGTGATGACCAGTGACAGGACTCAAGAAAGCAGCGTCAAGCTGAGTCAGGGGAGGTTTAAGTTGGATATTAGAAAAGGGTTCTTCACCCAGAGGGTGGCTGGGCTTGGATCAGGCTCCCCGGGGAAATAGTCACAGCACCAAGCCTGACGGAGCTCAAGAAGTGTTTGGACACTCTCAGGCTCATGGTGTGACTCAGTGATGGGTGCTCTGCAGGGCCAGGAGTTGGATTCAATGGTCCTTATGAATCCCTTCCAACTCAGAGTATTCTATAATTTTATTATTAATAATCTCTGTTCCCTGAAGCTTCAAACCCCTGAATATATCCCTTCCTCCAGCTGCAGTATTCTAATCATGAAGGAAAGCAAAAGGACCTACTATCTATGAATTTATGAGTCCGTACAAGACCATTATACTGATTTAGCATGATCTTTTCCCTTTTTCACTGGCCCCACACAGGTCCCTCAAATACATATACTATCAGGAACTCTAGAACATTTGCTGCCTGTAGGCCAAGTCTGTAGCAAATCCCCAAGTGGACACCTCCTGCCAAGCAGCAAAAATATAGGCAGAAATTGCTGGACTTGTTTCATGGAAGCAGCACAGAGAAAACACTTTAAGGAGTAATAATTCTCCTCCACTTGGAATTTAAAATACATAAGAGTGCATGAGAGATATTAACAATGGAGAAAATTTGTTGGGGGAAAAAAACAAACAAACATTTTTATTGATGTAAAAATGAGTGGAAGAGGAAGAAGCAGAATTTAAAGTACTATGGGCTTCCAATATGTTCACAGTCAACCTATGCTTATCCCAGAAATTAAAAAAAAAATCTTTGCTGGTTACAGGAACAGAACTTAAGCAACCGTATTCCTTGTGGTTATATTTCTATTAAATCTGTTCTGAGATCTTGCTGAAGCAAGCTTGTGGCTGAAAACTGTACTCTTAGAAAGCAGCTCTGTCTGTTGAAATTCATTAATGATAGTGCTGGGGAAACAAACAAACAAACAAACAAAACACAACAAACCCCAGCATTTGATATAGTTTCTCAAATGCTTCCCATAGTTAAAATGCACTACGGAGACATCAGCAGCAAGAGTGTTAAGAAAAGAGAGGAATGAAGTAGAACAGTTGCATTTTCAGTTGAGAGTTTATTGTACTCAAGTCTGAGGAGAATAGTAAAGGATATGAAGGAGGAAAAAAAGCAAAGGTATAAGGAAACTCTAAAGTAAATTAGAAAGAAATAAGAAAATTATAGTGCCCTCCTTCCAAAAATATCAAACCAATGGAGAAGTTTAGTAGTGAGTCCTGAAAGAACACATGATTATGAACACTCTGAATCCTTGCATGTCTTCAAATTATAATACTTCTTTACATAAAATAAAACTTGTTTTTTCTCTAATTTTCCTGTCTTCCAATTATGCTTTTCTCCTGGAATATATTCACCTGTGATACAAATTCTCTTAGAAATCTGACCCATTGTTATTAGCAGTAAGAGTGAGATTAAGATTCATTCTTTTTGCCGGAGTAGTCCAGGATTAGCACTTCATAACTACCTTAGATAAGTGCAACTGTCAGAATAAAGCTTAGAAAATGCTAGTGTACCCTAGCCTTATGATTTCTGCTCACCATATCTCCTCACTGAAATCTACCCTTCCAGTCAGATTTTAACAGTGAAGCAAGGAGTAGAAAAGGCCTTTGTGGCCCTAAAGCTACATCAGTAGGGCTCAGAGAGGTGCAGAGGGATTTGAATAATTGTGCACCACTGACTTACATCATGACTAAAGTAATGCTAGAGAAATCAGTTTCCCTGGATACTTCATGCTGATACTTGGGATTTAAAACAGTGCTTTGGTTATAACAGCTTTGCAATGTTTGGGAGTTTTTTTCCACGTGCAGCCTATTTGATGGTTTTCTTGGTTGATTCCCTGTCATTTATTACTATGCTCTCCCTCAATGCCTCCTTACCACTAGAAACATTCTTCCCACTTAGATTTTCATGACTGGTCCCTCATGCCAAAAATCTGATTTCCAGCTTATGTCTAGATTTTCTAATAGCACAATATTTTTCTTTTCCTAAACTCTCAGATAGAAATTGACAGAACTCAGAAAAAAAATTATTACTGTTCTCTGAGGACCAGCTAATGCTCTAACTCGTAAAACTCATATAGTTTTTTATTAATTCAGACTTTTCTTTCAGATACATGGCTTCTCATTAAGTCCTTACAGAGGTATGGATCTGTTCCTGAGAATCTCTTTTACAGGCTAATCTGTTTTACAGAAGCTTTGTGCCAGCCTGCTCCTTGTTGGTAATGAAATGGCTGCAATCTGAAGCAGAACTGCTGAGGTTAACCTGGAGCCTATTGGACATTTTGTAAAATATTTTCAGATTTGGGTAGAAAGGAGAAAAGGTTAGAAAAGAAGGTTTCCTCACAGGAGTGTCCTTCCCTGTGCTTCAGGAATAACCTGGAAAGTTATAAGCTAAGATAAACACTGCTATAGAATAATAGTTTATCAACAAATTATATTAGTTTAAGTTGGTTATCTTCATTTCCTCATTTCCATGCAGTACATCCCCCATTTTTCCAGAAATGCTTATGTAGTGTGTGAAATGCCATCCCAGAAAAACTTCTGATGCCTCCAGAACTTGCTTTCTGTAATGTTCTGAATGGTATGAAAGGGAAAGGGATAAACCAGTAGTGTTGACAAAGGAGTGCTGTGACTATCGTGGTTCATACACAGGGCTTCAAAATACAGTGTATTGAGTAAAAAAAGGATCAGCCTCCTATTGAAGATAAATACCTGTTCTGGGCTTTCACAAATCAAACCACTACTTTCATGTAACTGGTGCAGACTACAATGAATTAATTAAGCAAGAACTTCCACATAAACCTCTTCAGTTTCATCTCATGCAGAATCCCTTGCTCCAACTACCAGCAAATGCATCATCATTTAGTTCATGCTCACAGGCAACAGATTTTAAAGCACATCAAGGGTTGTGTCAGATTCCTGCACATATTTTAAATTCTGCTTTAGGCTTTGTACAGATAAAGTTACAGCACGCTCTGAACATCAAACACAAGCAAAGCACAAAGAAACTGCCACATCAGCAGGTCTAAGCAAACATAACACTGATATGGAAAATTATGACATTTGACAGTAAAGAGCAGAATACTGCAGTTGATCTAAATGTAATAAGCAAACGTTTTTCTTACACTCTATCTATAGCAAAGGAAGAAAAGTATAATCAAAATAGTAGCTCATTTGGTAAATAGGCCAACTCAGCTGGCAATCTAGTATTGCAGATACAGCTATGGAAAGGTAGAAAACAAGGCTGGGCTCCCACCTTCTTATTAATTAAGTCATTACTTGGCTAAATCTTTTCATTTATGCCTACAGTTAAATGGCATGAAAACTGATTTGAAGTTCACAGTCGAGCCCTCAAAATTCAGGGAGAGTAAGGCTTATCTTCCTGATCTAGAAAAACATACATCAGAAGATGAAACTAAAAATCCCTGAAAATCTCCAAATGAGGAAGGAATGAAGAGAAGTGTTTCACCAAGTTCTAGGCTCTGTTTAGACCAGAAGTCATGGTGGCCCTGAAAATGCTGACAGGCACAGGCAGCTCTGCACTGGTTGCCAAAATAATGCCATATCTATTCTTTCACTTCCTTGTACAGAACAGTTTAGTGCTCAGTCAAAGGGTCATGGATACCCTTGGATGCTCTCCAGCCATTCTGAAATGTTCCGACTTTTTGTCAACTGGCTCCCTTCTCTGAGCCCCACAGCCAACAGCACAAAGCACAGACAGACACAGTAACTCCTCCCTGCAATGTGGGAACACTGGAGGTTCAGCAAGGGAAACTTTTCACTTCCTGCATCTCAATGCAACTGCATCATGGCTGACATTATTTGGTCACATGTCTTAATTATTTTTTCTCCTAATACAAAAGATAATTTATCTGGACAGTGATAGAGGAGCAAGTGCCTCTTGACTTTCAATATCTCAGAAAAAAGTGTTTTCTTAAAGGAGTAAGACATCTTAGAAATCTGACTTAACGTCTTCTAGAAGGAAAAGAAACCCACAAAATTCCAAAGAAGTAGAGCACCAAATTACATTATTTGCCTTGGAAAACTCAACTGCATCTCATCTCTGTCAATTGATCAAAACTAAACTTAAACCTAACAAAAATAAAAGTACTAAATTAATCAATCAATCAAAAAATAAAAATACTGCCAATGTATTTCACACCCATTAACCTCTTCACTTCACATTTTTTCTACCTTCCTGCTTTTGCCAAGATCACTCAAGGTCCTGAATTTACTCATCCAGGCAGGAGATGCAGGGACTGAACACCCTCAGAATTTCTTGATATTAAATGAAAAAAGTCACTGTTAATATAGATCTTTGCATTAATTTCATAAGAATAGAATGGGGTGTCCAAGTTTAGAATAGGGTCCACTACTGCTGCTGTGACAGACAGTTTGTGTGTATAGAAAACTGAAGATTGAGTTGTTAGCACTCATATGTTACTCTAAGAAGAAACAAAAGATGAACCAATCAGCATCAAAAGAGAATTCTGCTTCCCAAATACTTTGACCCCTTCCCATAAATTATTCCTTGAAAGTCAACTCATTTAGTCTGTCTTTTCTCTGCTTTCAGAATCTCCTTCCACTGGTAACCTTACAAACACTCCCAAACAAGGAGAAATACAGAAAAACACAATAACCCACAATTAAAACATTGTTTCCAAAACTGTGAAACACAGCCACAACTCAGAGCAGTTTGCAATTCTAGGTTCTCCAACCTAAACCAAACAACAAAACCTGGTAAAAATTAAGTCAAAAGTCTCATAGTTTTATTATTTATTTTTCACCTAGGAAAGAACACTGGAAAGGTAAGAGTGAGATGGATTGCCTGGAGCTCTAATAGCGCTTATTACTTCAGGTTTACACAATGAGGAATTCATACCTAGTTACTTAATAATACTGATAGCAGCATCAATCTTGCCAACTGAAAACGGCTAATCTACTTTAGCAGCAAGTTCATCAAAGGTTAAGTCTTTTTCTTGTCTATGTTTTTTTTTATCTGTAGAAGAGGAAGAGGGTCAAGAAAAGGACCTTCCAAAGAGCATTTGCAGACTATTTCTATAAATAGGCCAATATGGCAATTCAAAACTAGGAAGGGAGAGAGGAATGAAAAAATCATAAATTCTTAAGAAAACATTATAGCACATAGATTAAAAAGGTTATTGCACAGAAGATTGAAGAGTTTTAAATGAAAGTGGCTGAGGCAGAATAAAATGGTTACCACAAAAAAATTAGATTCTAGGAGGTGAGTTAATGATGAAATGTTGAGCTGGCAGGAGGCCAGTATTGTCCGGTTTTGTTCAGCTGAGTAGGAGGGATAATGTCAGCTGACATGCTGGCAGCAAGAAAGGCCTCTGAGATGGATGGCAGCTTAAACACACACTGGTCCAGCAATCAATGGAGAGCTTGTTGCAATGACCAGACCAATTATTCTATCCACTGGGATTTGGAGTATTTTAAAGTAACTACAGAATCCACCTGTCAGGGAAGCAGCTGGGGAAAGGGCAGGCCCATCAACTGAAAATGCACATGGCTGGTGACAGACCAGATGTAGCACCAAGACAGGCAGCAGGCAGTATCCTCATCAGTGTAACACTGAAGTTAATACAGGACAACTTTACTGACATCTTCAGAGTTGACTCCAGATTTACCCAGAAACGAATGAATTCAGAGTATGGCCATATTGAAATTTCCTACCAAGTACACAAAGAAGACTTTTATAAAGAAAATCCACTGGTCTGCAAAAAGAAACTATACTTAATACTTGCCTAACTGTACTTAAAATTTTCATGCATGGGATAGGTGTTCAGCAAAAGTAAATGAGCACACTTCCATGGTATCACCCCCTAATATCTTCCATGAGACAGTGGCGGTATTTGCAGAACAGCAATCTCTTCAAAGCATATGTTGAAACAGTTCACAAAACTACTAAAGAAACTAATATAAATACTATTTGGTAATCTATTACACTGAAACTGAAAATCCAATCTTGCTGTACACCACCACACTCAGAGGATTTTACTGTGGGAGGAGCTACTGCTCTTAGCCAGATGGGATCCTATCAGGCTAATAGGCTTTAAAAACACAGGGAACCTGAGGACACCTTCCTAAAAAGAGGGGATTATGAAATGGATAGTCTGGGTCCAATCTAGACTTGGGTAGGATTTGACTAAATAATTATGACAAAGCCCAGTAGAAATGGAGAAATCATTGTGGATATGCTGCCCTTAGAACAGGGACCAAGTCTATGGTGGGAACAGCAAGTATAGGAGTAAGACAGTAAACTAGTGACTATATAGGTCTGAAAATAATTTGAGCAGAGGGAGAGGAGTAGCCACTTGAAGGCTGGAAGGGGAAATCAGCAGGCAGCAATCAACCCAGGGATGAAGACTTCCGAGTCGTCACCTAATGAGCATGAGGAAGAGGAACTGCTCTCTGAACCAGTTCTTGCGAGAGGAGGCATCTGAACAGGCTAATTGCAAAATGCTGACCAACTCAATCATTCTTATACTTGGCTGGGCTGCTTGTAGAATAGCTTTCCCAGTAATCAGGGGTGGAGAGAAAGATTATGCAAACTCGTAACCAGATAATTGCAGTCTACAGCATCATCCACATTTTATATTTCTGCAGAAAGCACTCTGCTTTTAATTTCAATTCACATTCCATGAACAGGGTTAAACAAATATTAGTTAGGAAGGATATTGTTGCCTTGGGCTTTTGCTAAAGTCTGTTTTTCTATAAGCCTTCTGGTTTTAACCTTGGAGTCAGAGATTTTCTCACACAGTTATGTAAATAAAGCCAATGTTTACTTAAGTATTGAAATGTGTATAAGAATAGTGTCGTGTCAATAAACTCTAGCATTTTGCTTCTTTCTGCTGAACCTAGCAGGTGTAAGAGCCTCGTTATTGTGTCCCACGGACACAGGATATAACTTAAACATAAATGTAAATCATCCTTTTTCATGAGTAGCATTGTGGGAAAATATGAAAATGGACTGATTTGTTGTCTGTGGTTCACTTCCTACTTTAGAAACCCAAATTAACCATTTTAACTTTGATGAGATCATCTTTCTCTGATATCAAATATCAACATGCAACTTTATGATGCTTTTGTTATTTATTTTCATCTCTAAGGTCAAAAAGACTCCTCTCCTAGCTCACACAGCATGCAAATAAATTCTCTTTTTTTGAGCCTGTTTAGTCTCTTTATTCTCTGGTATAACTTCACTGATGTCATTTTGATGTAGCAAATAATCATATCAATGATATATTTCAGGAAACAAATACTTCCCTGACAATATATCTGGTTGTGTCCTTACCTTTCTCAAAAGAGGAAAAAACACATTCCTTAACTTAAAAGGTGGACATGAAATTTAACAGTCACAGGACAATGGATTGGATGGAAGATAACAATCACATCTTCCCACAGATTTAAGTTTAAAATTTAGGTCATGAAAGGAATTGATAAAATTATTTCTCCAACTCTCTCTACTTCTTGCATCTTGACTCTCAACTTCAAACTATTTGCCCCCAACAATATCATTCTTACCAAACTTTTGTAACTACTGTAAACTTTTATACCTCTAATCACATTAAAAGGAATGAGATTTCCATAGTTAAAGCTCTGGCTATAGGTGAGTGCCATAAAAGCCATCATACAGCAATCAACAAGAAGTTTGAAACATTTCAAGACAAGAAATGAGAAAGGGAAGTCACTGTCATAATCAACTGGCAAGCAGCTGTCTCTCTTGAGTGCTGGAAAGGGGTTAAACGGCAAAGTAGAAATCAATGTAATAGCAGCCAGAACAAACTTAAGAAAGCTTGTGAAGCATACTTAGAGGAGATGGAATGCAAGTGAGCGAAACTTTTCTTATTACTTTTATAATGCTATGAAGGTGCTAAGGAATAAATGGGTTTTTAAAACCCCCAATGCAATCTGTCTGGCATACTGTATTCCTCAAGAAGGCAAATCAGATAAAAACTCCAGAGGTAACTGAAGAATCTGTAATTCCATCGCATAATGATTTCTTTTTAAATTGGCCTGGCAATCATAATACAGTAAAGGCAATAAATACACTTAAAGAATAAATATTAGGTGTTTTACCAAGATGCACTGTTAAAGATTGTAGCCTTCAGTGCAGAGAATAGAACAATCTAGATAAACAGGTCAAAATGTTAGAGTCTGCTGATTTCACTTTCCTCCATTTTTGAATACGTGTCCTTGAATAATTACAGCTGTGCTCCAAGAGATGCTAAGAATCAGCAGGTTTCTCTGTTACAGTGACTGGAGGAAAATAATCCAGATAGAGAATCAGCAAACAATCCCTTCAAATATCTAATAAATTCAAATTGGGCACGTACAGTTTTGGGGGTACTCCTGAATTTGCTTCCTGCTAAAATGCTTTTGTTGCCAGTAAGGGAAAGAATGTGAAGTTAAATTCCCAAGCACCTGTTTAGATTCAAGAGGAAAAGGAGGTAATTTCTACTTGTATAAGCTGGCTAATTTATGCACATTGCTCATCCCTTGACCAATTTCAAACTTTATTCTTTTTGGGTGTCTGCAAATCACCATCACTTCAATATACAATGTTGTTCTTCAAATAGGAGGTCCATTTAGAAGCAAATAGGAGTGCTTAAATAAGACCAAAGACAAATGCAAGAATTTTATTTTACTTTTCTAGAATAATACTGAAAAACTCTTCCATTCCTGGGTGACTTTCATTCATATTCTGGAAGAAAGGAATGTAGAAGTAGTATATATCTATTTTACCCAAAAAGAAATTACTTTGGAGAAGTCTGACAAGGATTCATTTCTTTCTTTGTTCTGTCACTTTTACCACCCAAGCATGACATCATAATTTGTTAGAAAAGGTTGTCTTATGGACTAAGTGCTATTATGGAGCACTCAATAAATGATTCATTCTGCTCATAATGGAAGGCAGTATGAAATTTACTTTTGTTCTCAGAAATTTAGAAAAAGTGTTTAAATTCCTTAATAAGAAGAGCTAGTGCAAAATCAAGAGACGTTAAATTCATTCCATATTCAACAGCCTTTTGGCAGGTTAAGTGCCATGCTACTTGGATGCCAATGAAATGGTAGTGGAATTCCAACCAGTGAAACAGCATCCTCTCTTCCCTGGCTGCAGCACCACGATCTTCAAATTCTGGCTTGGAGGAGGTCCTGCATCCAGGAGATTTTGTCCCTGTATCATCTTGACAGAGAAATTCTCATGGCAATGATGTGAAAGGTTGTAGAAAACTCTTGATGAAGCTACTTTTCTGCATTGTTTTTAGTTATTGTCAGTTCCCGGCAGATTATTTAATCAGCCAGATTTACACTGATAACCCCATAGTGAAGGACTATTTCAGCACCCTGGGCTCTCTAATCCTCTATCAACACCATTTTTGTTTAACAACATGTAAACAAATAGAAGGACTAACAGGCTAAAGCTGGGAATTGCCAAGAAGAATGGTTGTTCATCTCCAGAGAGTCTCTCACCTGTTCGGAGTAGGAACTCATTGCTCTAAGTGTCAGAAACAAGCAAAGGTTCCAACTCATTTCCCTCTGTGGCTCAGTTTTGCCCTGGCATAGAATTTGGCCAAAAACCAATCTATTCTCACTTTTGTCTGGAGAAAAAGAAAATGAAGAAAAGAAATTAAGACTCCCATGGGCTGTTGGGTTTTTGTTGTTTGGGTTTGTTTTTTTTTAACAGGGAGTTAAGCAAGGCTTATACCTACTGAGAACTTCAACAACTGTTCAGATAAGTCACATGCAGCAGAGGCTCGTTTAAAGTTCTTGCTCAAGGTGAAATGGTGAAAAAATTACAGCACTGAGCAGAAAATTCTAACTCTTGCAATTTTTTTCTACTAGAGCACTTCTCTCCCAAGCACCCACTTTTGGATTTAGCTAAAGGTAGACTCTCACCTATATTAGAATAATACAGCAGTAGCAATTTTAGGGTAGTTGGAAACCTATACTGAGCTCTTTCAGCTCCACCCAACAAGAAATAAAAGAAAATGACTCAGCACCATCATTCGTGATCATAACCAGCCTTCTGATATGGCAATGTGCTCAAGGATACCCTGCTCCCATAGAGACTGGATATCTTGAGAAAAAAAGCAGATAATTGTTTTTGACAATGGCCCGAAGAACTGAAGGAGAATAACTTGAAGACTCTTGAAATACTTGACTCTTACAATACAACACAGGCACTGTATGGTGCTTTTCAGATAACTAAAATATGGAGAAGATGAAAAGGGAAATTTATTTGCTTTGAGGCTGAGTTAATAGCTTTCAGGAATTCACTGAAACATTAAATACATTCTTCAACAACTGCCACCACCTATTATTATAAATTTACTTCAAGGAGCAGATGAAACATCATCTTACCTTTTCATTTTTATTTTTTTCATTTCTTTCTTTCTTTATTCTTGTTCCAGTTCAACTTTTAAACTAAATATTTAAGCATGAAGAACTGAATAGCCCAGATATGAACACTCGGTCTTTCACTTGTGACTCAGTTATATAAATATATATGAGATAAACAGGAACAAATATGTAGTGATTAGTTGGTGCTAAACCTGGTTTTAGAAGATACAGAATATGTAAGTGTCATGAGTTAGCATTACGTGGTACTCAATAACCTAAATAGGAAGACTAGGTGTTATTGATTTAAAAGTCAGAACAAGGTAAGACATAAATACATTTTGTACATTTTCTCAGGTTGCTCAACTGTACCATATAATTTTATCACATGCCTGATCTTTTAATTGGCTGCTACTGAGCAAATGGATACTTGAATATTCTTAAGGAACAGAGAAATACTAAAAAACAAAACAAAAATATATTAAAGTTGTCAAGAGTCAAAACCAGTAATGTAAACAATTTAAGCTAAAAACAAACAAACAAAAAATAACAGCCCTTCAGGGAACACTGGATTGTTCAGCAATATAAAGTCCGGAAATTTAGAGAAAAAGTTAATTTCAACATGTCAAGGTAGAAAAATGCATTGAACACATTACTTTGTTTCTTTGTGTGTGGGATTTCATCAGTAGAAGCCACTTGGGAAATAATCGGTTAAATCAAACTTAAAATCACAAACAATAAAAAAGCAATCATTATGCACTGATCATAATCATATGGCTATTGCACAAATTCACGTTCCTCCTTCCTACACATGGATGATTTAGAAATTAAGCTGCTCATTTCACTAATGTCCATAAATATCCTTATATTTCATATCTTTTCCAAATATTTAGGCTTTCAAATCATAAGGCTCATTTCATGAAAGAACATTGTATGTATACTGGGAAGGAGATCAGAAGTCTAAACTAGCACATGCCCAGGGGCCTTAATTAGGACCTCCTACAAAAAGGATCTCTCCCAAGAGATGTGAGAAAACAAAGCAGAGCCATCAAACAGAGAATCTGTGATCACAAAAGGAAAAAGTCAACGCACAACACAGCAGAAACTCTTACATGAATAACCGTGAAACTCAAACAAGAGAAGAGAGATGGGAAAACAAAGCAAAGGGAAGATCTCTGCAGTTGGTCCTGTCAGCACTGAGAATTTTGGTGTCACTACCACTCGGAGCTAAGTGTGGTTTCTGCTTTACTAGGAAACATACCATAGCTCGGAAGTGAGGAGATAACATTTCTGAATGTTGTAGAAGAAAGAGAAATAATGAAAGAGATTGGTCTTCTAAGAAGTATCCAAATTAGGATCCCACAGAAATTCCTACTGAAATTGACATGGTTATTCTATGCAACCATTACAAGAACAGTTAAGATTGTTAAAGAGTTTCTATCTGCCATTTATCATATAAGGGGCTTAGAGAGAAGCTTAAACATAAACTGGGTTCTCCAGGATAAGATGCAAGATATCAGTGAGTATGATGAGAACTGTAATAATAATAGTCTGGGGACAACTGCAACCACCCCTTCAACCCTGAAAGTCTAACTGGTTTGAAATGTATTCTTCTGTTTGCTCTTATACCTGCCTTCTGATATCTAAGTTAACCTCATTTTTCAGTGCATTCAACCTATGCTCAATTTGCCTGTACATCATTACATTTTATGTGCATGGACACACATTTTTGTGTTCATTAGAACAGAGCCAGATTTGATGTCCTCTGGCAGAAGTATCTCCAGGGGTAAGAGAAGGCCTGTCTCAGATGGTAACTAGGCTCACTGCTGGTTCATTGCATGGTTTGGAGCTCAACCCCTGCTGTGAAATACTCCTTTACATCAGTCTGACTGTTTTGCAAGCCCGTTAACAAGATGATTATAAAGTAAGTATTGATTATAAAGTAGATAAATAATGATGATTATAAAGTAAATACAGACGTTGGATGGCTGAGAAAGTTGGGGCTGTTCAGCCTGGAGAAGACAAGGTTGTGTGGAGACCTCATATCATAGCAGCCATCCAGCACCTGAAGGGCACCTGTGAAGAAGCCAGAGAGGGCAAGGAAGCCAGCAGTGTTCAAGGCCAGTTTGGATGGGGCATTGAGCAACCTGGTCCGGGAGGAGATGCTCCTGTCTGTGGCAGGGAGGTTGGGGCTAGATTATCTTTAGGGTCCCTTCCAACCCATGCCATTCTATGATTTTATGGTTTGTATATATAAGAATATATGTGGTATACATGCAGAAGTTATAGGCAGGTAATACATTACAGTGACTGTTCCAGGTTTCATGGGCATTGAGAGCCAAATCCCCAAATGATGTAAATTCATATAGACCAGTGGGGGTTGATCAAAAGCTATTTTAGTGTTTCTTTCATAAACATTGTAGGACTTTGCCACACAAATGAATTAACTGTATGAGGTCAACGAGTTCAGTAAAAGTAGCAGTGTATGCATTCTAACTATATGATTTCCTGCCTACTTTTTAATCAGATGTGAGAGTGTGATGCAGTTTTGAAAAAGTGAGGCTTGATTTTGAGTAACTCAGTCTTGAACATATTCCAGATATCTTGTTTTTGAGACCTAGTCCCCTTCACTGTGCCTTGCCTTGAATATGCAAAGGCTCAAGGCTCTGAATTACCTGTCACTAGAAATGTAGGTCATAAGTTTTCAGCTGTATTTCTCATTGTTTCAATTTACTGAGCACTGACTCACCATGATGGCTGTTAAACCCCATTACTGCCAGAATGTCAATGTTTAACATGTTTTTCTAAACTGAACCATATGATTTTGTTCTCCTACTGCAGAGCGATTGCACTCCTTTCCTCACTTTTAATATTCCTTTTGATAAACTATACTACCATAGCAATAACCCTGAACTCTCAGAAGCTACTGCATATTAAAAATAAATGTTCTGCAGAATGGAATGTACAATACAACCTAGATAGCAATTTTGGAATTCTTATGAAAAACATACTGTAATACAAAATAAAACTTACTCCGCAAATTATCTGTTAGAAAATGTTATTCTGAAATTTTGCTTTTTTATTATTCAAAATGAAGTAAGTCTTTATATTGAACTTTGAAATGACATTGTTCTTCCTGTAATATAGATGGAATTGCTGGTATAAAGAAAACGAAGCACTCAAACCTTTTGAGGTTTTTAACTACTCCTTTTTAACTACTCCAGTGCAGAATAGTATTCTATATTTGCATTGACAGTTATTTAAACTGGAGAATAGGCATGGAATTACCAATTACTTTTTGCCTTACTCATGTTATTTCAAAGGGGTATTTAAGAACCAGACATTGTCAAATGGAATGGAGAGAGGAAGCTTGTGAGTAACGAAAGACAAAAGGTAAAGTTCAGCAACTCTTAAAATGTTGCTGCATAGAGACCCAGAGTTTTGAGTCCCTTCCCACTACTGAACAAAATCCTGTCTGAAGAACAGCTAAAGTTGAGATTCAGCGTTATAATAATATACACCTGATAAAAATGAAATAATCAAAGTCTAATGATATTATGCATCACAGTGACATTTTCCATTAATCTTTCTTTTTCAGCTTTGTGATTGAAGGAGTCTTCTCGTCTTAGATAATGATTGGCACCCTATCTAAGATAAAGGTAAAACTGTGGCCCTTGGGCGTGAAATACAAGTGGTAGGCCATCTATAGGGAGCATATACTTTTTATATAGACAACAAATATAAACTAAAACTGATGCATACTTCATGGAGACAGAAGGAATCTGGAGAAGACCAAATGATTCTAAAGTAATTGGAAGAACTTTCTTAATTTCTAAATCTATTTTCTAAGTAAGAAAAAACCTCTGACAAAAGGTTTAGATCATAAAGTTAGCAGATTTTATAAAGTAACATCCTAAGTTCACAAAATTACTCCTGGATTACAGAGACAAGAAGATAAATCCTATCTTCTGGGCTCTGATCACTAGTTAAGCCATTACAGGAAAGCAGAATATGAAGCAGAGTGCCAAGGAACAGATATAGTTTTGAGATGAAGTAATTGGGCAAGACAGGAAAAACAATAATGGCTGAAAGTTTAACCTTAGCTTCAGCCTTATGTCTTAAACTCCTCATCTTCCATAAATAGATTAGACATAATGAACAGATAACCTAGTGGTTGGGACAGACATACCCATAGAATCCATTTTGTTGGAGCAGTATTGAAAAAAAGTGGCAGTGTTCATTTTGCAAGTCTTGGTAAAAACTATTATTGCATAACAGTGCCCATTAAAGCTCTGCTTAAAGCAATATAGTGAAGATTTTTGCATAGATTTGGATTGTTTTACCTTCCATTTATAGGAAGTTAGTCTAAAATCTCCAGACTGAGACTTGGTTTGGTTTCAGACTCCAGTAAAATCTAGAGACGAACCAAGAGTAAAAAATTTGTGGAAGGGAAAAAAAAAAAAAAAAGAAAGGTTACATGGTGGCAGATCCAACTAGAAATTTCCATTAACATTGCATATGTGCAACAAATACCCCCAAAAACTCCATCAAATATTTGATCATAGTTTTGCCTGGAATGTTCTCAACCTATGTTTCATAAAATAGAATCTCTTTGGCAAGTCATTTGAGCTTTTATTTTCATATATGTTCTTTGCTCGTGAATATACATACACGTGCCCATGTAGTGCCAGAAACAGCAATGCCATCACGGAAAGGAAAGCCATAAGGGGAAGTCAGGGTTACACTAGGGAGCTAAGGTGAATATATGTAGTGCATATATATATGTATTGTATGTATCCACTACATACACAGATACCAAAAAAACAATTGAAAAGATGTTGTCCACACAACTCTTCGCATTACTTGCAATTAACTTCCACATGTCTCACAGAGGCAAATGAATTGTCATCATTATTGTTAGACCACTGTTTGGGAGAGGGTGACACTGGGTTCCAGACAAAAATTGAGATTTGTTCAGCAGTCTTTGAAATTCTGCTGTGTTAAATCTGATTGTTGCTACTCAGATGGGAAATGAACTTGTGGAAATGGCATAATTTCAAAATTCTGGCATGAGTCTGTTTTAAACAAGGCATGTTTTCAGGAACACATGTAGACCAGTTGGCAAGGCAGATAAGGACACAGTGGATCTGATTCTTCACTTCTGAAATATCTTTGATTAATTTTATACATCATAGAGAATGCTTCCAAATCCTTGAGGAGTTTTCTATGGATGGAACTATGAAGAGAGGGAGAGCATTTTTATTTATATCACTAATTCCAGGAAGATTTCCATGAGATACATCCTGGTTGTCAGTGTCTGCAAGCAAGGTTGACAGAGAAGCACACCTAAATAAAAAATTCCACAGTTCTGGAAATACCTGCAAAGACATTTAAATACTGTGAGATGTGTATAGAAGTGTCTGTTTTTTACACCTTCAGTGACAACAGGTGAATGGGGAGAGGGTGTTGAACTAGGAAATCTAGTCTAGAGTTAAAGTTACATTTGGGAATGTACCAAGACCTTCATCTGGTCTCAGTATCTGAGTTTGTGAAATGAATACAATAGGGTTCTGTTCCATACATACTTACAGAAGTCTCTGTGAAACACGGAAATTATGGTAACAGGAAATTATCCACAAAAGAAATGTTATTTCTTTGCAAAAAAAATTTTTAAAAAGTTATTTTTGGTATATGGCAATTCCTTCCAGCTTATCTCAAGATCTTCCCATGTATTGAAGATCAGATCAGACTCATCAGAACTTTATTCAGTTTCAGGATGTTGGCGTTAAGTAACAGAGTGCCTCTGACATCCCTTCAGCACTACTGGGCAAACATGTGGGTGAAAAAATGCCTTCAGTGCAGTGCTGGACTCAGATGGCTGTTCTCCTAATGACTTATATACTAGGTCAGCATTAAAGAAAATGCTGACTTTTTAATTGTACTACTACCTTTTGTGATGCCCTACTGTTAATACAAGTGTAGACGTTGCCTCCTGTAAAACAAATGCCAGTGAATCAGCACATTTCTGCACTCTTCACACACTCCCTTCAGGGAAGAAAAACAGGGAAAAAACCTCAGCTGTTTTCACAAAATGGTTCTTTATCAGTGTCTTATGTCTCCCCATCTCCCATACTACTCAGCTGTATCTGTACCTCTGCCTGTTAGGCAGCTCATCAGCCTCACTCAACAGGGACGTCTCACTGACTCAGGAAGGATGTTGTGCTGAGCAGCATTTGCAGCACCTTCAGTGACATTCTCCAAACTGTGCAAGACACCAGAGAGGCAGCAGAGACTCTGCAGCACAGCAACCAACACATTTCCAGCAAAATCCACCTGTGAATCTAACTGGTATTAATCAGCTAGGGGCTAGAAGGCAGCACATCACTAACCATTACAAAACGTGTGATACTGCTTGGCACAGGCAGAACTGTTTCTTAATTAGCGATATATCCCACCTACTTCCATGTTATATTCAGGGACAGGGAGCAGAAAGAGAGAAAAATCTCTTGAATGATGACAGACTGACTTAGTTTTCTGTGAGGTCACTCTATTCTTAATGGTTTTCTGGTGTTTGATCATTTGGGGTTTTTTAACTGAAATACCTGCCACTTATTTTAGTGAAGTCATTTCTTGCTCTTCAGTGTGTAGTCATACAACAAACAACTTTAATATGATAATATTAATATGAGAGGACTTTTCTCTCTTATTTGCTTGTATTTTAATCAGTCCATTGCATATTATTAAGGAACAAACTCTACCTCTGTATTTACAAAAAATCTAATCCACTGAGGTTTTAACTTCTGGGAAGATATATGATTGAAAGCACTATCACCATCATCACTGCCATGGATCCCCAACCACCTCTTAGTCAGCTGTTAGGGGAAAAATAAAGAAAATATTAGTGTGGCAAATCTTCATAATTATAAAAATACAAGTACCCACTGCATAGAAACTCTTCATTTTGTATTCAATCACACTTGCCTGCAAAATGCTAATGGCATCTAGTACAACAGCACAATGCTCAACAGAAATACCGAGCAGCTGGTTATGTTGCCTCGTGACTATTTTAGATTTGCTTACTTAAAATTGCAACCACGAGACAAGATTATATCATTTTAAAAGAAGTTAGGCTTTTAAAGGGCCTACTCATGAAAGATTATATAGTTATGCTTCTGAGCCTAGGAGAAAATAAAATAAAATAAAATAAAGGATTTTTCTTATTAAAATTAAGTCTTACTCACATTGCCTACAAACGTTTGTCTTTTAGTTACAGTATCCTAAAGGAGATTAATTTATTGCCAGGAATACAAGGACATGAGTCAAGAGCTTCAGGCTCTGCCACCAGCATCCTGAATGATCTTTAGAATGCTGCATCATTTCTTTGAGTACTGTTTTTTTCATGTAAGAAAAATAGAGTGGAAGGGAGAGAGGGAGGGGGAAAAACAGCACTAGCATGCTCTCAGAAAGATACTGAGATGCTAACGGTTTACTTGGTGTTTTTTTATTTTATTGAGAGCCCCAAAATGAGAGTGCCCTATTAGTGCAACTACATTCCCTAAGACAACGGCTGCATAATGTTTGTCCAAATAATGAAAGTCCAGCTTCACTTGTTAGATTAAATTGGTTAGAAATGTCATCAAAAGATCATGGTAGAGAAAACATTTAGCACAACTCAAAGAAGCTCACTGAAATAAAATTAAACTACTTTATGCTCATACCTAGTGAACATGAGACGTATAGATGTGGAAATTAATTAAATAAAATTTTTATCCTACAGCTTAGTTTGCACTGGTAAATAAAATGATGAAAAGAAAAGCTACTCTACTAATTTTAGACCTTTTTTCTAACCCAAATTTTTGGGTGGTGGGTAGGCTAGAAGGAGCATCCAGGATCAGTATCCTTCTTCATCACCTCCTTGATGAGAGACAGTCTGACTAGAGACTGAAAAAAAGACTCCTGGCTTCTTTAGGTACATAAGTTATATGAACAAGCTAAATGGAATGCTTTACCAGCCTTTCTTTCATTTTACTTCATTTCTTTCTCTCTCTCTCTGTCTTTTGACCCTCCTACACGTCCATTTAGTCTACTATAGCTGCTTTTCTTATTTGTTTCTGTGATACTGCTGTGAGCACCTCTCATGTTAGAAAGGCAGCTAAAAGCACAGTCCTAAACATGTTGATATTTGACAGAGTTCACAATGGGTGAGGAGACCAAGTGCTCTGCCTTTAACTGTAAGATTTGTAGCATGAGCCAAACCCAGAAACTACGTTTTCAGTCTTTGCTGTTCTTTTTCTCCCCCACCCCCACCTTCTGTGTGTACATTGCTTTGTCATGAGTAAAAGCAACCACTCAATAGCTCAAATCCCTAGTACCTTCTTTCTTCTGTCTTCCTCCAATAGTTATCATCCTCAGTACCCTCTAAAAGACTGTCAGACAAGATTTTCTAAAAGCAAAGTAAAAAGAAAACTGGTGTCTCTAGAAACACTTTAAGCTAACATGAAAGGAATAATATGGGCTGTTAACATGCACCTTTTTTTTCTTAATGCTTTGCAAGTCTAAGTGGATTTCCCCACCCCACAACTTTTTAAATCTTTAAATCAAAACTTACCAACACTTTACCTTGTTTGCTGTGAGTATAAGCAGACTGAAGCCTGTCTGTATGCAACACTGAATGCTGTTTTACATTTTGTAGTGACAGAGGCATATAACCCCTTTAATTCATGTTTTTCGAACGAGGTTATTAATAAGGCTCTACCAATAGACTAGCGAACAGAGCAGGCAGGATGTGTAGGATGTCTACACATACATTTAGGTCTAGCACTCTGCTCTGTTGCAGGTAGCAGTTATTCTTCATGGGCTTCAGTGTTGCAAAAGACAACCCTATGTGTCATTGAACCCGGCCTGTAGTTATACAGTACTGCAGAGCACAGCTGCCATAGCCAACTTTGTTTACTCAGCATCACATGGAACTCCATCTGGATGAAGTTTAGAGCTCTTCAAATAATTGGAGACTCCATAAGGAGTAGGGCTCCTTCCTCAAACAGCAAAGAAACAGTGGAAAAAAAAGAGAAATATTTTCTGCCTTCTTTGGTGAGAGATGATTTGTCCCACTTAATTTTATTTCTGTCCTGTTTGCTTGCCAGCCAAAACTGCCAGTGACAAGTGCTATTTGGAGAGCACAGTCTCTAAAATATCTCACAGCTTATGATTGATTAGATATACAATGTCAAAGTGCAGTTTTGCCCATGCAAATACTATTTTCCTGAGATCTGCAAGGTCAGAAGATGACTGAAATTATCACCACCAGGTTATGTTAGGCAATAATCTGAATGTACTGCCCATTGAGGTAAATTGCTCAAGACACCTGCAATGTTTCCCCTGGGTGTAGTTCAGTCAGTCCTCATGCTGACAGGGGAGCTTAGGATCACAGAAAGATTAGGGAGAGAAAATGTAAAAACTGGGTTTTATACGAGGCTTTTATTAGGCAAACAAAATACTCTGCATTTCAAATGGAAGGGCCTTTATAACCATGGACAGATCTACCAGAAATGGCTGCAATAGAGCAATCATCTTTCTTGGGAAGAAGTGAAAGTGAAAGTCACTTAAAATAAGAGCAATGTTAAGACAGATGCATTTCCAGCATTGGGGAGGGAGAACCTCTTGGTATATCATATACTTTTCTTCCATTTTTAATTCCTCAGAGTAAAAATTATCCCAAATTTCAAAGCAGTGTTTAAAATGCCTTTATATGACCAGCTTTAAAATGCAGAAATACAACCTAGTTTTTTGTTCTGTTGTTACTTTTAAATCAGTTTGTTACCATTTCTACAAGTGCTATTAACGTTAACTTTAGATTTTACCACAAGGAGAACTATCATTCAAAAGTTTTTCCACCTGTCCAAGACTGTTTACACTAGAAGAAAAATGTTTAAATTTTCCTTTCACAAGTATTAAGAAGTTGAGATCACTAAGACTGAGTAACAGAGAAAATAAACTATTTCTTAGAATACCTGAGGTTTGTACAAACAAAAATGTATGAATCTCTCAATGGATGCTACCTTTCAGACAAAGAAATGACAGACATATTTCTGTGATAAATCTTAATTTCCTCATAAATCATCTTCTTATCTTAAACCATGTGTTTCACAGAAACACAGTGGCTGGTCAGTTTAATGCACTGTGAAATCTAGCAAAATGTATATTCATTTTATTTATGTATTTATTTTACTACGATAATTTTTAATTGAGATTACCTTAATAATTTTTAAAAAGTAATCATATTTTACCATAATTTAATCTCCAGTAGAAAATCGTTGAACAATAAAGCTCAGCATATACTACACAAAGAGGTTTTAATTTTAGAAATGTAGTCTAAAGCATACAACACAAAGGAAAGGTACATGACATGAAGGAAATGTCTCACTGAAAATTACATATAGAAGATCCTTATATTTTTTAAAGAGCTTTAAAAACACATCTTATCTAATGTACTAAATCTTCAGTATACTTCTAAGAAAATGGAGACTACTTTAGGGTTCATGCAGCTGAAGACTATGGAAATCATCATCTTGTGGACATAAGGTTCAAAATTTTCATTCATTCAAACTTTAGAGAATGAAACATCTATAACTCTCAGCATAAGAGAAACAGTAATAACTAGCCATAGGATTCTCTGCTTTTTTACACAGCTTATGAAATGGACAATTGGTGGAAATATATATTTATTCTCATTTTAAACTACTAGTTAATAAAGGAATAGCTCTGAAGTTGCACTCTCATTTCCATTCATAAATAAAAATACATCTCCAAGTTTATATCTCTTGCCTATACAGGCTTTTTACTTTTCAAGTGTTCTCGAAAACCACCATGATGACAACTGATTGTTTCATGCAAGCTGTATGTACCAGCAACATTTTTACAACATTATTTTTTCTATTGAGGCATCCAGAGTTACAGAAAATAATTTGCCCTTTCTCCATTTTGCCCTTTTTTATGGGGTTGTAAGAGGAAATAGTACTAGCAGTACACGAAACTTTTGCTGTACCAAAATGCTTCATTTATTGCAAAACAGACCAGCATAATTTGTTATCCCAAAGAAGTGATCTATGGGAATGATTTTGGGTGATGTCTTACTGTGCTTTTGTTACTTCTGCAGCAGTAAACAATTGTGCCTTGTAATTTTCTGTATCTTCACAGTGATGAAAAAGAGTTACAAGGATTGTGTTCATAAAATTATATGTTAGGACTATTTTTATAACTCAGTTCATTTGCATGCTTTGTTGCATCTGACAGACCACTCTGGCTATTTAAGAAACCTCTTCTGCAAAAACTGCAGTAAGCTTTATGGCTATTATTGCTATGCTCACTGATCCAGGCAAAATCATTTCTCTACTCAGAATGCAAAGAACTATTTTTGGTGTGCGGTTATGACAGCCTTCTCAAATATAAGAACAATCCTTTTAAACATGTAGAAAGTCATGCAGGTGTGGAATAAATTTCTCTTGGCTGAAAAAGGAACTCCTCACAACCCTAAGGGGAAACTGCTGCAGAGGAGTGTTCTAGAAGTCCCCTTCAACCCAACTTATGCTGTCATTCTAGGATCTGCTGATGGAACGTTACTCTCAAAGTCATTGCACAGTCACAATCTAGGTGGGAGATAGTTAAATTAACCAGAAAACACACACACACAAAATGCCAGGAAACAAAGACGTTTTCCTTTATTCCTTGATGCTGTATACTCACACCAAAAAATAACAGTTAGATACAAGAGGATGAGCACGAGTTAGTCCTAGCTATGCTTCTTCAAGCCAATCTTGAGACTTTGAGATGTTCTTTCTCAAAGAGACATTCAGGAGAAGCTCACAGACATTATCACCACTTCTCCATCACCACCATTTGGTTCCAAACTCCTCTCTTACATAATCTTCTCAGCATAACAGAATATACTAACCTCTGTAATTTCTGCTGTGGCTGGTCGCTTTTCACACTGCTCCAGGAAGGTCTACATCCATAAATGTTGAGGTCTTCCAAAGGGCACTGGGTAGCTAGTACATACAGTGTGACCTAAATCTTTCTGATACAACATGTGGGAAGCACAGCATGTTTACATAGTTTCAAATATATCATCCAGAATACTTTTGTTTGGCATACTATTTTCTTATTGGGATACAAATGCAGAGATGGATTCTAAAACAATTTTTATTTAATAGTCAAAGTCTGAAACATAAATTTCCATCTCTGAATTAAACTTCAGACAGGATCCTTATACTGTCTTCTTAAGCCACAAAGGAATTTTTTGTGTGATCAGTTCTTCCTAAAACTCTGAGGTTTCAAATGATTGCTGCACTGAAAACAGAATTGATCTACACTGACAGAGCATTCTGTGGAGTTTTGATTAACTGATTCAGCTTTATTCATGCTGAAAATTAATGAAATATAGGACAGTACTTTAAAATTAGAAACAGTTTTCAGTCCAGGGTACAAAACCCCACCCCAACATTATCAACAGTCCCTTAAAATAAAAATAGCAGCTACTCTTGATTGAGACAAAATTCAGACAGAGCTCCTTTTCCAAGGAAGCTCAGGTGTTAGTTAAGGAATCCAAGTGCAAATGAACTCTAGGCTCAAAGCACTCCAACAGTCTGGGACTGTCTCTCCCTTCCAGCTAAATATCGAAGATCACTGGGTTTTCTAATGGATGTTTAAGAATATTTACAGAGTATTTTCAGGTGACTCTGAACATCCTAAAATGTATCCATCTACCTAACTCTACAAGAGGCATTCTACTTCTTACAAAAGGCTGTTTCTAAAAATAGCTCAAGAGAGCAAGAAAGCAACACTCTAACCTCACAGTTAGGGCATCTTTCTTGGAACTAGACATACCTGAGTTCTCTTCTTTGCTCCTGGGAATGTGCTTTCACAGAAATAAGACAGAGTTCACAGAAAGTTCTCAGAGCTTTCTCTGTGTGCTTGCTTAGCCTGCAAGCTGGAATCCACGTTCCTGCTAGGCTACATAGATAATTTCAGTGGGGTTTCCCATCCCCTATATACTGGACATATCACCATGACATTTTCCCTTCGACAGCTGATACTGCTGCTATATTAAACATAAATGATTGAAGAGCTTTAGAAGTACTAAAGATTTACTATTTAGAGAAAACCTTTGCCCATCCCCAACTGCAAATCATGTCACACCTGCGTGAGAATTTGTTTTGTATCTTCAGAGAGTGAGCAAGTTTCAGGTGGGGTGCTGGTGAGAGGTTGTCATTCTGGAGTGCTAATGTCATGGTCCACATGGCAGCCTTTCCTGGGGAGACTGTCTGAAAAGGCTTACTTCTGTTTCTGCTAAGTCACATTGCTTTACTGCAGTCAAGAAGGAAGAGGAATAGAATTATCAGCCTCATGAATCATCAGCAAACTGTCCACCAGTTTTTCATTTCAGGCTTTTCTGATGAGCACTACTGAAAATATTACTGAAAACAGGGTCGGATTTAATTTTCAGATAGCCATACGAAACAATCCAGGAAATTCAAATGGCGCTATTACTCTTTAGGTGATGAACCTAATATCCAAAGTTATTCTCTGCGGCAACTAACCAGATACTGCTATAAGGAAGTTGTAGGAGAACAAGTAAACCCAGCAGCTGTAGTATCTGTCATGGAAAAGTCCAGTAAGAGGAACGCAGAAATTGCTGATATCATTATTACTTTGGTTCTCAAATGTGGTTTTCAATAGTTCATTGACTTTCCCTATTTGCAAATTGCTGTCAGAGTAGGAAAACTGGAAATCTCTCAGGAGGAACAAACCCAGTATATGTGCTCTGTTTGGCTGCTAATGTCTTTTCAGGGAACAGAATGAAGCTAGTCTGAGGTAAATTTAGGAGAAATAAACACAGTTCAAACATCAGTTCCTCAGCCACAACTATTTCACTCCTCAAATTTTCTCTTAATGTATTTCTTTACTTGTTAATACACAGACATTATTGATGTACAAATCTGTTTAGATATTCTAAAGATTCCTATACTAGAAGTTACAATATTTTATACATTCAATTTCATACATTTTGGGGTTTTTTCTACATCAGATTTTTGAAAGAAATTTTGAAAGACAGCAGCATGGTGAAATTTGCAGCATGGTAAACTCAGCACACAGCACAATGTCATATGATTCTGAACTACAATGGCAGAAAACTACTGACACAGTTTAAAGTGAGAATAATAATCATTCCAGACTACACACTGCCACGTTGAATGGACATTCATAGTAATGAAATAAGAAATAAGAAGAAATAAGCCACAATACAAGAATCGTAGACTGAGCAAAATTGGGCCTTGAGCCAAACAGATAAAAAAGAAATACTACAAAACCATGAAAGCATCTTCCATGGCATAGCATCTGCTTGCACATTGGAGGAAAACTCAAAATTTACTGAGGAAGAAAAGTAAGTCCTAACAAAAAGTGGAAGAGCTTTTGGAATCAAAAAAACAGAAAAAACAGACTTCAGAAGGTGAGAAACCATTGCTGGATTGATGTAATCTCTGCCCTCGAGCCTCAGATCAGCAGAACCTGAGAAGGTGTAGAGCAGAAATATTGCCGTGTATTTAACTTGTTGCATTTTTCCCTGGTCATTCACCATGTGTCACCACTGAAGGAAGAATAGTGCTTAGGCAGAGCTTCAGCCAGATCTTGTCTCTTTGCATGTTCTCATTACCACACATCCTTAACATCAGCTGTTTTTCCTGCTGCTTAATTGTAAAGGGGAAAAAGAAGTGACTCAAGTAGTACATTATCAGAAGCTCCATCTTTTTTTACACTAGTTTCAGTAGAGAAACGAAGCAGCTTAACTCACTAGGAAAACAGTTTAGCTGGACTTTTCTAGTTAAGGGGTAAGTATTTCACCCTAGCTTACATTAACTTTCTTTCCTGGTTTTCAGTTAAATTACCAAAACAAAGATGGTACATTAGTACATCCAGCAGATCTTGACTGTCTTACAGTTCACTGGTGTAGATATCTACTGCCTCTCAACTAATCACAAGCTGCATAAATTCCCATGCCTAGCAGTACTTCTAAGCAGTAATGTCTGCTTCCCCAAACCAATGTTTGACTTCTGCATCTAAATCTGCACTAACATGAACGTCATGTTGACACCGGCCTGACATCGACTGAACACACCATTTCCTTTTCAATCAAGCATGCAGCTTACCAAGCAGGTTATAAGGCATAAAACTCTAGCAAAACTGTTGAAGTAGAACCTGTTTCTCACTCTGTCACATGCACGCTATATTTGCCCATCTGTTTTTCACAGCTAAAAGAGTGGTGACAAATTGGCAGGAAGGTTGTCTCAATTTGCTCTAGTAAAACTGCAAATGGTAAAAGTCTATTTAACTTTTATTAGAAATGGCCAACACTCCTCTTTTCTTGAGTGAATGTGGGCTTTGTTCCCCCAAAAAAGCAATAAAACAGACTGTTTATAATGGTTGGCAGCAATAGCATCCATACCACAGACCTCTATATCCAGCTATTTGGATTCATGTCAGCCTCTAATATTTTGAGACATCGATCCACAGAACAATCTCAGGGTTATGATTTAAAATAAATTGCATTAGGTATGTCTACCCACGTGGCTTGGTACCAGCATATAGCTGTTTTTGAGACCAGGCTGATGGATCACGAAGCAAATGAGCTTCCAAATGTGGGCTCAGAGACAGTTCAAGTGTCCTCTGAGGAACATGTCTGTTTAGATTCTCAGACTCAAGCTCCCCATGTGGTTTAACCCAAGCTGGCAACCAAGTCCCAAACAGCTACTTGCTCACTCCCCTCATAGTCAGTTGAGGGAGAGCATTGGAGAACTAAAAATGGGAAAACTTGTGAGTTGAGATGAAGAGAGATTCATAGGGAAAGCAAAAGCTGCACACACAAGCAGAGCAAAAAAAGGAATTAATTCACTGCCTCCCACAGGGATGCAGGTGTTCAGCCAACCCCAGGAAAGCACACCTTCCTGTAACCATAACAATTCCTTCACATGCAACACATGCTTGGGAAGACAAATAACATCATTCTGAACTCATTCCCCTTCCTCCCTCTTCCCCACTCTTTATATATTGAGCCTAATGCCATATGGAATGGTATGGAATATCCCTTTGGTCATTTGGGGTCAGCTGTCCTTGCTGTGTCCCATCTCAACTTCTCCTGCAGCCCCAATGCACTCACTGAGGGAGGAGTGTAAGAAGCAGAAAAGGCCTTGACCCTGTGCAAGCAGTGCTCCACAAAACAGCTCTAAAACCAGCTCTGCCAAAAACATGCCAGCTATTATGAAGAAAATTAACTCTGCCCCAGCCAAAACCTGCATACCCTCACAGAGACTACAGGCTGTCCATGGGTGACCTTGCTGCTGAATGGATATGTTGCACAAAAAGCTACTCTAGAAACCATGACTCTAGAACGAGATAAAAATAACCATTGGGTTCGTCACATATCCCATAAAATGACAGTATTAAAAGTATACAATAAATATCAATTAGAAGTAACAAAATTGGTGACAGCCTCAGTGAAAGAACAGTCACAGCCAACATATTAGACACCACACCTATGATATACACTCATCTTGACATTGTAGATGGCAGAAGAGGAGCATTTACTTTTGGTAACTAATCTAAAATTCAAAAGAAAAAAAATCTTCCCTCTGGGCATCACCTAACTGAAAGCTTTCAGATGCCCATTGAAAAAAGAACCTTGGTGAAGGAAAAACGTTAATGTATTCCACAGGAATTGTCATATTACTCCTCAGTCACTGGTAGTCCAAAAACCACAACACAGTTTTTACCACCTCATAGATTCTTCACAAGGCTAAGATACATCAGTTTGAGTTTAGGTTTTTGTGTTGTTAGTTTTTGTTTGGTTTTGGATCCCCATATACATTTTTGTTTCACTGCAGTGGCTAAAGACATAGCAGTGGGAGAAAGACGCTTAGGATTCTGTTTAAAATAAAAAGATTATTTTCTGAAGATTAGTGGGATCTGGCTTGAAGTTTTGGAAGGCTTAAATTTGAGTTTAACTCACAACAGTTTCAATTCTATTTCAAGCTGATGGAGAAATCATAAACCCAAATTAATATTACATCTTTCAAACTACAAGCCAGCACGAACTGCAGAGAGATTTGTATAGAACATAATAGCAATGGAAGGCAGAGCTAAGAAGAAATGGAATCTAGAAATTAGAATTAGAAAATAGAATTAGGAATAGAATCTAGAATTAGAAAATAACTGAAAAATTTTTGCTCATGCATTGTTTCTCAGCTGTTCTGTCCAGCGGGAACTCAGTAAGAAATATCATGAATAAATTTCCAACACTGTTAGTTACTTTAATTAGTTTGATTCATTGTGTTCCCCCTATGAAACAGCACTTTTTTTTTCACCCATGAAAGTAATTGACTAATCATGAATAGAAAACAGAACAGATTTTTTAAAAAACCTTCTTAGAAATACTGAAAATAATTACACTTGCTGCTGTATTTATGATGGAAAAGTCCATCATTCTGGCACTACTGGTGAATTAAAGCATGAGGAAGAGATTGCAATGGAACAATTGTCCACTACTTCTAAACAAGAACCCTGTAAAAAGGCTGAATTGCTGGCAAGAATTTCTTCCAGTCTCCTCCAATGACTCATGCAATGCCTCAGTGTCAAGCTGAATTGCCCTGCCAAGATCTTTCATTTTGCTTCTCTGAGAAAAATGAAAACTAAAAAAGAAGGAACATTCAAAGAAGATGGGGCATATATCAAGATTCAGAATCAGCCCAGTAAAACATCTGTCAATTACCTATTCTGAAGCAACCATGTGAAATTAAGATAAAGTTATAGAAATTCCATTAAAAAGGTTATATTCAACTGGCATGTACACATGGGAAAACAGCATAGCAAATGTTTTGCAAGCAAACAAGCACAAATAATTCACATTAGTAGAGAGATTTAAAAGTTCTTGTGAATTGTTTCTCTTTTTTTTTTTCCAAAAAAAAAATCTTTTAACAAAGTGGAGGTTTTTTGTTTGCTGTTGACTTTAGGATACTCCCACTAAGCTTATACTTTTTTCATACTGCAATTTTACATGTTGACTGGAAGTAGAGGTTAATGTAAAACAGCAGCTGTTACTTAGATATAATTGCATTTCCAGCACAACCGGTGGCTTGATTTAAATATTCTTTATAAAGCTGTACGAATTATAACTAAGGAAGTTGTTATTACTTGTATGTCTTAAGCAATTATGGAAAAAGTGACACGCACACTTAGATTTCAGCTGGCTTAAATATCTGAATCAGTCCTTACAAAGGGTAAGTTCTCACCAGGTTTAAAGGAATTTCATTTGACGTCAGCTTATGCCATGCTATTCCCCCCCATAATGGCTCCACTCTGCAGGCTGGAAGCAGTACTGTAGGCAGCAGAATCTCCAGCCTTGATGTCTGTTGGAACACAGACCTTGTTTAATTCAAAACAAGGTGATATTCAGCAACATATAATTTCACTATTAGCATTTCTGCCCACGGCTTGTGTCATCTTATCGCTAATCTTTTCAAACTACCGAAAATCAGCTTATGAAAATTCTTCTGTGCTACAAACTGTTTTCTTTAGTCAAGATAACCAGGAGGAAATACACATAAAGGAAGAACAGTAAAGATTATTTTTGTCACCTTTAAATAACAGATTACTATTACTGATTGTTCTCTCCCTGTCCTCTCCCGCACAGGTATGCACAGCCTATTTGATGAATGCAGTCCACAAGTATAGTCTGCTTAAAGTCTAATAACTGGCATTTGGAATACTGATCAAATTATAATTCAATGTGAATTTTCTTTGAATATAATCTTTCTGAAGCCAATTCTAAGTAGAGCTATATAAAAAAGAAATAAAAAGATAAAAGACAAAATGTATTACTTTAAGGCCGGGTTCTGCCATTCACAGACATAGCAAGTGGAGCTTTATAATTAAAGTTCTGATAATAGTAATGAGAAAAGTAGCATTCAAGATCAAAGGGCGGAGAGAGCTAAGGAATCATTCCTAAGTGAACAGGAAAATAGATAGACAATGCCTAAAAGAATCAAAGATGATATTTACACTGCTAATTCAACACCATAAGAATGAGACATATTTTCACTAGTGTAAATAACCAAAAGTTAAGGAAAAAGAAAATGGTTCTTCTAAGGGATGGCTGCAGTAATGAGGCCAGTACCAAAACCAGCCTCATCCAGTATTAACCTTGGCATTTAGAAATAGCAGGAAATTATTCTGGAATCTGGCAGAGGTTTCCAGAAAAAACATATCAAGTACTGTAAGGATACTGAGGTTGAGCCGGAACAGGAATGTTTGAAGTCTGACATGAAGTGGCAGATGTGACAGCAGAGAAAATCAGTTCAGAAAGATCTATTTAAAACATCTTTAAAAATTAAGGAAATGCCAAGTGTCATTGTAAAAGTTAATAGAGAACGCAACAAACGTAAGGATTATGGAGAGCTGTGCACGTCTGATCTAGAATGACTCTCTCATTCTTCATTAATAAGCATACGTCAACAACTCACTCCCCAGCCTCAGCTGACATGCAGCACAGGAGAAGGAAGGAAGGGAACATGCAAAAGCAGGAGAACGCTCATCCTTTCGGAGGCATTGACCAGCACGAATTTCCTGCTGCTGAGACCACATCTAGTCCTGAATTGATTATTTATGATTCACAAGCAACACATGTTCCCAGTTCTGGATCGAGCTGTATCATAGGTAAACAAAAGCTGACAGGTTTTCCATAGAAATAGATTATGGTTGAATGTATCTCTAAGGTTGGATGAGTTGAGCATTTTACAGATTGCCACTTGTCTGATATTACATGGACAAAGATTAAGCTGTATCTCTACTGATACCCTGGACATGCAGCACACCACAGCCACAGAGCCCCGCCTGTAACTCCAAGAGAGGTTGTGCTGGCTGCTGCCCCTTGCAGAGGGCAACTCTAGCACACAACAAGCTGACACTGTGGGTAGCCATTTGTTCCTTTTGCTGCCTCCTGAGCTTTCCAGGCTGCAGAAGAGCATTGACTTTCAGAACAAATCTTTATTTGCACAGATTTTGAGGATACTCAGTGTTACCGGACCATAATGTCTGTGTCTCACATCTGGCAAATAAGAAATGGCACTGGGAAATATGCAAGTCAGTGGGATCTGGCGACAGAACTCCAGAAGAACAAAAATAGTGGGAACATGACATAGGTATTGGTGAAGCAATGGGAAAGAAACCGATTCCTTAAAGTGACTTTGGATCACTGACTCTTCCTCTGTAAAGAGTGAGAGTTCTCCATGCCTGATGAGCAGGATTATCAAGCTTTGGAAAAATACTACAAGGACACACAACACCAGGGAGATAAGAAGTGACAATTCCAGCCTGATCCAAATAAATTTCTAGGGTAAAGTTTCTATTTGCAGATATCTCTCAAAGCCATCATCATTCAGAGAGCAACACCAGCACCAAGGTAGTCCTAGCTGGCACAGCACTATGCTGTGGAACTGCACTGTGGCCATGAGGTTTTCAGTCATGCTAGACCAAGTGATGTTCCTGGCCCTGTGTCAGAGGCAAGAATGGTAGGTATTGCTTTTTTCCCCTCTAGCAATGAATTCATTCCAAGTGAAATGGATTTTACTGTGTGAAAATGAATTCCATACAGCAAATTTCTTTCAGGTCAGACTTTGAGGCGAAGACCATGTCTGCCAGAAGTTTGCATGTGTTTTCAAATAGCTACTTATAAAAACAAGTATATATCACACAGTTTGAGTTCTTTAGAAAGCAATCAGTACTTGGCTACTTTTGGTCACGTACAGCCAGGACTTTTGATTATTTTTACTTTTTCTAAATGCCATTCTGTCCATGACAGCACAATTTTCTTTAACCTTTCATTTTATGATGAGTAATTGTGCACTACAATTGCTTGTCCAGCATGAGGTAATTACCCCTTCCCAGGACAACTCAGTAAATCAGCATCAGCTTGGATCAAGCTGTGTTGATGTTGACTGTTTTTTAGCAATGCCTACACAGTATTTTCATACCAGTTCTAACCAGCACTGAATGATAAAGATAGTGCAGCAGGTGAGGCATTTACCTAATGAGAGCACCAGACACTGGAGAAATTTTAACAGAATGATTTTCACTCCTACAGAGAATACTGCCTCTATGCAGGTTTGGGGAAGGAATCTGTCATGAGCAAAAATGAAGAAAAGTACTGGGATCAGTCAGGAGGAGAGCTCGTCCTTGTGCAGTAATTGCTACCTGACAAAGAAAGAAGCAGAAAACACTCAATGGTATAAGTGCTTTAAAGTAAAATTCATTGATCATCCAAATTCCAGCACTATGAGGAGTATTTTTCAGTCCATAATCTGACAGGCCTTTTCTTTTCTTGTGTGTTTTAGATAACACCGCAGATTTAAGCCACTGGAAAGGATGTAAAGGGAAAATATACAAGCAGCCTTTGATGCCATTTGGAATGAACATAAACTTGTCTTCTGGCATCAATGCAGTGGAGATTTTCATGTCCCCATGTGGTTATTCTCCTGGCTGGAGCCTGTAGAGCAGATGCACAACACATGGGAAGGAAAGAAAATTACACTTAGATAATAAAATTAAAGCTGAAAAGTAAATGGGAGAGTTTCAGGAATCACTAAAGTAAGTTCCTTCCAGAACACACTGTTTGGGTTATTTCTTCTTCCAAAAAGAGAAAGAAAAAAAATAACCCCACCAATCCTCCTGAAAATGGCTTGCTTTATGACGAGAGCTCTGCTGCCAAAGTCCTGCTGCTCTGCAGAAATGTATCCATGGAGAAAAGGCTGAGTACAGCTTATGCTTTTGTTTTTTCCTGACTCAAAATGGATGGAACACAGATTCTGTTTTCCATTCAAAATACATTAAATCTTCATTTAGGGATACTATTGAGCGGTCATAAGAAGGACAGCTTCTCAGGGAATATCACTTCTTCACTGCCCTCTGACAGCAAGCCTGGATTTGACAAGAGCACTTGATAGCAAAAATAGAGTTTCCAGCTAATAATAAGCTCCAGTAAATACAGCAACTGTGACCTTCCAAAGCTACGTCAGCTGCATATCTCTTCTGTACTCAGACCAGACAACATTATGACTGACTGTGCAGTGAACTGTGCCTCTTTCAAAAGCATCTGAGGATTTTAAGTGATCCCTAAGCATTTTAGAAATGAAAAGCTGTATAGCATTGTGAGCGGATTTCTCTTCACTCTTAATGGTAGATGCTTAACTACTCTTGTTAGCTGCTGAATTCCATCTCAGCCAGAGATAACAGTGGGAAGTCTGTGATGGTATGCACACCAACATCCAGTTTGGTACATCAAATTAGACTTTCCTGGTGACCCTGTTATAAGGACATCTGATGGGACACCTGGAGGGCAAATGTCTGATGTTAGTTTCAAGTATTAGAAAGTGCTAAATAATGGATAAACTATGGGCTGCTTCCATCTGCAAAAATACCCAAATTGCAATAGACTGGAAGGGAAAGCTTGCAGCAGTACCAATTAATTTTCATTAGACTTTACTGTGATGCAAAACTGGTCCCAGCAAATTTTACAGTGGAGGGTGAGGGGTTGTGGGGAGTGGTTGGGGAGAGGATGGATGTCCAGTTTAATGACAAATTATCAAGGCTTTATTAAAATATGGGTTAATACAATTGCCCACTTCCCAGTTCTCGAGACCTGAATTCAAAGTAGGTTGCAAATAAAATAACTCCAGTAATTTCAGCCTGGTCCCTAATGGACTTCAGTGTTTCATCAAATCATATCACCTAATTAGGCAGTGGTGAGGAGACATAGAGATCTGGAACAGAAAGGAGGAACATCGAGGTCATGACAGCGGTGCTCCTGCTGTAATGTACATGCTGGAGATGGCAACTGCACAGACTGCATCAATTCTCTGTGAGACAGCACCCCCTTCCTTCCAGTATGAACTGCCAGTAGTTCCAATGGAGTTATGACATGATGCCACTTCGGGCAAATAATGCATAGGAAGTTATTTGTTCACTGAATTTAGCTTCCCTTTTCCCCCTTTTCTGCTCTCTCCTCCACTTTTACTTTTAGAACACACAGTAAATTCTTGTTTGCAATTCTAACCTTACCACTCTTCAACACTAATAGATGAAAAGTAGTGTAAAATGCTTTATTTTCGGGGTTGCTTACTAATATTCACAATGTATCTGACTAGTCACCTGGTCAGATGTTCTGACACATCTGTTAACCTCCTTGAGCAGAAAGGTGCATTGCTGGTATTTCTATGGTATCTGAGGTCCTCACAGACACACACACCCTGCCTAGCCCCCTCCACCACCACCCCCTCCCAAGAAAAAATAATTTAAAACTGTGGGTTTATTTTGTTTCACTTCTTTACACAAGGGTTACTACAAGATCAAAGCCCTTGAACCATAGCAAACAAAAATCTGTGAGGAAGGTAGAAGGTTTACATCTACATCTTTCATAACACAAAATTATAACTCAGTCATAAATTCATCTCTTGCAGACAATTAAGATTTGCTTTCTGAGAATCACATGTAGTAAAATCTGCAGCTCAGAATTTTGATACAGAAAAGTAGTATTAATACAAATAACAGAAATAATACAACTGAAGAGCAAATATCAACAGCATATTTCAGTCAATGTGCATTATGCATACAGGATAGCAATAAGGAAATGTACTTGTTGAAATATCTGCATTAAACTCTTTTATGAACAGCTCTTAGAGCCTTGCCTCTTTGAGCTCAGTTTGATTTACAAGTAAAGGATATTCTAGAGATAAGAAGGATCTCCTGAGAGAGGCTGAGAATCTTAAATCTGATTTAAACACATGCCATACAAGACAAGACAAGGCATTACTCAGGTTCTATCTAATGATTTCTTTCTTCTAGAGCTGTGTCTAAATGTCTAAGTGGGCATGAAACAGAACAGACTTAAAATTTAGGCAAGATCTCAATGAGGTAAGTTTGGTGAAAGCTTTGGCTTGGTTCTTCATATCTTTCTGCTTTTTTTTTGTAGTTCAGTCTTTAAGTAGACTCCTTGTCTTGTATACTTGTACTAACATATGGACTCTGCTTCATACCTTACGCAGCTTAATCTCACCTTTTACTTTCTGTACTACAACCCTTTTGCCTGCTTCCTAATACCCCCTCTACACGAAAGAATGCATAAAAAAAAGACGAGAAGAGGATGATGTCAAAAATCAGAAGATGATAATTGCACATTTGAAACTGCAGATTAGAGTGTCCTTATCAAATACTGCACACATCACTATCTAGTTTTAGTAATGAAAAAGTAACCATCCTTCCTCCTCCATCTTCCCCTGTGTGCACAAATTGCATAGCACTTTCCTTTAAAACTAACTCTGAGAGACTCAAGGCCATTCTCTAAGTTATCACAATGGAAAACTTTCCCAGTGAAGGGTCTGAATGGAATTTTAAAGGAGAAAATATTCAGGCTTCTGGACTATATTTTAAGGACAGTACTTGAAGTGTTGCACAGTAAGCTTTAAAGGAACCATGTAAAAGACTGTCTCTGTATTTATGCTGTCATAGGTCAGGAGCAGCCTTCAAAGACTTTTACAAAGAAAAGTGTACTCCATTAACGCTTATAATAAAATTCTAATTAATAGCTGTTCTGCTTGGAAAGCATGAAACTATTCTTCAACAGCTAGAAAACAACTGAGTCTTCCTGACAGCTCAGCTCCAACTGCTTTAGAAAACATGGTCTAGATCCTAGGATTTGGCTGAGGACATTATATAATTCAGTAAGAAACATTGCATTGATGGCCACTAACAATCCCAGCAGACTACCATATTAATGAAGAGTTGCTCCAAATGGAGGCTGAGGTCCAGTGTTCAGTTAAACCTGCAGAGAGATTTTAATACATTCTTCCAACTTTTCCAGTCCTAGAATGATCAGATTGTGTGCTTCCTTGAATGGGAAACATTTTAAAAAATAATTCAACTTAGTTCAGAATGTTCATAGAGTACTCCACTGCAAGTGCATCAATCCTTCCTGGGACCCTTGGGAATGAATCTTTCTTGGCTGAGAAAAGTGTAAGTTCATGATCCTCTCTCAAACCCTGTAGTGGTCATGTAGGAACCCTTATTCACACTCCTTGAATAACCTGAGCCCAGATGCAAGCAATGCCAGAGACAGCATGCTGGGATATGCTGACAAAGACTCCCACTTATTCACTCTCTCAAAGGCTTTGACAGCAGATCTATTTCCTTACTAATGCTGAGACCACATCAGCTAGGACAAAATTATCATTCCAGAAATCTGGATTTCTTCTCAAACAATATTTAAAGAAGAAAAATCTATTTATAATAGCTGGATTAAAACTTGGCAACAGCGGTAAAAACAGTGATGAGCTTTCCTTTTCAAGGGAAGGGAGAAAAACTGTTGCCAACAGTCATTTCTCACATTTCAGTCCAGTGGATCCTGCAGAGATCCACATAATTACCTTCCTGTTAAGATCTCCTAATGGAGTAGATAAAAGCATCTGGGCAGTGGAGTGGGGGAGGACTTTTTGAGCAGAATCTTCTAAGTACGTTCTTAAGAAATCACAAAGGTTTTTTTAACCATTATTTTTACATTACCAAATGTAAGACTATTACACTCTGCAACCTATACAATGCAGCCCTGGCAGAAATTTGGCAAGAGGTAGCCTTGAAAGATAGCCCTTAAATAAAAACAAAAATAGAAGCTATAATGAGAATAAAAATCTCTGATCCTCAGGGGATTCAACTTCAACCAAAATTCAGTTGTGGAGTAGGAAAGGCTTCAAATTTCTTTGCACTCATTTGCATTTTAGCACTAAGATTCCGTCCAAGAATAATTAGCATCAGATACTTCAGAAAATGAAAATTATTTTTAATAGACAAATTGTCCTTCTCCTCCTCCTCCATCTGGATGATTAAAATGAATGTTCTACTCAGTCTCATTTCCTGCTTTTAGGATTTAGCTCTTTCCATTTGTAAGGATTATATATTTAAACAAAAAAATGGTTAAAATATTTTTCCTTCATTTTTGTCTCTGGAGATAATTTTTTGTCCTCTCTAAAAGAATACTGTGCACAAGTCTGATGTTTGTGAACAAAACTTTTAGTGAACAAAATTGAGAATTATTCAATCTAATTATAGTTTATTGGTATGCTAAACTGGAGTGTCCCACAGAAAAAGGAAATTCTACAAAAAGTATACAGAGGGGAGTAAGTCTTGCCTACCTGAAAGCCTGCATATCCAGCATTTGCCAGATCCACAAAGCCCAGCTAGTCAACAGCAACCTTAATTGCCCCATCCCTGTTTCTATATATACAAATCATAAGAAAATCTTTAATTCTTGATCTCGACATACTCCCATGGTATCTTTACCATCTTCTGTACTAGGAGCAATGCATTGGGGCATAAGGGGTGAACACAGATTTCAGAGTGGTGGAAGGACCCCACCTGTCAGATGCAGAATTTGAAAGGTGTGGGGCAGAGGAGGCAGTGTGTGTGTGTTGTTGGAAGACATCAAACGGCTGAGTGAGATGAGAGCAGCCTCTGCTCTTGCCTCTGACACAGCCATTCTACATCACATCATTCTCCAAACAGATGCATTTCTTACTTTGCCACAGCATAGCTCTCATCTGAAGACCCTCTGTGAGTAGTCACTGGAGCTGCACATACAGAGTGTGTATGTGCAAGTACATATGGAGAAGTCAGACCCTGTGAACCTCCATCAATAACAATCTCATTCTCTCTGCATTTCTGGCACACAGCTCCCAGTATGGGGAAATATTTTGCTTATTCTCTGTTTATCAGAATACATCGAAACTTTTAAAACTACACTGAATACAGAGAAAAATAAGCTTTAGACAACTAAGTTCTATTTCTCTCTGAATTCACTGAAGTCAATGGGCAAATTCTGTCAGTGCTGTGCACCAAATGAGTTATGGGTCCTTGGAGAGGAAAGAACAAGGCCCAGTGATTGAAGACTTCATTTAAACACAAGCACAACAAAGGGATGAATGAAGATGGATGAGGTGAATTCCCAGATTTCCTAACTCTTAAATGCTTGTCTTAAAAGGTTAATAATTAATATAATTTTGGACATTTTAATATGCCTTTTTGGGTGTATTACATATTCTATTCAGTGATATGACAGTATGACTAATTGATTAACAACTTTTAATGTACTTGTAATTATTTTTCTTTTAGCTGTGCTGCAAATATAATAAAACATTATAAAAGAAAATCAGCTAAGTCATAAGTGATATAAACTAAAGAAAGAGAGAAATAGAAATTTTTCAGACTTCCTAGCAACTGAATTTATTTTGAAAAAAAATCCATGCAAGTCTGACAACTCCTAGACACTTTACTAGTTGGATTTCTCATCTAAACACAAATGTGGGGCATGAAAGCCTTATTACTTGTGTCTGACTTAGCACAGACCGAGTGTGAAGTTTTTCCTCTACCTTGTACATTCAAACAGGACTGTTTATGCTCTGCTCGGCATGGGTCAGAGACACAAAGATGCTACTGCCCCTAGCATACCCATTGCTTGTCATTGCTGCACTGAGAGAAGTTGACCTTAAGCTTGACTGGCTAATTGGTCTCAAATCTGTTTCTGAAAAATGAACCAGATTTACAAAGAATAAGTGAAAAACACAGGGGTGTTTGGTGGCAGAGGAGACACAACCATACAGCCTGGGGTTAGAATCATCCTGTCTAGATGTCAGCTAGACTGAAGTGGAACAAAAACCTCATGCAACAAACTGACAGACCCAGCTGGAAGACAGCAGGTGACAGCACTACCTTCAGCAAGGAGCTTCTAAACTTTATTCTCACTGCCACTCTAATTCACACACACACAGCATAACCAACAGACAGGCTGCACCTGCATATTCCCAGAGTGCAAGATGATTCAAACAAAACAACCAGGATGGTCCTTGGAGAAGGTCTAAGAATCAGTTATTAGCCTCTCAAATAATGTGCTTATTGTTGAAGAAATTCCAACCATATATCTGGGCCTAACTTGCCTGAGAAGTAGGATGGGAAGGAAATGGGGTTTGATGGAAAGAAACAACATGAAGCAATTCATAAAGCAGAGATATCAGTAAAAACTTGGCTACAGTCAGGGAGACATTGCCAAGACTGCAGCAGGACAACTGGACTTCCTCTACGTTACTGTCATCCAATCATGTTATGCTGCTGAAACAGCTCCCCAGCTGGCAGCAACCATCAGCAAGAGTCAAACTGAATCCATACTGTATTTGTTTTGGTATTCTTAAGGAAACAATCTTTCTGCTGGTATTCAAAAAATGGTCCTGTCTGAGAAATCCATTAGTAACTGAGTCTGAAGGATAAGGAGGCTCCCACTGTTTGCTATGTGTGATACAAATTTCACTTTTTTGAACTTGGGTGAAATCTCCGTGAGACCGGTGAAAAAGGTATCTTTTTGTTCAACAGCATCCATAAGAGAAATTGCTTACTTATCTCTCCCTCTTTGAGGTACAAATTGATTGTCAGATGTTATCTGACTGGCTGGGTGGTATTTCATCTGGTCTGAAGTACCCCTGCTCCATTAAGAATCTAATATCCATTATGTGCGGTGTTAGTAAAAATAACTTCAATTCAAGCCACTTTGAAAAGCTTAACTACTGTCTCCGTGACAAGATGACATGCACTGTTGAAAGCATAATGCAGTTCAGGTAAGGAGTTTAATACATCTAGTAAGGGTGACTAAAGGTTTGGCCTCAGAATGCAACCTTATCTCCAGGAAAGGAACATATTTCCACAGAAAAAGCTAGGGGGAAAACAACCAAACCAAACCAAACCAAACCAATAACCAACAAATAAAATAACTGTGTGCAATGAAACCCAGAAATATGTGAAGCCTCTGCTCAGTTTCTGGTGGACATCTTAGAGCATTTCTGGTTTCTTCCTTGTACTATTTCACAATTAAAAAATTAAGTCAAAGGACTGGCTTGTCAGTCTGATACTACTGAAATTCAGGGTATACCCTTAACCACCTACCTTAGAATTGAGAAACTTCACTTTTTGCAATTTTTTTTCTTTGCTTGGAGGGGGAGACATAGGGTTTTTTATGTTTGGGTTAAAAAAAAAGAAATTATAGATAAGATGCCATGCATCTGGCTTTGGGGTCACAGCAGAATCAAAGCCTGTGCAACCAAGCAGAAAGTACACAGAAAGCTTTTCTAAGCTTAAACAGTACACTACTCGACTGGAGTCCTCGTCTGTTTTTCAGAGATAGTCATGAATGCAGGCAAAAATCCTAAGCTGCCACCAAAAAAAAAAAAANAAAAAAATCTGTAAAAATCAAGGAAAACAATATGATCAGGACACATTGTCCATCTTCTAAGTAGATGGCCCCCATCTGTTTCCAGCCAGACAGGACCCCAGCCTCTAAGTAATGCCAGAGTTCAGCTCCACTCAGTTGTGTCTGATTAACTTAATGCAGGAAGTCATTTCCAGATGGGACTCCAATTTAAATCCAAAAGCTATGCCACTGTCTGGCTCATCAGGGCTTCTGCATCACATACAGCACACCCGAAGGGATGACAGCTTCTGGCAGGCAATACTTTTTTAATACCCTACTGAGGTAGACAGTGCTGTTATTCAGAATTTACAGGCTAAAAGTGCAAGGTTGTACTTAAAGATAGATAGGTAGATAGACAGAGATAAAAAAGAAACAAAGAAACTAGTTCCTGAACTTTGTGCTTCATCATGCTAAACTTGATGAAAAGTTCACACTTGAGAAGGTTTTCCTTGGGAGGATTTTTGTTCATTTTACTTCCTCTATCTCTATGTACCAGAGAGATTTTAAACAGTTCACAATCTCCAGAGCTGATGTTTGGGGTTTTTTTACATCACTCGATGTACAAGAAAGCCAGATTCCATGAAATCCACGATAGATAGTTTGCTCCTAGTACTTTACAACACTGTGAGTTTTAGATAACTTTTGCAAGGAAACTGCTCTCATCTGGCTCACATACAGACTTCCATTCCACTGGCTGAACTGCAGCACTCTTCCATCATTCCTGAGCTACTTCCCAAAAGCATCTAAATGAGAAATGGTAAGCCTTGCTTATGCAGCAGAGCAAGTTTCCATTGGGCATTGTTAAAATTCTTTCAGAACTATATTAAGATTTTTGTTCCTATAAAAGCAGTGAAAATATTTAAATGAATAGTCATGAATATTCATGCAGGAAAAACAATAGAGACAGTCCAGCTGCTGGAATTATCATTGGGATGGGGAAATGGGAAAACAAGGTTTACATGTTAAATTATGTTGCTCAGAATTAAGGGCTCAGGGAAACACTATCTCACCAAACATAAGCCAGACTGTGGCCTATGTGTTTAAAAGAGGACAGTGATATACGTTGCTCTTTGAGATATCTGGCTTTGAAAAATCAGGTTTATTTCAGGTTTGATCTCTGAATCTTAGTTTGCCGGAAAGACTGCACAGGATGTGTTCCTGTTCAGGTTGGGAAAGAGCAACCATGCTTGCAGACAACTTTTATCTTCCCTAATCCCCATCCACTCTCCTGTCTGCACTCCTTGATCAGCCCCAAACTGGGTACTCAAACTCACACCATAGAAAATAGCCATAGAAAATGTAGGGTTCTGAGGTGAAAGACAAATGAAAAAAAAACCTCCTCTATCTTAGCTTCTTTTGAAAACATTCACCAAACTTCACTGTGCACCTGCCTGCCTGATCAGATTTCCTCTGGGAAATTTTTAATTTTATAGTTATTACTGTAAATTCACTCATAGTTCACTACATTACACTAAATGCAGCTGACACCACTAGAGCTACCAGGTGTTTAATACAGACCAGTCCCAGCTGATTATAGTGCAACTGAGGAATATTCAGTAGGGAACTACTGAAAATTATGTTGGCAAACGGACACTGTCTGGTGGCTAGTATCACTAACCATGGCCTATCTGAAATATTAGCATTATTATCCCTTTTCCACCATAGGTAATTCCCTTATGAATAGTGTCGTATAGAATCAGTAATGGAGTGTATAGAATATAAGAAATGTTGATTTACTAATCCTACTGGTTGATGAAATGTATGTGTCAAGACAACACCAAGGAGCACTAGATGTCATTTTGACAGAGAATAGGCAGGCTATACCACAAGAAATAATAGTGTTTTAAACCTTTACATGAGCATTTCAGAGCCATACTCTTGTGAAAATGCATAGGCCCTCTCTGACGGTCCCAATCTCTTAAATGTCAAGATTATGTAGAGGATTTGTGGGGATTATGAGTATGCAACAGGTGTGAGTAGTGTGATTACAACAGGTAAAGACCAACTGTTAAAAATGAAAAGAAGCATTCTTGTGCTTTCTCCTGTGCTGTACGAAACATCTGTCTTCTGAACGGTACCCCATTACAGTCCTTCAAATCTCTTCTTGAAGTGCATTATGTCACAACAGCTGCTAACAAGTGGAAAAGACTGCATTTTCAGTGTCCTCACCCAAAGATCCTTTCACGTCACCCAGTGCCACTCAGTTTTCATGTGTCCTCTATCTGCATGCCTGTGTTAAATTTGGGCTGGAAGCAGATGTGTCATGCTCCACAAGTGGGAATGGCTGGCTGTTACAATGTGAGTAGAAATAGCATTATTACTATTATTAGTATAATAATAACCCTGCCATATTAGATTAGTTTCCCTACTGAGGCAACCTTAGAAAAAGAATTCGTCTCTCTACTTCAGCAACTACACAATGGTTTTGGAAGCATACCCCCACAAGAGAAACATGAATCAGTCAGAGACACACATGGTGGATATGAATGACACATTTTTGCATTTGGGTTCCTGATTCATCTGACAGATGTGAGAAAATTCATGAAGTTAGACAAGTCCCAAGTGATTGCACATGTCTGGATGCTGTAAAGCACAAGTTATTCTACCTATTGGCACTAAAAGTACTGTGCTTTTTTTCCTTCTGGTCAATTGCTCACTGTTATATAGTTACAGTTGTGCATTATTAGCAATGCCACCTGTCTTCTCACATGCATTAAGAAGATTTTACAGACCTTATGATAACCAACAAAAATGGCAGCTAACACTCTCATATTTAACGCAACCTCTCATTTTCTGAGACCCTTCAAAAACAAATTAAAACCTCCCAGCCAGCTTCTTAGTTCATGGATGACATAAGGATGTGGAGAAACCTTTAAAAAATAAAATACCATAACAGAAATGCCAAAATATGAAACAGATGCCAAAGTCACATTTAAAGTGCTCACATGTATGTATTTTGCCATCCTTGAATGGTACTACTCATTACAGCTTTGATAACAAGACATGGACTGATCCTCCTGTTTTTACTCCCATGGGATCTACTGCTACAAATAGACCAATTGCTCCTGATGTTCCTCTGTGCCAGAACTTGAGGCAAGCATCACTGAGCTTCCTGGAAGTCCTCTTGCTGAGCATCTTGAGCTTTAGGCAGGGTGCTTGTGGACTCTGTGATGAAAACTCAGGATGACTGTGGGCAGGCTATATTTCGCAGACACCCAGTGCATCTCCTCACTACTCTTCAACTCTCTCAGAGTCATTCTCTATAAAGTTCACAAGCATGGCACTCACGCTGTGCAAACAAGCTATTTGTTTTCAGTTAATGATCCTAACCATCAAATACACAATGGTGCTCAATTTCCTCATTTATTTCTTTTTCCTTTCCCTCCTGCCCTCCTGCTGTTTATTACCAGCAAATGTGATCTCCATCACATAGACTGCAAAATCTGTGGACCAGTTACAGTGTTTATGAGTTTTTACAACACCCATCACAGCATGAGTTTGATCCTAATTTGGGGCTGATACTCTGAACACCATTCTCTCTAGTGCTGCTTTCTCTGAAACTCACAAGCATGTATATAAAACTCATGGCTTAAAATTAAATAAATGAAATCTACAGTCAAGCATCAGAGTGAGTTATAAATGCATATAGACAAAGTCTCTGTCTGATCTACAGGTGGTTTCTTCCTTCACAGGGTCTCAGCATCTTCTTCCTGCTATGTTAAGGATGTCTGAGGATATATTACAAGTAACTGTATTTTAAATGAGTAAATTTTGCACTTGTTAAGCTATAAAGAACCAATGGTTATCATATGTTTTACAAAATGTGCCCAGTATTATGCTTCTAGAGACAGATTAATTCCTTAATTGAATCAAAGCAGACCATGTTGGAAAAAATTATGCTGTGTTTACCAGGGGTATTTCTTAAATTAGTAACTTTTAATTCCTTCGGATATTTTATGGGCCACTGGCCTTAATTTACAGAGTATGTATACAGTCATGTAAAAGACTTGGTTTTGCCTCCTGACTCTGTAATTTGTTTCATGAGTAACCACAGAAAATTACAAGTTTATCCAGGCCTCCATTTGCCCCAGCTGTAAATTTGGCTAACAGCTGTTTACAAACATGTATGATGCCACAATTCATTACTGAAGCTTTTTGGGGCGGGAAATGCCATTTCACCTTGTATTTATACCACAACTAAGGCACAACAACAAGGAGATGCCTAGGGAAGCTGAAAGCCCTCTCCTCTTCTCAGCCCATTAGCCAGAAGCACTCACTACTCCGCCAAATCCCACAGAGCACTGACAACTCACTGAGGATGGGCAGCTTGACACTGTATTGCTAAAGATCCACACAAATAGCACCATCAGTATTTCAGAAAAGGATGCTGTGGTCCTCCAACAATGGAAAGCAATTACGAAATAACTCTTTTCTATTAAAGGGAAAAAAAGCAGAACACAGTAAATTTTTGCACTGTATGAGACTGAGATGGGTGGTACAAAACATTCACCATCTAAAGCAGGCACCTGCCACTTACTAAAAGCAACTGCAAAGGGAATGTCTCTCACTGGAGGTCACTACAATAGTCAAGGCACGGTGCTTAACTCAACATGATGCACATCTATCCAATACCCAGATAGCATGTCACAATATTTTAAGGAATATGATCAGACTTTCTCAGCCAGTTGGATTTGCTGGTTCAGCAATCTTAATGACTAAAAACAGGGATAAAATACTTTTAGTGCCTGCTTTTAAATTATAAAGCTACAAGGAGGCTGAACTTGATTAAGAGACTGGCAGGCACCTGCACCTTGAACAACTAGTGTGATGCAAAATTTCCTATCATCCTGCTCAGTGTAAAGCGAACGCAGTCAAGAATGGTGTCTTGCATGGAGAGTACAGCATGATAATTGTAGGAAATGAATATAAATTAAAGCTTTTAAAAGGCAGATCCACTACAGGTCATTGTAACCAACATGTTGCTTGACATTTTCTAAGAACAGGACCATCCATGGTAGAATGAAAAAGTGGGGTCTAAATCTTCTAGATTTAAGAAAAAGGGGGAAACACAAACCCCAAACAAACAAAATAACCACCCCACAATGAACCCCACACACACATACACAGAGTGCATCAAAATCTCTACAGAATATACCTGGATGGTTTTACATTTTGGCTCCAGTTACAATCTCATTACACCTTTTAACCAAGGTTAATTGATTTCATTTTGGTTTTCCAACTTGACAGCAGTATTTTTAGAAGAAAAAAGATGTAATTTAAAAGGGGGTGTCCTAGAAATTCCCGGAGTGTTTATCTGGTATGGCTCATCAAAAACAGGAGCAGCTCATCAGCAGATAGTTTCAAAAATATTTAGGGTTTTTTTGTATTTTGTTTTGGGGTTTTTTATCAAACTTATATAGTTTTGGATTCAAAGACACGTTAGCAAAAACCACCCTTCATCCTACTATAGCAGCCTTCATTAATCACTACTATAGGACCATAAAGATAAAATCATTATATTACTTAGTGAGTGAAAGTCAAAGCAAAAAACGTATAAATATCCCTTCCCATCTGGCAACTTCTAAGTCAAATATTTATACTTCCCCTTAAAAAAAAAAAAAACAAAACAACCCTGCTTTAGACTCAGAATGAAGCCAAATTATTTCCTGTAAAGTAAAAATATATGTTCTATAATGCCAGATTTGGACTAAACCCCAAGATTTTCAGGGTTTCTATTTAAGATTTTTCCAGTACAAATTGAGTTGCATATTCTCTGTGGGTGTCTTTTAAGAGACTGTAGAAACTAAGTCTCAGCAAAACAAAGTGTGCAATCAGAGAAGCAATAAATGAGCACTCTGGGAACACATAAGCAGGTGAGAATCAGCTTGAGAGATTGATACAATGAACAGGTCAGGCAGTGAGAATTTTTAAACAGTTTGACTAAGCAATTAACATGAGACTTGTGACTAGAAAAGCATGTGTAATAACATATTACTGACCCCTCAATGAATACATTCAATTGTAAACTGGCTGAACAATTGGATTTTAATCTCATTTGCCTGTTTTTTTGGTTTTTTTTTTTAATTGGAGTAGGTGAATAAGTAACACCACAAAATTACTCTCAAATTTGCAGGTTTTCAGAACAAGCTTCTCAGATCACCCAGAAGGACAGCAGCCCCACAGGGCAGGCACTGAGACCTCACTGCTGAGCCACAACAACCCACCTCACCCCCTGGAGCCCCACAAGTGCTTGTGTGGGACCACCTGAGCATCACCTGTTCAACTGGGTATGTTCAGGTGTCTCAGTGTAACTTGGAGAAAGCCGGAATAGGTCATCCCTGAAATCAGATTGTGATAAACTATAGGTTTTTTGCTTCTGAAATCAGAAAATTACACCAAAAATACTCAAGATTTTCATTACCTTAATAGTTTATTTTTGTTTGAATTTTGCTTGACTGCAGTGGGGGAAGAGCAGGATCAGAATTAAGTACATTTCTTACAGGCATTAGTTTGAAAGCATAGTTATAACTCCTACTGTGGTATCTACAAAGATGAAACAAGGCATGTTATGAAAAGGAAGAGGTTATCCCAAATTTTACTTTTCCAAAGAAGCCTTCAGCTCGTGGGCTAAGGCTCCTCCTTTTCTCACCCCAGACATGCAGATTGTTTTATTGTAAAATTTAACTTGGTCCCCATTTGTTTGGAGCTCCATTACAACCAGCTCTGGATCCAGTACCTGACACATATCAGAGAACCACTGGAAAAGTACTACAGGCTGCTTTTGATGTTTCTGAAACCAGAACAAGCCCTACAGCTGCATGACTTTTTTCCAAGAAAATAAATTCTTCTACAGCTAGAGGACCATCCCCTCTCTGCCTTCCCAAGATACAAACTCCTCCTTCTCCAGAGGAATAGACCTCTCCATACCACTGCTGCCAGGTTTGTAGTGGAAGCACGTCCAACTTTGGAGAAGTTGGCCCTTGATACAAGAGCTGCTGCTGGAGTATGCTGAACTGGAGAACACCAAAAAAGATGGAACTTATGAGAAGGACATTTTAAGGGAAAGGTTGCCAATTTCTCAGCTACTCCCCCAGGAAAATACAATTAACTCATCTGTAACAAGAGCTCTTATACACACTCAAATTAGTTGCAGCTTGTGTGTCATCTCTGTGTCCCTGTCCCAGCCTATTGACTTGCATGGAACAAAAGGCTGACCCTGGAAGACTTTTCCTAATTAGCATTCCCTGACTAATGCAAAAATTAAGGGAGATAATTGTGTTAGCTATACTTTTGGGGAAAAGCTTTTATGAGATAGCTCTGACAAAGTGACTGAAAATCCCAAACGTCCAAATGCTCTAAGAATTTAAGAAAAGCCAGAAAGTTGTTGCAGCTCTGGTTTGAGAAAAGGGAGGTGGGAGGACTTTTGTCCTCATCCCTAGGTCTTCCCCTTCTCTGCTCTGCACAACTTAATCTCCCTGGTGTAAAAGTGGAAGAGCAGAGGTGCTGTGCATTAATACAGCCTAGAAAATTCACCCCACATGATGTGTTGATGAGGAAATCCATTCCCCTTCTTACCAACAACCAGCATTTCTGTATTAAAACTTGAACCTTGCTGTGTATGTGTTGAATCAAGTTCTTGTATCTCAAATCACTTTGTATCAATTGAATCATTTTACCCACCTGTTCTTATCCCTGCCCCCCTCCCACTCCCCCCCTCAGCTCATGCAAGTTGTTGTGGTTTGGCACAAGCAAGACAAAGTGGTTTTGGACTTAGCACGTATGAAGACATAAGTACAGCTAGGCCTCTGACCCAGAATTAATACGCAGCTCCTCAGTTCCTTACAATTTTTTTAAACTACTTAACCAAGGATACCTGCTCTTCCCACTATAAGTCACCACCAGCTCTCATAAAACCAGAGAAGCTGCTCATGTTAAAGACAAGAAATGAGTTATATGAACTCAGAGTTGCTCAAAGCTTTTCATCTTTTCATCTCACAAATCTCAACAAACTTGAGAATTTGGGGGAATAGTTTATTTCTCAAAGCAGTGATAATTAAAAATGCCATTACTTGAGAGCTTAAACTTGACAGATCATCTTAAAGAGCTAAAAAATTACTTCCCAATCAGAGAATTTTTGTTTTCTCAAATAGCCAAAAAGACCAGATGAGGCAGAATGAGAAGAAAATATTCAGGATTTAATCTATATTGGTTCACTGTCAGCCAGATAACCAAGAGTCAGATTGACTCAGAGGAACTTTAGTAGAAAAACCTTTTCTTTGGTAGAAATCAAATAGGCTACAAATTATTGTGGATCTGTGATAAGGCAAGACTGTTGGGGTTTTGCTTGTTTTAAGTTAAATCAGTATTTAATGGACACTGTGTTACTCTTTTGTTGCTGTAGGTTATCAGGTTTCATTTTGTGTTTTGTTGAGATTTGTATTAAGCAACACAAATGGCAAAGAAAAGATATTCTTCTGGTTTTCTATGAACTAGAATGATGGTAGGTCCAATTATGATTTCTTCTCACATTGTTACTCAGGAAAGGAGCTCTTGCTATTCCTGTCCCCAGCACATTTATTTCTCCTTGTTGGTACCAAATAATTTGAGGCCATTTAGAGATCAACAAAAATAGAATATTTATCCTACTTGAGAGTGACAATTACAGAGAAGAGGATCACTTTACAAAGGACAAATTAGCTTACCCTCATCTGTGGTTCTACTGAAAACTGATAGTAAAGCAAGTCACATTGGTTTAGATCAAAAGAAATGAAGAAGATGCATTTTTGGGAAAAGAGTTAGCAATCATAGGTAGGACTTGCAATATACAGTTAATTCAAAGGAGTTCAATGAACATCTCATCCACACTGAAATACTTTATAAAGAGAAAAAAATAGCTATATTAGACCAATTCAGTACTTGTACATAGCATAAATAGATAGTTTAATCAATAGCACATATCTTCTCTCTGTAAAGGATCAATATAGTTTAATGCAGAAGGAAAAGAAAAAAAAGACAAAACTTGTGTTAGAAAACTAGCTGGGTAGGTATTAGAACAAAGACTTCATTCCTAGCTATCAGATTTAAGAAGTACTGGCCCATAAGAAACAGAAGAGGTTAAATTTAAGGCCTCTCTATCTGAGAGGCAGTAAAAAGACAAGTATGTAAAGATGTTCCCCAAAAGTGTGATGCAGGACAACTACCTGGAGCAAAACAAAGCAGAGATGTTGTTTTGTTCCTTCCCCCTCAAGCATGTGGAGAAGTCAAGTTCTTCTCTAAGTCCAAAAATTAATACTAATGAAGAAACTTTACCTGCAATTTTACAGCAGAGTGGTTGTGGCTCTTGAAGTCCTCACGGCAGAAGGCATGACCAGCCTTCTCTCTGTGCAATGGGCTCTACCACTCAGAGAAGCTAATGGATTTTGAACAGTAAAGCCATCTAAATTGCGCAAGTATATGAAAACAGTTTTATGTTTAAGAAAGAATCAAACCTCTTTAACACTTACCCCAAAACCAGATTTTTTAAATCTCTCAAACCTTTCCGGAAATTCTTCATCTGCATTTAATGAATAAATAAATAAATTCACATGGATTTGGGATTAACAGGCAGTCGCTTATTCACTTTGGCTGTATATGCAGCAGACATCAGCTTAAACAGCAAATATGAGAACATTTGTAGCCATAACACCAAGTGTTTTCATTAAAGTATAAGGTAATAAAGCCTTTCAAGCTACCCAAGTCCCAGCACTTGGGATTTTGAACCTAAATGCACCAAGTACTGCAGAATCACATCTTCCTTTACTCCTTGGTCTCACACTAAAAAGCTGTGTATTCAGGCCAGACCCAAACTTCATATTCAACATTTTTTAAAAACTAAAGTGAGGCTAATTATCAGAAAGAGTAAAGACTCTCCTGCTTGTGAGAGGCCTCCTGTGCTTTACCAATGCCTTCCAGTGCTCAGGATCACCGTGGGCTGTGTGCTGGCAGCAGGTTATAACCTTGCTTGCAGGCTTAGAGGGTACAGCCATTCCCTGAATACTCCCTCATGCACTTATTTGCAATAAACAGATGAATCAGTGGCAAAGATCCCACCTTTTTTTCAGCATACTTTTGAATTGTGTTGTTTCAGTAGTTTGTAAATAGAAGCTTTTCCGCACACTTTCCACTGTCACATAATCTTTAATAACACCTGAAAATATTTCTCAAGGCAAGTTCAGGGCTCTACATCTTGGGAACTGGCCCTCCAATCCAACATGCTTTTCTCCTGAACACTTCACAGCGCAACTGGTCACAGTTTGTCAAGCCTATAAACACATCCATCAGCACTGAACTTTCAGACAAATCAAAGGTAATTCTACGTATAAATTATGGACAACTTAATCACAATTCATTTCCCAAATTATTTTCCTTCCTGGAAAGCTATGAAGCTTCTCACAGTTTACCTTGTTCATTAGCCTCAGAGCTAATTCCCCTATACAGAGCTATAAATACTGGACTTTTATCTAGACTAATACAATGGGCAGGTATTAAAGCACCCAATTCCATTCTTTCTTTATTATAAAAGAAAATATAAATATAATTCAAATTTTTAAGTCCCTTTCTCCTACCTCTCTGTAGTTATCTTATTCCTTCTAAGACTATACACTTTACATTTACACGAATCTTACATGAAGCACTAGAACAAGCACATTTTAAAACAACTTTACAGTGAACTTGAATCAACAGAACACTTTAATTTTCAACAGATTGACCCTAATTTACATCAGTCAGAGATCCAGTACTTTGAAACCCTAATTCCACACCAACAAAAAAGAGACATCAACAATGTCCCTCTGGAAGCTTCTGGCATCTACATTATGGGAAGAAATTCCACCACTGTTCTACTTAAGTATGTGGATTTGTTTGCCTGTTTAAAATAAGAAAGTGCTTAGGAAAGGTAGTGAGAAACAACTTTGTCATCATAATCTACTTCTTGCTCCTCAGCTGCCACCAATCACTGCTGCTCTACTGACTGGCATTTGACCTGCTTTGACTTATCCCACCTGTAGATCTCACTCTCAGTGCTGAATGTAAAATAAATTCATGTCTAGAGGCCAAATGCTCAGCTGGATTTTATCAGCACATTCCCTTCTTTGAAGCGCATGTGGCACATGGATTTACAACAGCTGTATCTCTAGTCTTGAATTATTTGTTTGAGTTTTTAACTTTGAGTAACCTACCAGGTACTAAGAGTGATAAAATTGGCAAGAACATAGTTTATAAAGCTATGTATTTGACTGGATGTTAGTCTCTGATTATTATGCTTTTGAGGTACATATACATAAGTGTATGAACAAATTTCTATTTGATAGTCCATCAAAACACCTCACAGTAGAATGGTCAATCTGGTGTAAGAAACATACAAATGCCAGGGTTTGCTTATGCCTACAGTTTAGTTTCAGAATTCACTCTCCCATTTCTGCTGAGATTTTTTTCATGGCACTTAGAATTTGTATAATGGATGCAAAAGATATACGTTTTGTTGCTGTAATACGGTCAGTTTTTGTCTAGCTAGAGCCAAGTTTACTGCCATATTTTCAGCTTAGAAAGCCTATTTTATTTATCAAAGACAAAATTGTCAAGCTTGGAAGCCTAAAGTCAAGCACCAAAATCTATATTTAGGTACTCACATAAATGGCCTACTTTACACAGGCAGTGAAGACCTGTAAACTTAAAAATAAGTCAGCCCACAGTACTTCTGAAAATCAAGTCACTTACTTACCTGCATAGATATGCAATTACCCACATTTGGAGGAAATGCCTTCATTTGTATGTCTTTGGTATAGAAGAGGCATGTTGTGCCCTATGAAGAACACTTTGAACACACTTTTTGAGAATTGTAATTCCTTCTGCAAGTCCTCTTACAAAAGCAATAACCCTTCTAATTAAATGTACCATTGATTCCTTTCATCTAGATTGAATACAATCCAACTAGTGAATTGACTAATAATGTGTTCTTAAGACCCCAGTGTCTTGACTCACTTTCTTCTCATTTCAGTATTGTATAAATCTCAGGCATTGTCTCCATGGTGGTTGTTTCTGTGGCTGAACAGATCATCTTCATTTGATTTGTACAATAACAATGTTAATTGAAGTCCTGAGATTCGTGTAAGTCATATCAATTGTCAAATGACCTTCTGTCATTCTTACTTCCCGTGCTACCAAAACATCTAGTTAAAATCTTTAAAGGCAAACAATGTTTGTTAGAAGAGTTTATCAGTCCAGGACTGTGATAAAGGATGCTGTTGCTAGGATCAGAGTTGCAATATACTTGCTTTTGCTCCAGTCATCACTAAGCCCATGGTCCAGAGAGGCAAGACATGCCTCTGACTGATCTTAACACATTCCTAATCAATTCATTTGCAATACAGCCGTTTGCAAGAAATAGTGGCTCAGCCGGACTTGCACTGATGGTATTCCAAAAGTGCTCTGTAACTGCTGCAAGGATTTCTTAACTTCATTGTAGGGGCTGAACACTTACGCAGCTGAAGTGAGCCAAGCAGGCAATGGCAAGGACTCCATCTAGAATAATACCAGCTTTCCTTTCCACGTTGGACAGATAGTGGACATCAGAGCATAAGCAGGGTTGTCTTGGTTTTGCAAAGATATGACACCTAAAAAGTAACCAAACTAAGATTTCTTTGCTCTTCTTCCAATAGTGTGAGCAAATATGCTAGCATGTAGCATCCACTCTAATGTGTGGAGTGTAAGGAACCACATAAGAGAAGGTATCTACAATCTTCTTGGCCTAAGCCTACAGGAAGAATTATTCAGAAGATATTGTTTTATATTCTGGAGTAAAGCTATAGGCTCCTTGGCAATGAAACACTGAGTTATGTGTATGTATATGTATGATCCTGTGTTATTGTGGTTCCTGAGAAGTGTCATCAGGAGTCAGATTACATGCTTTATTATACAATTTCATTATATTGTACTGATTATACTACATGCCTGATAAAGGCCAAACAAATAGGCTCTGCCTGTGCAGAGACAGAATTTCTTTATAATACCTTAATTATGGCACCCTTTCAAATGTAAAATTTACCTGCAATCTGAATCACATAAACAGCACCAGCTTGAACTGTAAAAGGAACGCAAAATCCGTTTTCTTCCTCAAAGCTGGAATGTCCATATTTTTTTTTCTTACCATGAATTGACTGCATTGTTATGAGTTTAAGCAAACAGGGAAAGCAATAATGTTTGGCTGTTGATTCCCTGAAGTATCAAAAAGGAATTATAGGATTTTGGTCTTACAAAGAAACTTTCTTTTAAATGTTGTTCTTGCAGCATCTCATTTTGCCTGTTAGCTGCATGGTAGTCCATCATGTAAACATTTGAAAATTATGAAGCAGAAAAGATAAAAATTTGTAAATACCAGACTCAAGAGATGGCTAAAATGCAGAGAATGCCTGGACTATTGCATGCCTACCACAGCAAAGGAGAACTTACAGCTGACTTAATAGTGTATACACTATATGCCCCCAAAAAGTTTACCTCACAGAAAATAAGATCCCCTCTGTTCTAACTCCATTAACTTTCACTCAGTTGCACTGAGTTGAATATCTGTGCACAGATATAAGTGAAAGCATTTGGTTTATGCCATCATTATTGCACCATTATTAAAGCTTTCTATTTTTATTCAAAGTGTGTGTTTCAAATTATATTAATTTTATTAAGTCCTAATTTAATTGGCAGCCTCAGTTTGTAAGTAGCCCAAGACATGAAAACTGGTGGTGTTAGAAGTCAGGGCTGATATTCACTGGAAGAGAATTATGGAAAGAGCTTTTTTATGGCTAAAGCCATATAGTCTTATAATTCAGTTTTATGAGTAAAGGTTATCAATTCCTACAATTTCTTAGAGATCTGTTTCCCAAGAGTTAGGCCAAGACTTGGACACATATCAAATAATGATAGAAATAAAAGAGAAAAATGGCCTATAGCTCTCTTTTAGCCTCCTCATTTTCCTGGAAATATGGAAGTATAACAAGTCTGACTTTCTCTATCCTAACCAAACAGAGGAAAGTGCAGTAAAATCTTAGGTCATTCAGACAGGAAAACAAAGGATACAGTATGGAAAATGCAGAGGATCATTCACTTGTTTATCTTCTGTCAGAGAAAGATTGGCATTTCTAATATCTTCAAGTACTTTGAATGGGAAGTTTCATAGCTAATTAACTTTATTTCTAGCATTTCCACTGAAAGAGTAATCAAATAGTTAATATAGTACTTCTCAAGCAGTAAGAAGTGAGAGCTTCCAAATCCAGTCCACCAATGAGTCAGGAAGTGCCACCTTCCACTCACAGCTAGGAACTACTCATTACAAGGAATGAAAAGTTTCTTAATTAACTGAAATTAATATGGACTTGAATACTTGAGAGAACCCGGTACAAGTCACCCTGCACTGAGAAAACTGACCTTTTTATTGCACTTTGTGTCTAAGCAAAGTCCAGTGAAATTTTGCACTTACTTAAAAGGCATTATCTTCTTTTGTCTGCTGCTAGACTTCAAAACTGTACTGACCTAACTCAGCTCAAAACTGGTTTCACAATTGCAAACTTTCCTCAATTATATTATTTTGCCTCTGCTGTAACCATTGTGTACATAAAAAATACAATATGCAAACTTCTTTGAGGTGAATTGCATCGTGGATGCAATGAAGAAAACATGTAATGCAGAACCATATCACTTTAAAAATTAAGCAACAACACACATTTGTTTGCTTGTTAGACTCTACCACTAGATTCCCACATTTTCAAATGACTTTACGGTTTCTCCCCAACCTCAGCAATTATTCATAAAATAGAATGTTTGAAAATGTAGACAGTTCTATTCAACTAAATGTTTCCATTTTTCAAGTCTCTCATGTATTTCCTGGCAAAATCATATTGGAATGGAAGAATAAAAACCATGTTTTATTGCCCTCATGACATAAGTGTTCGCAGTCAGAAAGTATAGGTACTTCTTAATGATATTATAACAATAAAATAAGACATATGTCACTTTTCCGGTTGCAATTGCTAGTAAGGTATATCTGTGCCTATTGTTTGAGACACAATTTGCCTTTGCTATTGACAGTATTCAGCTGGCACTAATGGAAAGATGTTAGCATAAAGAAATCTCCTGGATATGTTGAAAAGCTGATTGCATGGATAATTCTGCTAAAAAATAACTACCTGTCTATTGCAGAGGATTTTTTTTGCTATTTGCTGAGCTTTTAACAATTTAGCAGTACAATAAAGCTTTTTAGATAACTTAAAATACCTACACAGGAGGTTACATTAATGTGTGCTAATTTAAAAATTCAAATTCAACTGAAAAAAAGATGTGCATGCATACAGAATGATATCCCAAGCAGTTAATATATGTATCTTGCATTCATGTACATAATTACAATACACACCAACTAAGTTCTACTGCCCATCTGCCTTTCTGATAGCCCTACACAAGCTGGAGGTATCTCAATGGGAAAGGAAAGCCGAACCTTATTCACATTATCTTCACTCACTCTGCTCCCTTACTGAAGATGAAAAATCCACTGATACAATTTACCACAGTGAGGAGGGAGTTCTTCCCCCAAAAGATGACTATATTACCTAGAAGAAAGCTGAAGACAGTAAAATTCTTCCAAGTTCAAGTAAGGTAATGTCCAATAGACAACTCCATCCACTGCTAACAGATATTACATAACCACTACTGGACAACCTTATCAGACTTGAAGGGATGAAATTTATGGAAGTCTGACTCCCCTGGAAACTCTTCGCAGAGCTCCAGCAGTAAGAACAAGCTTTTGGACAAAGAAACTGCCTCAAAAAAATTCTTAAAATGCTGCAAAAGGCAAAATCACAGCCTAGAGAGGTGGGTGTTGAAAAGCTGGTGGAGTATGTTGATTGCAATATTGTTGGTTTGGAAGGAAGAGGAAGAGTGGTTATCTCTAGAGAATGCATTGTCAATGAGTGCAAAAAACTGTCTCGTTAAAATTATAAAGGTGGAGCCTATCACTTCATCTCTCTCTTAATGGAATTACCTCATAAAAAGACCTTTCGTCAAACAGTGTTTACTCAACAATTGAGTAAATAACTCAGGTACTTTCTAATCCACATTTTTGCCCATAGAGTGCTAAGCACATTTTCCAAATTCCATGAATAACAAATTATGATAGCTTCAAGAAAAGCAAGTGCAATTAGTTTATCAATACAGTATTAGAAAGGCATCAAAAGGACAATTCACATCACAGAGTAGGCTGTACAGTTCTTTGCAGTGACGACATATTTTAATTTAAAGATAAAACAATAATCCAAAAGATTATTAGTTCCATCACCATCTCCTCCTCTCTCTAGTCACATACACAGTCATCAAAGCATACATCTTAGAACACGGCAGTTACCCTCAGAAAGTTCTGATTTAGAAATAATTTGTCTTTCAGGTAGCAGGAACTAAAAAATAACTTCTGCGTCTTTTAAAATTGATTTTTTTCTCTTCATAACACACCTATGAAATACTTATAAACTCCATTTGGTGTTAAAAGACCTAGTAGTTATGACTCAGAAGAGATGTGCTGAATAGCTGTGGCATATCCCTGAAAAATCAGGTTCTTATCCAGCTTAGTCTGAAGAAAAGCACACCTAGATAACAAAATTCTTTCTTTTAGACCAAAAACTGTAGAAAATATCAATTGTCAAGGTCAAACAAGTTATTTCTTCATTTGGTGTCAATATTAAAATCTTTCCATAACGAAGGTAAAGGAGGGTCCTACATTCCCTATGAAAGCAAAGAGGTATTGGCCTGATTTACTAGGCATTGAATGTAACTGTTTTTATTAAACTCAGGGTGATCTTTTATAGGCTCTGAATCCATGGGAAATACCTTTTGTTTGTCTCTTAAAATAAGATACTGACATCTTCAAGTATATTAGTAGACATACTATAGATAAAATTAAAAGTCTGAAATAATAGAACATGATAAACTTCTGCCTAGTAAAAATAATTTTTCAGCAGCTTTCAGGAATGTATATATTTATGCCAACAGTATTGTAATATCTCACTTCACATTCTGCTAAACTACTTAGTTTGGTCACAGTATGGAAACATACACTTTGTATTTATTGTATAGATGAAATCAAAAAGCAGCAGCAGATCTCAGGGAGATCTGATCAATGTGTATAGATACCTAAAGGGTGTAAAGGATGAGGAGCCGGGCTACTTTCAGTGGCACCCAGTGACAGGACAAGAGGCAATGACACAAAGTGAAACACAGACAGCTCCATCTAAAATTTTTGGAGCCTCTTCTGAAATTAGTATCAATGACTTTAATCTGTTTATTAGTGTCAGTGTCAGGTTCCAAACCTGTGAAGGTAGAGATATCAGTCACATATAGGAATGAGGACAGTATCTGAAGATCAGGGGAATGTGCGTTAATTACCAAGGACTCCCACACACAGAAAAATATTTAACAAAGGCAGCAGATTAACTCATTCTCACACAGCCATTTATACTCCACCACTGACTGCATTTCAGGAGTTATTTCCATTACTGTAATAAGCATGCTACAGGACTTGCTAATAGGAACAGTTCACAGTCTCCTTGCAACATTATCATATTAAACACAAAAGGCAAGAAAGAGGTGCTGCAGAATGTTCCAGGATGCCTTAGAAAATACGTAGCAACAGTCATGACAAAAATTGAGAGGTATCCAAACTACAGGTATGCCCTGTCTAAAGAGACCTCATTGTGACCCTTCACATAGGTCATGAGAGTTCATACTTTGTTCCCCAGCTACTTCCTTTACCACATTTAGCTTGTACATAAATATCCTCATTCACAGTATGGGACCCCTCCCCTTTACAGCTTCTTTACAGCTTGCTATTCTATTATTCCTATGCAAGAATGAACATTGGGTTGTTTTGACTGTGAAGGTATGAGTCTATATTTTTAGCTTCCTTCTTCGGATGCCTGAATGTCTGCACAGGGGTTTCTGAGGTTTTATTTTATTAGTCATGCATGTTATTTATATCATTCTATGGCTCTCCCTGTGGTATTCATACACTACAGTTTAAGATATTCTGGAAAAATGGATGAACAGTTGGGGAAAAGTTTGCAATTTTCTGTCCGGTCTTTCTGTTTGATTATTGTCTGCTTTTCTTTCCTGGCAAATGAGCTGGCTAATTCTTTGCAGGCTGTGTTCCAGAAGCAGGTCTTGAGAAAGAGCCCCTGTGTCATATCCAGGAAGTCCTAATAAATCAACATCTGAAAATGATAGCATGCAGAAGTGTGGCATGCATGGGCCTTTAAAGAACTGCATGAAAAAGAATAATTTAGCTGCCAAATCCCCAAGTCTCAACTAGTTGAAGTAGTCTTGACTGGTACTCCTTTTGACTGTTAAGATCTTCACAAATTTTCCTTAATTTAATTGCTGTAAAATCCCTCAAGGAAACAGCATGGATACCTTGGATATATCTTGCCATCACCAATATCGAACAACTGAGTTTCCTCAAAGAGGTTCCTCAAAGGACAACAGCAGTATTAGAAGAAATTGAATATGCTGTCACAAAATCTCCCCTTACACTTTGTAGTGTTGCAAGCCCCATCAGGAGGTTATAGGCAAGAGTGTGGGTGTTCATACAGGGTGATGAGAGAAGCTAATTTTATTCTGTGAATACAGCCACTGACCATAACTGAGTTCCAGGAAAAGAGAAAAAGGCTATATAGCTCATTGGAAGATGTATGTTAAGATAGAGAAAAAGCTGATGGAGATACAAAAATCCTAGTGATCAATTCAGAATTCATAGACTTTAATAGCTACTAAAGAGTTTAGGACCAGATGACATGATTAAGTCATTTGCTGAAACCACTCTTATGCCTCATGATTTAATATTTTGCTTAGAACCCATATACTAAGATGAAAAATTTCTTACTTATCTCCTAGAAAAAGATCCAAAGTTAAACTGGAGACAGTACATGAAGAATTCACTATTGGATTTTTTCCCTGGTCATTAGTCATCCTCACTGTAAAAATATTGTGACTTAATTCCACTGGGAACTTGCTTGGATTTAAATACTAGCCATATATTTTTTTTAATCCTTTCTCTAGTAGATAAAGAAAGACTTGAGGAGTCAGCAGTGCTTTGTCCCACAGATATCTAAACGTTTAAGTGCTGCAATCAAATTTTGTTCACTGCAATGAGAGATGAAGACTGACTCAAAGTGGTTGGGCAGCCCCTTTGGTTTATGGAACAGCTGAACCACAGTGTTAGACAAAAGTAGGTGTTTTATTTCACATGGATAGGCCATTAACAGGAGAGTTGAACACAGTAACAATAAATAGATGATCCATGCGCTGAAGAGAAGAAAGAAGAAAATAAAAAGGATAATTAAAACTCAATGAGTGAATAGAAACAGATGAAAAGAAGGAAGGAGAATGAAAAACATGCTGCATTACTCAACACTTATATTAAGTTTTTAAGTTCTTTAGTTCACTTCAAGAAGAGTAATTTGTCTCGGGAAGGAAAAAAAAAAAAACAACCTTTTTAAATTTGTACCTTGTTTCCTTGTTATACCAGAATTCCCTTCAAGGCAGCATTTTCCAGATTAGAAACTACTCATTGATTCAAGACAGTATTACAAGGAATGGATTGTAGGCACCTCATTAACAGCAATTATTTGTTTCTGAAGCTCTATCCAGGCTCCCTATTTATTATGATATTAATTAATAAGTTGGACACTTCTTCCAGCCTTCCTCAACTATTGCTGACAGAAACAAGAGAAACACTCTTCAAATGCAACTGTCCTCTGAATGAGACATGCTTTACTTCCCATGGTTATGCACCTGAGCAACATCAGCAACACCATCAGAAATACAAAAAGTGCATGGAACTACAAGACTACTTCTTCTCTTCTCCTTCTCCCTCTCCTTCTCTTTCTTCTTTCTTCTTCTTTCTTCTAAACTTTTCAGGGTTTGAAATCCAATGATTTGCATGCACATCTAGATTATAAGTAGAGCACATTGTGGGGCACAGGTCTAGTCAGAACTGATTTATGAGCCTTATATGGGAACAAACCTCTAGCATTACCTCAATTCTGAGTCCAAAAGATTACTCAAAAGATTATTTTATAGGAAGGTGCTAAAAAAGTTCTTTGCAACAGTAGATTCACTCAATCTTTTTAAAGGGTAGCTGCTTATACAGTTACAGACCATTACCCTCAAAATTTCCTACTCTGTTCTGCTGGTCAGAACGATTCTAGTGCTAAAGCTATGCAGATTCACTAGTGAGATGCTAAATGTTTTATGCATGCAACTATAGGAATATAGTTCCTATAGTTGTAATATGTAAATGTGTGGATATGTCTTAAGGTAATTAAAGGGACATAGTCAATTGTGCCTGAAGTACAATATTCAAGTAGTACACATGCAGATAGGTGTATTTATTTACATGCTTTTTCCAGATACAGTTGAATACCAGATTATACACCTTAACCCTGAAGATTCGGTGCTAGTATAAAATGTGTCTGAGACTGAATATTTAGTTCATGTAAGCACAATAATGAAACCAGGAATGTAAAGAAGAAATAAGTCAGCATTGCAAGGCAAAGGAATGTGGCTATTTTTGCTCCCAATAAGCCAAAGATAAACATTCCTGAAATGCAAGAGAAGCAAAAACCTGAGGGACCACTGAGATTCAGCAAAATGCACGCATTAAAAAATATTCTCTCTGTGTGCAATAATGAGTTTACTAATAGTTATAAAATCAGGTGGGTCATCTGGAGGCATTTATTTTCTAAACATTATGAACCAAGTCCGCATATAAAAAAGAAACTATTCTGAGGATGCTGTCTGCATCCATTTGCATTTCTTTTAAAGGGCACATAAAACCCTGAAGGTGATTCTGTTATGTTTTTATGTGACGAGTAGCAAACCACTTAGAGGAAATGAAGTGCCTGAGTCCCCACTCAGTAGCAAGTGGAAGACTAATTCTTTAGCCCCTCTATAATAACCAGTCCTAAAATCTTGCTGTATGAAGAAATTATCCTTTGAGGGCTGTTATCGTCATCTGTTCAAAGTCATTATCCATTGTATTTATTCCTACCCTGGAAGTACGTACCTTCAAGTGGATAGACTCGTTGAAACACAAGTTTTGCAGCTGCTTCCTAAGGAGTACACATTTTATAATTATTTGCATTTAAATGGTGCAAATATTTTACAAAACTTATCTACCATCATTTGATATCTAATGTTTTAGGAGTTTGGTTAAATTCTACATCAGGAATATCTGTTCAATATTAACCTAAAGTGAGTCCTGGTTAAATGGTGAGGAACTTGGCCCTTCCTCCTTAAACTCCATAATCTACAGCACTAAGGTTATCTCAGAGAACACTTCATTAAAATAAATCTCATTTTTTGCCACTAGCTTTCCATTTACCTCATGGTGGGAGAAAAGTGCTGCCAAATATCTTACTGAGCTTTGATACATTTTATCCCTGATATGGCTTAATTTAACATATCCCTTGGTTCTTTTTCTTAACACCATCTTGTAAATGATTCTTCCTGAGTTTTTTTTTTTCCTGTACCGTTTGGATGCATAGTGTGAAGCCATCCATCACAAGCTGGAAGCAATGTATCCACTAATGTGAAGCCTACTGCTTCCAGCTCAGTGAGCACATCATATATCTTCTTGAGTGTGCCCACAGCACTTCCACCGTTGGCTGTTTCCACTGGATCTGGTTCTTCCCTGGCTGGAAGCTCTCTGACATAGCCCCAAGACAAGCTTGGGGAGCAGCCCCACTGCATGGCAGGGCTTCCTGCCCTATTTACCTGCTGCAAGTGAACTATATTTCCATTTCTAGATAATTTTCATTTTTTCTCACCTGCTCAATTATTTATCAAATGTATCTTTTATTAGAAGTTACACTTGTTTTTGTAACTATCTCCTTTCTACTGTATTAGCTACCCAGAAAAGAGCATTTAAAAAGTCTGAATATTCTATAAAGCACCAAAATATTCCCATACACCTCAACTACATACTTAGTAAATACTTTATTTTTACTTCATCAAATAACAATAATGTTCCTCTCTTTTATGTTCCCATGCAATCCTCTCCAGCACTTGTTTCAAAAAGTGGCCTTCCATTAATTGTGAACTCATTTAATGGCAGGTGCAACCGATGGCATAAAGACATTAATCTATCTGACTACACTCACAGGAGTCATTTAGTCTGAATGCTCCCCACTAATCACAAAATCAATAATCACCTTCTTTTAACAGGTTCCTTTGTATGTGGAAGGTCTATAACAACTTCCTCTATTTCATGAATCGTTTCTCTATGACTATTCAGAGTTTGTCCAAAAGGAGTCTTTCCAAGATGAGATCAGATTTCATCTGTTCTACAAGAGCTACACTAAAACAAGTTTTTTGCATCATTCCAGTGGGCCATAATAGTTTTTCCTTTCATCTGCCAAGAATCTCAGAACCTGTTCAAATGTCCTGAAAAGTCCACATCATATGCCAAATGATGACTCAGTGGGGGTTATTTGGAAAGACATTTTGGAGAAGAGCAGTTCCTTGGAGTTTCACTGTAGTAACATTTGTACTGTCCATGTCAGACACAGTGTCCTCACTTCTTACTCATTGTCACATGGGATGTTAACTGAAATGTTAACACAGCCATGGCCTGACTGGCCTCAAAAGTAAACTTCTGAATTCACAATGTTTGAGAACATCCAAAATTAGGCAAGAGGAGTTCACCCACCTTAACTAAATGGCAGCAAAATCAGTGTTACTTTTGAATGAGAAAGACAGCTACCTTTCAACTTAAACTGAATTTGAAAACTACTTTCTTATTCTTTTCACAACCACAATTTTTCATGTCATCTCCTTATTATCCAACACTCTGAGTGGCTTTTTCTCTATTTTTGCAGTTACTGCTTAGTAACTGTAATCTTTGAAATGAAGTAGAATCTTTCAGTATCGCTGTATTAAGGGAAATTATAATAGCCTATTGACTGCAGTTTAGTCGATGATCCATTCGTTATTCTGTCTTAAAGTCTTCTGAAGTTTGTAAAATAATGTATTTAATTATCTTAAAAGTCAATATAATCACAAATGAGGGACTGCAATGAACCAAACTGGCTAGATAATTAATGCAGTTGAAGAAACAGAGTATCAAGCTGTTCATCCCACCCTTTCCTAGCCACCTTTTCTAGACTAATAGTCCGTACAAAGAATCAGATATAATCCCACAGTAAAGTATTAGTTCCTCCAGAGATCCTTAGCTTTAAGTGTGGTGTTGTCGTGGAGTGACTTTATGCTGTTATATCCCCTATCACCACTCCATGCCCTGTGCCTTTAAACTGTGCCCAAAACAGGAGAGAGAAAAACCAAGCAAACCAGCAGTCTGTACCTCAAGGTCACAGGCTCGCTCTCTGCATTCTTTGGCCATGGGGAGAAGAGCAGAGGAAGCGCCCTTGCTGCTTTTCAGGGAGTTTTTTTCCGGCTCTGTTTCTTCGAAGAGAGGGAGAGACAGAAAGTGGTTTTTTTTTTCTGGGACTTTGGTTTCTTTTTTTTTTTCCTTTTTTTGGACTGCTTCACACCAGAACACATCAGGACTTTTTCCACCGAGGTGGAGGCCACCCCCCACCCGGAGGGCCCTCCTTGTCCTTGCATCAAGGAGAGAGCTGCCTATGGAAGGACTTTGGAATTTTCCCAGGTTTTCTCTCTGTAGTGAGGAGGTTTATTGTTTAGCATTGTTACCCTTTTCCTGTGTGTTTGTTAAATAAATAGTTTTATCTCTTTCACTTTCCTTCGAGGAAAAAAGGGGTTTTTTCCTGAACCTGGTGGGGTGGAGTGGTTTGTAACCTGCCTTCTCTCGGAGTATATATTTCTAAATTTGGCTAAACCAGCACAGGTGTGAGTTTACATTTTACATAGACATGAAACAGGGTATAATCTGTCTAAAGTGCCAATGTTAACATTTAAAAGGTGAGACATGATACCTCATATACTTGGTAGGTGAAGTAGTTTTGTTGCATACTTCACTTTAAATGTCAGGCACTGATCAGATGATAGAAGAGACAGACTATGCATGAAAGTTTGGCTTTTAATTGGATCATCCACTCCTATAACATGGTTCAGTTAATTCCCATGCCATATTCCAATCTCTTGATTTTTTAGTTCAACATAATTATTTTTATGAGAGTGCAAGAACAAACACAAGACCGTTAAAATCAAACTAATGAAAAAGTAGTGGAGTAAAGAATCAAGACTCAAATCTTCATTTTCCCCTCAGAATTTGATTTGAGAGGGCTTCCAGCATCACCATCCCACATGAACTACTGAGAGGTCAGTTTGAATAAAACTGTTTGAACTAGTAGGCTTACATGGGAGGTGGATGCCTTGTTCATTTAGTCTCTGGTAGCTGCGGACTGGCAGAGAAAAACACGTACAACTGACTTTTCACCTCACCTCAGGAAGAGCATCACTCACCAGCAGCCACACATTTCTGTACCTCCCGCAGTCATCTGATTCAGACTAAAACATTCACTTGGCTTTCAGACAAAAAATGGGAAAGGCAGAGTGTTCAAACACAGCAGGGTCCTAAGCATTCCCCAGTGAGGCAGACACTGAAGCTTCCTTTCATGTTCCTGCCTTTTTAAAAAGCAACATGCAAACAGCAGTCCTATCTCACTCCAAAATCTCAGGATGCATTAGTTCATCCTAAAATAGCTATAACTAATACTTATCTCATTTAAATTGTTGGATTTCTTTTATACTTGAAATTATGCCTTTTAGCCATAAAAACTTTTTACAAAGCTACTCACTAAAATTCTTGTCTTCCTTTTTCACAGAGAACCAAATTACTTCTTTCTCCCTCTTCCATCCTGGCCAAAGCAAAGGCGAAGAATCTTTAGTGCATTTTTACTCACATAGGTTATTCCAGCAAGAGTCCAGAATATTTATCTCTGGGTTAACTGTATCTTCAGAATAACTTGAATCAATTTTGCAGATTTCATTTTTCCCAAGGGAAGAAGGTCTTTCAGAGTAGTTATATAAATATGAAGTTATAAAATTATTGTTTTAAGCATGTTTCATTGCTGTTTCTAAACTGGCCATGAATAATGTTTTGATTTCAGGTATTTCTCTTCTATAGCAGCATGGTGTTTGGTACAATAACTATCTGTCAAGACAACAAGCCAGAATGTACAAACACTTGTTCTGACCCCATATGAAACCTTTTTTATCTACTGGTCACAAACTTGAGAGGTTTTGTTCACCTATGTGCCTAAGAAAGCCATGTCCTACTCAGCCACAAAGGTTTTTTATGTATCTGCTAAAGAGAGTAGCCCCAAGTTGAATAAATGTTTATAACAGCCTTTTTAACATCCTGTAGTGCTTTTTAAAAGAATGTAAGAATGCTGTTGTGTTTTAAAATGTTTAATGTTTTAAAAGAATGCTGTTGTGTTTTTTCAGGTCCTTATGTTTCCCTCATTTCTAATGGCAAACTTCTTTGTCAGATCATATGTCCTTTCCCAAAATATGTTTTTGACTACTTTAAAGGCAACAAACCAGCACTGATATTTTGGGCCATGTATCTGCCACATACTTTGAGCCTGTTTCCACTCTGCTTAACAAGACTGTTCTGTTCAATACCAGCAAATGAGGGTTAAGCTCCACCAAAATAAAATTGCAATCAGTAATTCTAGCTAGCATATCTTTATTTCACTTGGTTTTTAACTTTATTTTTTTTTCCCCATTTGTTATAGTAAGCTTGAATTTAGTTGTGTGGCTACTCTGGAAGCTAGTATCTACTAGAGGATTTCTTCCTACCACAAAGGAATGGCATTCCCAGGAAAAAGTCTAGCACCTCAGGAATTTCAGCAGTGTTTAGTCTTCCCCAGAGACTATGCAGAAAGAGTTGCAGTGCAGTCCTCTGTCCCCTGGAAAAATGGCTGGAAAGCATTAAGTCAGGACACAGTCTAAGCCACAGCTATCAGCTAACACCCATATTATAAATGTAAAAAAGATTTTGTTCCCTATTGTTGAAAAAACAAGTCCAACAAGGTCTGAATAGGACTTCTGCCAGTAGGGAATAGCACCAGTGTGAAAGCAGGTGATGAAGTAGACAGCAAGTGAAAACACAGCAACTTGAAACATCCTCTCATACTTATACGCATTACTTTCAATATATCTGAATTCCTTTTGATTTAAATATTGGGATTCCCTTGTATAATGGAATTCCTGTAAGGGGAACACACAAATTATCTTCTTAATTTACCAGTTGCATGTCCTTTCATTTTCTCTCTCTTGCTTCATTATAATCCCAACATTTATTGTCTATTTTTATACAAACTCATTACTCTATGTCTCAATCACATTTATTTCCTATATTTAGATCAATTCTCTTCCCATAACATTTTCTAGGAGAAATAACCAGACTTGACCACAGTATTCAAAATTAACTTATTCCTACCCTGCTCATGCTACAAACAGTCTGTTGTTGTTTTTCTCATTTTCAGTATTGTACTCCTGAAAGAGGCTTTTACTGAGCCTTTAGCCAAAGGTTAGTAGAACATCAACGCCTTCTCTTAGCTCATAATAGAAAATCTGCAATTCTGATTACCTAAAGGTCTTTATTCACTTTAAAATTTCCTTGCTTGTTTGGCAATCCTTTTCTGAAACTGTTCACAGGCCTTAATTCATTAAAATTTAGTCCTTCATTTACTGAGTTGCATGAAGATCTTGAAGTTCTCTGTATCTTTTTTTTGTAACAAAAATTTCAATTTTTTCATCTACATTTTTTGACAACTTAAATTTAACTCTCTTAACTCTGTACTAATTAAATCTTAATCTTAGAATCTCCTTAGCACTTTCTCAGAGGTACATTTAAAGAACATGTAAGATCCAGTATTTTCATACTCAAAAAGGGATCACTATATATTGCCTTATTGATACTTTCCCTGATAATTAAAATAGGGAGACTGCATTTTTACCTATAAGCTCCTTTGCCAGAATACTTTTGCAGGCTCTTGAAGAACAGATCAGTCGCCTTTGCTTTTTCTATGAAGAAATCAGTTGAGTGACAATTCCTTAGACACTTCACCAACAAATGCTACCAAAATATAGGTAAACTAAGGCAAAGAAAGCTCCACTATGTTCAGTGCCTGTAAAGATCCATAAATAATTTTGTCCCTGCTTCTCTTCATCAGTGAAAAATGATTTTGGCTTCTTAAATCTGGATTCAATCTGTCTCATTTTAGCCACTTACTTGAAAAATTTCAGTCTGGAAACTATCACAGAGGAGGAAATGGGATAGTACCAGAGGGACAGTCCAGATACTAAGGAGACTGAATTGCCTTCGGACATGTCTATCAATCTTCTTCAATTACAGAGGTGCTTAAAGTAACTCAGCTCTTAGCTCAGGCATTGCAATTAAATGTCTGAAGTTAATTCTATTTAATGTGTTTCCAAATCTGATTTAAATCCATGAAAAGGCCAAAGGATCTTTCTATTGCTTTAAATGACTGTCAATCATTTCTCTGTCAAGACTTCTCACTTTGCCTGGGGCGGAGGGACACACAGCCTTCCTCTACCCCATTTTTAAATGATCATGTCAAATTGATAAATACTCCTGATATTTCCCTTCACTTATGTTGCAGGAACTGTACAGGTTTGCTCCAATACTTCAATTCTTTTTGAAGTAAAAGTTCTATGCTAAACTCTGTCCAAGTTCTGTGTAATGGCACCTGAGAAACCATATCAGCACATTCAGCCAGTGTCATCTTCTTTTCAGTGCATGGTTCACAATAATCCCATAGCCCTTTTCCACTTTTGTCTTGGCAATTCCACTACAAATGCAACATGGAATGCTAGAAATTTTCAAAGGAGGGAAGATACTACTCAAGGAAGTATCCCCAGGTTATTTTTCTAAAACTATTTTTCCAGAAATAACTAATGCAGAATATGAAAATGCAATAATTTTATTTTGCAGTAGAGATGTTATTTCTTCTAAGATCGAAAATAAATCACCAAAAGCTTTCAAAGCTGACATTTAATCCATGAATTCAAATAATTTCTAAGATGGATGATCCATTAGAAAGACACTTTCAATTCCTCATGCCCTTGTAAGATTTTAATGTATAGCTAACAGAAAATGCATTTACACAGCATGCTTTTCATAGCAAGGTTATAATTTATTGAGAAAGATTTTTATTAAAAAAAATTCTATGGCTGGTTATGTCCTTTTTTATTTGTTTATCTATAAATAATAAAGGGAGACTGAGCCAAGTCTTATCACTTACATAAACCTGTTGGATAACATTTTTTCTAAAGAAAGAAATAACTGTAACTCTGCAAAGTAACAGGGACAGTTCAAATGACAGTAGATATTATCATAGATACAATGTTTGATGTATGCACAAACAAATTAAAGTAAAAAACCCAGATGAACCCAGCTCTTCCTCCCCATATCTAGATAGATTTCCTGTGTGTGCTCCTGGTGTTCTCTACAAGTGTTATCTTGAGTCTATGGCAAGGACAGCCTGCCTTTCAAATAGCTTGAGAGGTCAATATAGGAATGAAGGGTAGAGATAACCTGTGGTATTGTAATACTGATTAAGTTAAAACCTTATTCCCCCACAACTCCTTCCTTGATGCCAGCATCTTGCTATGCATAACATCAGCTAAATCAGACACAGGAAGTATCTGTTTTACCTCCAGGAGAATTGTATAAAGTCTTTCTAGGTAGTCATATAATGTATTGTTGTCTCATTCTTCCCACTGCAGAAGCACACTCACTTAAGCATTTCTATTCACTAATGTGAAATCTTGTATGTCGGACTATAAATTTAATTAAAGAAATAACAGTTTGCTACATTAAAAGTATAATGAATGCAAATGAGAAATATAGGAGAATAAGACGTTCTCTTAAATTGACTCATCAAAGTCTTGTGTTCAGCTACATCCTCTTTTCCCTATCATCTGACAGCAGAAGTGTTTTTCTTTTGAAAAACTCCCATAAAGAAGATGTTCCTTTATATCAAACACATCTAAAGAATAGGATTCATTCTCCAGATATCTGATATTTTTGGGCTGAGAGCAGCTAAATTTATATAGACTTTTACTGGAGAAAAGTTAGACAGAGCCTTTTTTAGGATTTAGTATAAAGCCCTTCAGCTGCACAATCAGAACCTCTAGAGTCTTATTTATTGAAAAAAAAATTTCCCCAAAGCATCAAGGAATTACAGATTTTGTAATATGCTATTTTATTTTTAGCCAAATGAAGGGAAAAAATTACAAATTCAATTAATTCAATTAAAATATATTTCTGTCTCAAATCAAAGGATGCAGTCTGGATTCAGATGAATAATCTTTCTTCCCTGATCAGGCTTCAGGATGACATACATTAGAAATGCACTTCATCTCATTAAAGCATGTGTTCTACTGATCCTCTTTAGCAGTCCAGACAAAAGAATATGTTGCTACTGGAATTCAGTTTTAATAGTGGATATTTTTTTTTTCTCTTGAGATATACCTGTCTCTTAAAACAGGTTTGATTAAAAAAGAGAAAAATGCTGTTATCAAAACAGAGAAGCCAAAATTTGTGTTGCTAAATTATGGATGCTAAAGTAACAGATATGCTAAATGGACCTTGAATTAAAGTCATAAAATCCAGAAAGAGCATCAACCCCTTTTTCTATGCCATCATCCACTGTCAACAGAATTCAGGGTGAAATATCACAATTGCAGTCATGAATATTCAGATTTTTAGTTATACGCATGTGATCTCCTGTAGTTTGTTTACTTTTTAATGGTTCCAAATTTGTGAAGCGTAATATGAAAACTCCTAGCACAGAAATGTGTTACTGGGATAAACAAATGTATTTGCTTGAGACTGTAGTAAAAAGTACTATTCAAATATAATAATTGAACATTGTTTATGGCAATTATTTCCTAATGCCTCTTCTCAGTTGAATTAGTTTAGAATACCATTTTGATCTTAGTTTAGCCTTTTTGCCATTCCAAGACAGTACTGTAACTTACATCAGAGAATAATTACTCTTCCTGAGATAATTGGAATTTTTACACAGGCCTTGGAACATTGGGTTTTAGCTTTGGTATTCTGGATTTAATCAAAAAGTTAAAAGTGTTGTCTCCAGAGGAGATTCATTTGGCATGCTGGATGTGTAAATCGTACAAAATACATAATTGGCTTGGTAGTATTTTCTCTTCTTTGCTTTCAATAACCATAGAAAAATCCTTGATCAATAAAAAAAAAACAAAAAACAAACCAGCAAACAGAACATGTATAAATATATATACATATATATATATATAATTTGTACTTGAGGCATCTGCAGTAGTCACACCAGGTCTGCTGGAAAACTAAAAGTCTGGAATAAGGTCTCTTTTTTTACTCCTTCTCTCTTTTTTCCAGTTAAAAGCTTTCCATCATTCCCTTAGAATGAGTTTGCCTGCTTTTATGTGATATCACAAGCTTTTAAAACAATTTATTTTTTACCAGTTCCAGACGTAGGCCCTCACAGGTGCCAAATTGGTTGCTTTTCCTTTTCTTCCCACCTGCTACCCCCTCCCAATTCCTCCTGATAATTTTCTCTCCATTTGCTTTTTCCTTTTTTTTCCTCTTACTTTTCCCCCTGAAATAATCAATGATTCTTCTGAGGATTAAGGCCTTTGTCATGTATTTGATCAGTGTAAGTGTAAGTAAATTATTTTAAATAAGCAGTTAATTTTTTTTTTCAAACACAATCAAATTGAATAGAAATTCAGTTTTGGGTTCACATTGAGAAATACATTTCCGAAAAGGAAAAAAACCTTTTGTTTTGGAGGTTTTTTTGCAAAAAAAAATCTTTGCAAAGAAGAATCCTTTAAAAATGTGTATTTATAGGTCAGAGTCTGAGACTGTCAAATTATACATTAATCATCCTTCAGAGGAAACTAAATCCAACCACTTCTGCATGGACAATGCACCAGTGTTGCATTAACGTAATGGGCCTTGGTCAATGTGTGTGAAAACTTTCTTATTAGCCTTTTCTACTGGACTGAATTCATCCATTCCCATAAAGTTGTTCAAGACATAAGTAATATGTGACAGTAAATCTTAAATGGAGGGGATGGAGCAGTAGATGGGTAGAAATTCTGTCTTAGACTTGCCAAATAAATGTATGGTTTGATCCAACTGTGTCTGGAGTTGATACATCAGCCAGGCTGACACGTCATGTTAGTAGACTGCAAACATTCCAATCTAGGCTGCCAAGCTTCCCACTGAAAAGAAAGAAAACTTCCTACAGTAAGGTTTAAAATAAGAAAGTAAGGCCAATGGTTTAAATCAAGAGAAATCAGGTAAGTTTTATGATCTGGATTTGCACTATGATATTGTTTGAATTAACATTTTTGAGTCTCATACATATCTGCTTTTTAGAATCATTGTTAGCAGATACTCCTTTTATACTTTTACAAGGTCCTGCAAATTAGGAACCTGTTCTTTCAATATTTCTCCTACAGAAAAGACACAAATTTGTATGACATTACTCTTTCCTATGTGTTCATTTAAATCCTATGGATAAGTGGGGAGAGACACGTAGCCTCTGAGTACAGCAAAGAAGAATCCACTAAGAAACATGTATAACATGTAAGAAGGGGTTAAATGGGGGACTTTAGATTCCTTTTTTGTTCTGTTTCATCTTCTGCTGTTTTACTTTTAAATATTTGAGTTGATTCTTTTTTAAATGTAAAACCAGTGTTTATTAAGAGCCAAAGCAACATTCTGGAAAGCATTTTCTTCAATATACTTACTAAATCAGAGTGTCTATGCAGCCTATAATTTATAAGTGATTCTGAAATGGGCACTTACTCACAAGGAGACCTCAGGCTTGGTGCCAACATGCTTTGAGAGGAGACAGAGACTGTCATCAGGTGGAACGTGTTTCTGATCCGAAGCTCTGCAGTATCTAAGGAACAATTAACAAAATCGGCAAAACCTAAACTGATCTTACTCAATCTAGATTTGAACAAAGCCATGTAGGCTGTAGGACAAAGTAAAAAAGAAATAAAAAATCAAAAATATATAACAATGATAAAATGTAAAAATCGTAAAGAGCTGAAAAATATTTTTCTTTCCTGTAATAAATCAGGGATAAAGAGATGCTTCAGCCAGAACACAATGAGGAAGAGAGGGAATTCGGGGGTAAGGTGTTATCAGAAGTCACTTCCACTGAAATGAGTCATTGTGCTTTTGTAGTACAGCAGCCAGTTGCTGTCAAATAAATGCAAAGCTACAATTCCTCAAAAAATAACACATAGGCTGTATGGCTTGATACAAAAGGTTTTCAGATGGAAATATTACTGATATTGCTAGATTCGTCTTCCTGTAGTAACTGATAGATTTTTAGTGGAAGTGGGTCAATACATCTTTTGGTATGGCCATTGCTAATCTAACCACATCATTCTCCTTTTCAGTGCACTACTTTGGAGCATTGCTGCTGAAAAGCCTCTTGCAGTAAGTTGTTACTCACTGAATATTTCCATATCTAGTGCAATAAAAAGTCACTAATTTAATACAAGGGTTTAGCTTACAAGAATATTTCCCATGAATCGCCCCAAACCAGGCCAGGAGACACTTCAGAGATAGAGTCAGAGAAGTGGGTATTTGCTTTATTCGGCACCAGGTGTGTGGGGGATGGCTCCTCCGAACACACACCCCGGTGCTCCTTACAACACACTATTATGGGTTAAATTATGAATATTCATTACCTTCTTTGGGACAGGCGTGGTTATACAAATTATTTCTCGGAAGTCATTAATATCATTAGCATGCATGCCACGCATGCGCTGTGCACTCTGGTGGTCGCACTGAGGAAGGCTCCTCTTCCTCCTCGGGGGTCTTTTGATGAAGGCTGATAGTCTTCATCATGATGCACTTTTCACCTTTCTCCCTGGGGCATGCGTAGTCCTCTGAGGAATGATTCAGCAGCTTCTGAGATGATCCTTTTCCCCCCTATCTTGGCAAGATTAGGGCGAGCCCGGTTTTTTCAGGTTTTGTAATTAACATTTGCTGTCAGAATCAACATTTGCTGTCTCCTAATAGTTAACTGTGCTTACATGAGTTAGTTATTGACCACCTCTCTCACCCATAAGAAGCAGTTACAGTGGCAACCACTGCTGTTGAAATGTCTGAACTATGTGGGATTGTACTGAAATTCATAGAAGAGGGGAACAATTTACCTAAGCATGTAGGAAACCTTTCTCACTGTGAAACAATAAATGGTAGAAGGAGAAAGATTTGATGGGACTTTTAAACCTTAATTCTGCTTTTGTGCCCACCTAATTAAAAAAAAAATCTTTTTTTTTATGGTTGCAGCAACTATTTTTAAAATTCACTAGAGTCATGACTGAAGGGAATAAGGAGAGAAAATATTGCAAAAGCATGGCCTATACTACAGCAGAAGTTTTTTCAGAGTATTCATGTTATTCCAAGAATATTATATTGAAGAATATACATATTCTGGTCACAATGTCCAAAATCTAGAGTGAAACACAGTTCTCTTTCACCATATTCTTAAGAGACAGGGAATTAAAACTGTAAGCATTAAAAGAGAGTAAGAGAGATTCCTAACCTCCTCAGGTCCCTCTTAAGTCCCACTCACCCTCTGTTCAAAAAGTTCAACAGGTACTTTTGGAGACATCACTATCATCAAATGTTCACACAGAATCACCAGTGACTAGGTGATATTCAAATTGCTCATCTAAGAATACCATTTTCAGCTCCTTCCCTATCTATCTTGGCTGGAAAGACTGTTAAATTGCCACACAGGAACACATCAGAAGGGAAGTGTCATACCGCCACTGTTACAGCCACCAGAAACACAAATTACAGATGACACTTTCCTGGGTCAAAAAGCATTGCTTCCAAATAAAAAAGAAAAAATGTTATGTTTACGTCATCTAGACAGAAACAGGAATTGGTTCCAGGAGTAAAAAGCAGTTGCTTGAGTACATGACATCATTATACTCATCATGTGCAAAAGCCCATATCAAGAGCATGTGTTTGGGGCTTTCAAAGACTGATTTTAAGAAATGGAACAAATATAAGGTGGATCTTCTGTGGAAAATAATTTAAAATAAATAATACTTATAAAAAAGAAGGAAATTGAGACTTGGAACATTTCCCTAAAGGCCACAAAATTTCCAAACCTATGATCAAGACAAGAGGAGACATTAATTAATAACCCAGATGAACACAAGAAAACAAACAAATCTCTTGGAAAATGTCATTTAGAAAATGGGATGATAATAGCAATGAATATAAATTAGCCACTGGAAAGCAAACCACTAATGAGGAAAGTTGAAAGTCATAAGAAGGCTCTGTGACCACTACAATTAATGCCAAAGGAAGAGACTTTTTATTACACTAATAATGATTGGTATCTTAATTGTATTGGGATGTTGTTCAATAAGCAAGGGGCAAGTGTTAATAACATAGACACAGAGATTTTCCATAAATATTTCTGCTATGTGCTTTGCTTGTAAAAAGTAAATTATGTGGTTATAATGAACCCATTCTGTTAGCACTGAGACAAGATAATACAATAGAAGCCATTTTAAATTCATTTAATTCAAAAGCAGTTCTAACTCAGCACATCCAGATAACTCTCAACTAACAGCTAGAGGAGAACTAGTATAGGAGAAGACCAAACTGTTGTGGATTTTGAGTGAGACCAGACTCATCTCCAATTTTTAATGGTAATTTTCAGAGGAGCAAGCTAAGAAAATAATCTTCTGCCAAGACATAGAAAGGGTAAGTGGGGCAATAACTGAAGTAATTACAAACTTTGTTATCCTGTGTCGATCCCAATGAAAATAATGGAATAGTTGATAGGGGACTCAATTAAAAGACAGCAATACATTGAAGTACTAATCTAAATGCTCTTATATATAATAGATCTCAATATAGTTCAATATTTTTATGAGATTACATTTTTGATTGATAAAGCTTAATAATGTTATACAATACACTTAGATCCCTCTAAGGCATAACTAACTACACACAGTACAGCATCCTAATTAATAAACAAGGACAAAAAATCAGCATTGCATACATTAAAAGAATTAAAACTGGTCAAGGATAGGTCTTGTTGACCTCACTGGAAAGCACCAGGCTGTGCCTGTATTTCCAAGGGCACAGCAGAGTTGTCAGTGCCTAGCTATTTAATATTTTTTTTTAATAATTTGTTGGAAAGGAATCAAACTGAAACAAATATTAAGGGAGTTGTAAATACCGAGAATAGCAAGTCATTGACAGAACAACAAAGATCATGTCATAAATCATAAAAAACATTCAAGATGGTGCGAGCAAATCAAATTTTTTGGACCATCCTAGGTAGGCCGTATTAGCTTGAGTAAATTACTGCTGTATTTTAGAACATATTTTGGACCAACCCTGAGATTAGTTTTAATTCCGCATAGAAGTGAAATTTAAGCTTTCAGAGGAATTTCTAACAATCTATAATTTACAAAAACTTATTAAAAAAATTATAAAAATTTCTTAAAGCCAATTAGGAGAAATAATATCTGAAGTCATCAGACACCTAGAAACCCATGTGAGTAGCAGTTTACTTTATCTGGAAAATCTGCAAACACATATAAAGACCACTGACTTAAGGATTTCCAGGAAATAAAATGGATGTAGAAATTAAAAAGCAAATTTTACAGGCTTAAATGCCCCCAAATCCTAAGCACATGGTAAGAAAATGAGAGCGCAAATAGTTCAGAGAAAAACTTCTACAGCATTTTGGATCTTAGGGATTCATCATCATTGGTGAATGTTAATAGAACAGAAAAGTCAGACACATTCACAATTGATGAAAGCCCTGGGAAGAGTCTGAAAATGCCCATGTCATTGACAATCAACAGGGCATGTTCACCTGAATACTGAAAAGAAAGTACAGCCATGATGTACTTGATTTGTATACTAACTCAATGTAATTACAGAACAAAATTATGTAACCTTATTTACACCTAAATATAGGCCTATTCTTCAGGCCTCAAAAACTGGAAGAATTATACCCAGGACTTACAGGTATGCCATGGATAAACAAAAATCACTTCCCCATCTTACTACAAGAAGATTCTGATCACAGGGAAATTTTTTCCTTGTATAATGGCGTTACAATTATAAAAGTGAAAAATATCAAATTTGATATTTTTGGAAGTGGAATGCAATGTATTTTCATTATGCCATTAGAACTTGCACTATGAGCAAGCAGCCTTGTGAACAGTATTAAAGTACAATGATTGTAAGAATTAAATGCATATGCAGTGCACAGATTGCTCCTGGACAATTTTCTTCATTTACTTATTTTTAACTTGAAGTCTTTGTTTCCATAGGAATCAATATTTCCTTGCAGAGTTAATGACTACTATAACATGTTAATGAGCTATGTTAACAGGCAATAGTGACACTATTAATGTTTGCCACCCCTATACCTGTAAACTAGATTCAACAGGGAGCAAAAAAATAGCATTACACTGATATGTTAATTCTTAAATCCAGAGTGATTTCCCTACTCATATATTCTTAAATCCATTTGCACTGATTATATCAAATAAAAGAGTAAAACATCAGTATCTGTCATTTCTTTTGTAACTATGAAATATCAAAAACATAGTTACACTCCATAAAGTTTTGCAAGTCCACTTATGATTTGATTTAAATATTAACATGTTGTTAAAATCTCTCCTTAATTAAAAGCTTATGAGATTTTCCAATGGAAGCCTAATTTTTCGTATTGTGTGGCCTTCACTGAACCAAATACCCAAAAGAGGATAAACACTTCAGGCATAGTGGAAATCTAACTTTTCTGTATCAGGAGAAAGAGGTAAGCAGTCTCCAGAGAAGGTGATTCAGAACACCTAGGCTTGATGCCTAAAATAGAGATTATAAAAAATTTCCTATGCAAGTTAACTCATCCAGGTTTGATTCTCTGCTGAGACAAATTTTAAACTTCAATAAAGTAAAAGTTGATTCATCCTCATTTTTTTCCCATTGGTAGAATTCCCATGATTTCAAGTTAATATAAATCTAAAAATGTTCATGCTATAATCTGTGGTAAGAAACCTTGCCAAACCTTACTTTGAGTTTAACTGCTGAAACTATTAAAAATTATATTTTACAGAGATTAAAAATGCATGTGGCTCTTGAATTGATGCTCATAGTCCCGAGAATTTTGAAGCAGTCACACTGAACAAGAAGACTTGTGTTGTAGGCTGTTAGCAACAGTGAGAAAAAAGTATGGGATACCTGGATTCACCTCTGAAGAAATAGGTGAGCCCTGCCTGAATCAGGAGCAACATTTACAGCTATTCAAACAAAAATAACCTGTTATTTCTTATTACTTCTTAACTGCACACCAGCGAACATGTGCCTAACCACATCACTTCTTCTACCCTGACTCATAATTCATTATGAGCAGAGAAGCATCCATCTCTAGCATAAGACAGGCAGCACAGCAATGACAGAGAATATTTGTCTGAGGTGACATGAGATAGCAGCATACCTGCCAGTTTAAAGGGCAGCAGTGAAAATGCACACATTCCAAAGGCAGGGGATTTATCTGCACAAGGATTATCTGCACAATAAAGTTCTGCATAGTTACTCTTGTGCCAATGGAAATGGGCTCACTAAGGAGTTAAGGAGCTAAAAGTAGGAACAGAATCTTCACCATTTTGCCTTCTCTTATCAAAGCGCTTTTGTGTGAGGTGAACAGAGAGGTTCATTTCTGACCCCAGTAAATGGTTCAAAGTGAATGCCAGTGCACTGCCTGCCTACAAATGTGCCAGTGATTCTGCAGACTGAGAACAGGTTGTATAAAGACAGCAGGCTACCTTCCAATCTGTTCATAACAATGCCATATTTGTCTCCTAAAATGTATTTTCTGCAGGACAGAAAAAGCAGTATTGGCAGATCTTCAATGCATAGGGGAATAATTTGTTCAAAGGTTTGAGGCATTTTGGTTGGTAAGGAACAGAAATGTTGATGTGTTCTTCCAAAATAATTAAGCAGGAATGTCTGAAGCACATCAAGCACTCTGAAGCTGAGCCTCAGGTTTCAAGTTTTATGGGTTCATAAAATTCCATCCATGCTCATAGCTTTAGAGACTCCAGCTTACTTTGCATGAGCATGATGTAGCCAAAGAAACACATTCCCTCCAAAAATCTACATCTTCTTTTCTGACAGGACCCAGAAACCTTATTCTGACTTTTGGCACATACAAGAGTTATGGAAAAAAATAATGATTTCAAAAGCATTGACATCTTGTGTGCTGAACAGGCATAATTCCTTCTTAAAACCTATGACTGGAAATACTTTATATAGATTGCAATTAATGATTCAGTACATTACTGGGATGAAAAGTAGAAGATTTCAGGATAATATTTTAACAGCTCATTATCGTACCCAGTTTTGGGTCCTTTTTTAATCATTAAACATTGTTGAATGGAAAATTCCATTGCATTGTCATACCAGAAATCTAGTTTATCATCAAGTTACTTTACTTTATGGACAAATAATTGGATTACTGAAGTGTAAATGTTTACAACAGAGATCAGGATACAACTTTCAATGCATTTAATCTTGAATTTCTCCATATCTGAATACAAATTAATGAAGCAAGTTAAAGCACAAATGTGCAGATTAAGAGTATATTAAAGGAAACTGCTATCTTTGTTAAGTATCTTTGCATATTTCTCTGTGTCAAAATATAATGGAATTTGTCCAAATTCAGGGTGTTACCTGGATGCAGGAAAGTTGCACAGAGATCATGTACATCTAATGGAACTTGCTGCTTTAGTCTTCACCAGAGCTTTCTCCACTATATTTCACATACAAGATCACAGATAGAAAACACATGAGGACAGAATACAGCAAACTGTAGGCAACAAGCAACTGCTGGAGATAAAGAACTTCCTGCATCTAGTCCTGAAGTGGGATCCTGTTGCACATAACTTGAGCAGTGACAGTCCATATTAAGCTCTTAAATGGGCGCATAACACGACTACTCTCTTCAACAAATCCTATTTATCATCCTTGATTTTAAAAACAGTATTTCTTGTTCCCAAAAACCAGCATGTCAGTGAAGCTCTGATGGATACCTCCCATTCACCACATTGTGCCATGATTTTCTAAAGGTTATCTCATTTTCATAACTCCTTTTCTGTATTTTACTTCCAAAATGCAAAGAAAAGTGAAAAGAATGAAATTGCATTTGTTCTTCATTGGAGTTTATTTACTGACACTTGAGCATTAGAGGGAACCAGTAAGAATAATCTTTAAAGTTATATTCATAGAATCACAGCATGGAAGTTGGAAGAGACCATGTAGATCATCCCAGTTCCAAACCTCTGCCTAGGCAGGGACACCTTTCACTAGACCAGGTTTCTCAGAGCCCCATCCAGCCTGGCCTTGAACTGTTCCAGGGATGGAGCATCCACAGCTTCTCTGGGCAACCTGTTCCTGTGTCTCACCACCCTCATCTCTTTGTCAAACTCACACCCACTTTTGGCTTGGTGATTCATTCAAGGTTTCAGTGCACCTGGACATGTCTGGAGGTCAAAAGGCATTGCAAGATACTTGATATTGTGAAACCAGTATGGTTTCCTTAGGAAAATGTAAATTTTCTACTGATCTTTACAAGCAATAACACAAGATGTGAAGTTCCCTTATCTTCACCTGGAACTAAGAAAAATTTGAAAATATTAATTCACTTGTTGACACCACAGGTGCATAGGCACAGATAATGTTCTCCCCATTATGTTACAGCAGGTCAGGAAAAAGAACAATTAATACATTGCTATCCCAGCACAATGTGCTAAGAAGAAGAGCTAAAACACTGTCTAAAAACTGGTGTCTAGTTTTCAGATAAACTATAAAAGTTACCTTTGAAGATTTAAAAGTATTTATGGCACAAACTACAAAAACCATACCCTTTCATCTAGCCTATTCAAATTTCTTGACTAGTCAAGTGTGAGAAGAGCACACAGAACATCAAGAAGGAAGCTTTGCAGAGTATTAAAATGTAATAAAAATGCAAAACAATGATATAGTCTGGATTACACTGCATAGTAGTTAGACACTATTAATTGTTTAACTCTAGAAGCTCCCTGAAATATGTAAACAACTAAAACAAGCCTTCATTTAGTCTTCATTTTTAATTTTTTGAAGTTCATCCAGAATCTGAGCTTTTTGGAAAATTATCTTGAAACATTTATTTTTCAGATAAGAGTTTTATGCTGAAATCATGACAAAATTAACAGCTTTTAAGATGAAAGGTTTATTTGGTTGTTTGGGTTAATGGTTGTCTTTTTTTCCCCACTAAGTTTTTAAATGCATATTAGAGAAACAGGTATAAGTAAAGATAAGATAATCTTCATATAACAACTTTTGGAGTGATGAGCAAAAAGGTGTGAAATAAAAGCTTTTTATGGTAAAGTCCGATTAAACTTAAAAATGCAACATCGAATTATGAAACAGGTTCCTATGATGTCCTTCCCTAAATGTAACTAGAAAATATAATTCAGATTGAAAAAGATAAATTATTCAGCAAAGTAAAAGATTAAGCACCTGGCTCCATAAAACAAGCCTTTGGCTCCTATAAAGTCAAAGGTGAGAAGCTCAGGCTGCATTTTTACATCTCATAAATTTGAAAGGAAGTGACTTAACATGCTTCTGCCACTAAAAAATTCTCGTGCTATAGATTGCACTACACTGTGAAGCAACAGGCATAGACTTACACAGTATCAGGAAATTAAAGTGTAACTAACAGATTAGATGACCTCCAGGAGCACTTTTCACCCGTGGTTTGAAAAGTCCTCTGACTTCCTGGGTAACTGGTGGTGATCTCATGAAGTGACTTTGCAATTGCCACGTGTGGCCTCAGAGGTTAGAATATGTAGCTGAGAGCCAGCTTCCTTCCTTGTTTTGCCAGGGAACCGATGGGCAACCATGGACAAGTGACAAAAGCCAACTCAAAGAGGGTTGTTGATTTTAATAACCTGCTGTCAAGTTTAGGCACTACTCCTCACAAGTGTGTATAAGGCAGTATATCACCTCCAACTACAAACCAACGTGTTCAGACCTTGCTTCTGGTTTCCAGTCATAACTCTTATTTGGAATCCATGATTTATGACTCTTCCATGACTCTGCTTTCTTGTAATTACACTGATATGTCTTTATTAGCATTGTTAAATACATGTTATTGACAAATATAACACTGATTAAATTAATATTGGACTAAAAATGGATGTCCACACATTAATATGGAAAGGATGGAAGTTTGCTGCACTGTTATGAGAAGTTCCCAGCACATACTATTAATAGCTTATATCAAGCAGAAAATGGAAAAAAAGGCATAAAAGTCTAAGTTTATCTACTTGAATAAGTTCCTGAACTATAACCTGTACATCCTTCATGTCTTTAGCTGTTAAACTTATGTTTCACTACATATCATTTAAACAATCTATGTATCAGTCAACAAGGCCTTACCATTGATCATGGTTTTATTGTCTTTTAAATTCATTACATCACAGAAGAAGCTGACAGTTGAGCTCATGTCTCTCATGTGTGACATTGAAAGTGTGTACTACAAAAGACAAATCATTCACCAAAAGACAATCTTACATGACTAGCAGTCCTGCACAGGGAGTAAGAAAGCTTTGATAAGCCAGTGCAAGAAGCAGACGCCCCTGTGAATGCTCACAAGTCACATGGTTTTTCTCCTTTCTATATGCCAATCAGTGTCAGATCTTTGTGCTAACAAAACACTACACATGTTTAGTCTTTAGGCATGGCTGCCCAAATGGCATTCCTAATAACTGCCAAATTCTGCCAAATAATCCAGCTCACACAATGTGTCCAGCTCAGTTATGTGAGCTTTACACTGGATTTGGAAGAGAGCAGATAGTGCCAATCTGGTGGGAGACAAGAGTGGCACAGGCAAGGCTGATCAGTCACAAATCCTCCAGGTTCACCTGCCAATGATTCTTAAATGTACTTGAACCAGAAGAGGGGCTCTGTGCCACAGGACTGTAGTATTTGTCATGTAGTGCTGGGATCTGCAAGGGCAGATTTACGTTTTCATGCAACTACAACTTCAGCTAAAATCCTGCTGCCTTCATTCTGAAGTGATGTATCGATAAGAAAAATGGCTGTTAAGGAGGAGAAGATTACAGAACAGCCCATCAGGGAGAATTCAGCACATGAGACGACAGAGGCTTGAATTGAAATACATAGTGTCTTATAGCTGGAGCAATAGAGTCTATTTTTCTTGCTTTCTCTTCTTTTCCTCTTCTGTACTGAACATCATATTTCTTCTCTGCCTTTGGCACCTTCTATAAATGTAAACCATCCTCTCTCTGTTCCTGCAATGGTATTTTATAAGAGAGAAAATGAAGAAATATGAAACTAAATTTCCATAGAAAGCTATTAAAATTCTTTGTACTACTTAGGCATTTCTGCTTTAACATCCTATTTGAGTAGTTCATAGACTATGTAAGGTATTTGCAGAATGTGAGAGAGGGTGGTGTCATTTTATTCTCAAGGCAGTATTTGTTCTTTCTATTTATGTTCCATTTATTACCATTCTTCTAGAAACCCACTCTTTTAAAGAGGACACCACGACTCAGAGGAGTCACTCAGGATGGGTGACCTTGGCACGGCTGCAAAACAGATGACAAGTGCTTGTTCATTCAAGGGTTAACACACTCCCCACAACAAAATTCCTAGTGACACTGCTCAGAGCTAACAAAATTTCCATTGCTTCCTGCTGCTAGGACTGGCTTTCTGAATCAGCCAGGCTAGAAAACTGAAGCTTAAGAATAGGATGGGAAAAGGTGGTGGAGTGGGATGGCAAAACCTGTAATAATCCTTTAAGCATGGCCCAATGGCCAAAATTCCCAGATATCAAAACCACTGGGGCTCAGCTTCTCTGACTCCTTTGGCCCTCAGTGAAAGCTGAAATGCACTTAGCATCTGTCAAAACTAGGTCTCGAGCTTTTTTCCTCCATCACCTGGGATGCCTCTAAACCAAATAAGCACCTTTAATCTTTTATTCGGTTGCTGATTTCTGGGATGTCTGCCACAGATTTATCTCTACCAGCCTTTTTTTATTAGTGTTGGAAAGTGCATTTTTACTTAGTGGCAGGGAAAAAACAAGATTAAAAAAAATGTTTTCTAAAGTTTCAATGTCATTCCCAGGTACCAGTTAATGGAAAAATTATTATCTTCCCTCCAAACAGCAAGATCAGCAGAATTGCTCTAGTCAATTGCCTGCAGATCTGGAGACCTGATATTGCTTAATTAGCACAGATTATGTGTTACCTTGAAGTAGATAAATTTGCTTCACTAAAATGTTGAAAATCAGCTTTGTCTCCAGTAATGAGAGCACACAAGTCCCAAGCCCTTCAGAAATGCTCACTACTATCCATTCATCCAACCACATATCTCTTTGTCAGGTCGTCTGGACTGCAGCAAAGCTCCAGCTGGAGCTGTTCAGTCTTAGCTTCCTCCCAAGTACTTTTAAAAACGATTTCAGAATTTCAAGACAGACATTTGATTTCTTCTTTCCTGTTTTTGCAGAGCAATTCTCTGGAAAAGCTGGTGCTGTTGGCATTGTAGTGACAGCAAGAAAAAAGCTTCATTTCTGTGGCTTTTATTTCATCTGAGGGAGTCGCTTGTCCTGATCATGGTACTACTAAGTTATTCCTGTCAGCAAGCATTTGTCTTTGAGGTTACAGTTTCTTGAAGTTACAGCTTTCTCTGAGAGCAATTCTTTGCCTTTGAACATGACAAGGTAGCATCACATAATGGTTAGGAGAGAGAATTAGAATAGTCATGTGAGTCAGCAAATGTCCTTTCAATCTAGTGACCAGACTTGAACCTTTTGAAAAGATAATCCAAAGGAGAATAAACTTCAGAAACTCAAAGAGCCAACAGAAAGAATTATTTTTCAAAATGTTAGTAGCCACCAGCTGGTTTATTAACCACTCGGTATTTAGCAGCAGCCACTGGATGACAGGAGACCTGGATCCCAACAGTGCTGAGCAGAAGGAAACCCTGCAGCCTTTCTGCCTGGAGGCGAGGATGCCTGTCCCCTCTCTGACCCTGCTGATTTTCTGCGTGAAGACCTTTCCATCCAAAGCCTGAATGCCCTTTCACAAGCAGTAAGCATCAAGTGCAATTACGCCACTTCTTTTTTTGTCTGCACAGGCCTGCACAGAGATAACATTAAGGGAGATGAACGAGGCCTGAACCCAAGAGATATTTCAGTGTCTGTGTGATATCAGAGTAGTATTTGCTTATAAGCCCGAAGGAAGGATTCAGTCTTTGAAAGCACAACATGATGTATTGTCTTCGAAATTCACTAGCTAGACACAAGCACTGGTGAATTATGAAGTATTCAACAAGACAAAAACTTATATCATGGCGTTGTGTATTAGTGGTCCTGAAGCCACGATATATTAATGTAGGCAAACTGACAATAGCTCAGGGAAAGCTCAAGCACATGCAGCCCGAGATAAAGAAAAAAATGGTACAGCTCAGCTTAATAACCACAGTGGGTGGCAGCCAGCCAGTACAGTCCATATGAAATCTTCAGAATAACTTCTCTCAGGCTGGAATTAGTCTTAAATACAGCTCAGGTGCAGGGTAACACAAAAGATTTCTTCACACAATAGTTTTACTCCATCAGCATTTCTTTCAAGGTTATCAATACCACAGGCAGACCAGGAGAGTTAACCTTTTATACTGAGGTTGACCCCAAAAGAACAAGCTACCTTTTTCAGCTTACCTCTCCTGTTTTCTTAATCCTTTATCTTGGGCTGTGATCTTGCAAGATTTCACAAGCTAACTGAGGTTAGCTTGGGTCATTGGTTAGATGCAAAATCCAGGCCACTACAGTCAGGATCCTTCCCCTGAGTTGCTATTTAAGGTGGGTCTGTAACAAAGTCCTTCAGAACTTGCAAGAGCTTGGGCATACTGGGATCAAGGGCTTTGGTGTGGACTCATCACCAGGTCAGAGCTGAACTGCTATTAGGGCATGAGGCGAAGGACATTGTCGTACTGAAAAAAATTCTCATCTATTTGATTTAATTAAAATTTTCACAACTCCTTGGAAGGGCATTTTTTTCATTATTACACAAAATCTGATCATATGCATTATTATGGAAATCACTGAAGTTTCCCAATTACTTCCCAAAGTGAATGATGAACATTATAATCCTATTCCCTGATTTATGTACAAAATTATGCATAAGGCAACAATTTACCTTAAAAGTTCCTTCAAGATAATTCTGGATTAATATTTCTAGATAAATCTAAAATATTATTTTCAAAAAGTCCAGGTGTCTGACTGGTCCTCACAGAAAGAAAAAAATAATCTGTTATTCAAAGACACCATTGGAATTATATTTAAATCTTACTGTTTTAAAGTGACACTGACAATTCTAATTCTACCAAAATAATAATGCAATGAAGTGCAGAAGTAATATCTATAGTTCAGGGGCTTGAATGAAACAATTAATGAGATTGATTGCAACTTATTTTATAGCATCAGAAGAGGTTTAGTTTTTTTCCATTTCAGGTGAAGCAGAAATATTTATATTCTGTAATAAAAGTAAAGTGAGGTTGCAAATACAGAGAGAAGCCTAGGGGAAAATTATTCAGAAGGATGTACTGAGAGTTTACCCAACATATTTAGTACTTTATTTAAAAGTCTGTAATTGAAAATCATTTACTTTTTAAAGATTATTTGCCTAAAAATTAGAATCAGTGTTAAAAAGCAGTCATCAAGAAACTGATTCTGCATAAAGAAATAGAAATTACCTATTTGAAATAAACTTTTGCCATTCTTATGGCCTTATTAAAACAGGTTCAGTCTGCAAGTATAAGAGAGAAAACCAGAGGCTGAAACAGTGTGAGACATTCTCTATGGCGTCTGGAAATTAAAAAAACAGAAGCTGAGATTCTGCTGGTCAAGACTTGTCTGCCTTTTGGAGGTCAGAAAGTTCAAAGGATAAGAAGTTTCTTTTAAACAATAGATGATGCCACTGCCTTGGAGTTTGGATTTAATAATCTGGTTCAAATAAATAGCAAAGATATTTCAGATTATTCTAGGCTTTGAAAGAGCTGCTTTCCCCAAAGGCTTTTTGTCTTGTCTGTGTTATCTTATTTAAGAAATATAGAAATAGCCGTAAATAACTGTACATTATGAACTGGTCTATCCTTCAAATGAGTATCCTACACACGCCAAAAATTAGTTCTTGACATAAGATACATTCAAACAAGCAACAAAAGGGTCTTCCTTGGAAACACAGTTTTAAAGAAATGAGAGGCCCATCAGAGAAAATAGATTTATTTTTCCTTTTTGACAATCTATTGCATTTTGGGAATTAAGGCCAAAAGGCAGAAGACACCAAAACAAAGGAAGGGCCATCATGGTTTTCCAGTCCTGTTCCTCTTTGTTTGCCTCTCCATACCAGGTATAACAGGACAGCATCTGAAGCATGTAAAACTGCCAGGCTTTGGAATCACAAAGCACAGCTGAAGACATCTCTGTGCTTGAAACAGAGCAGAAAGTCTAGCATCTCCTCAGGTTCAACAACTTTGTTGCAACTCAATCCAAGTAATGTATTTTACAGCTGAAAGCATGATAAAGCTGAGGAAAGGCCCTTGCATAGCTAGTGAAAAGTGGCTAACAAAGACAAATGGGCCTGATGACAGACTCCACCAAGCCTTGAGTTTCCGTAATACCTGCAATAATCCTCTACAAAGTGGAAGGGATTTTTTATTATTGACTTAAAAATAATGCATATTCTAATCCATGTGTCTGTGCTGTCACTGGCCTAAAACTGACATGTTTTATTTGAACCCACTGAAGCTCCAGAGTTTTATATCTACCAAATCTTGTAGCACAAACAGAACACTGAAGTTATAATAATTAAGTACTGTATTTTCAGAAACAGTTATTTCTGCTACCGCCTTATAAATATACTGCCAGTTTCCAGAATAGGGAATTCCTTATCTCGTTACCATGCTATTTTTTTTTTCAACTCTACTTAATATGCAGGGAGAAGAAGCAGTTGGTTAATATTGCTTTCTTGACACAATACTGCATCAGAGCAGGTGCAATTGCAGAAGACTTATGAATACAAAGTAGAACAGCAGTAAGTTAGTAAGGATATGTCACTTAAGGCTGTCTTTTTTAATTCAACTGCATTTCTGAGAACAGGAGTGAGAAATACGTTTTACTAGTCTGGTTAATATTTATATCCTAGTGTACAGTCCATTGGCATGAAGAGATCTCTGTATTCAATGTACCAGGTGTTATGGGAGCAGTGCTAGAAGGGAAACAAACTGACTCAGAGATCATATCATACACATACTCAGACACACAAAGCTTGGAAAGGTGGAAAATCCAATATGTTTCTATCCTAGATGAAACACTGATTATCATCTTTCCTTCATACATCTCTGAGCCTGCTTGGAGATGAGGTTCAATTATCTCGTGACAGGAAGTAAGGCTGATGTCCTATTTTATGTTACGTTGTAGCCAGGAGAGCTGATTTAGTGAATTCAGTGCCATGTTCATATGTAGATAAGGCCTTCTCTTTCCTATAAAAAGTCTTTAGATTTCACAAGCTGCCATCAAAATCTTCAAAATCAGTTGTGACTAACATAATACTTGCAGCAGAAAGCCTAAAAGAGCAACTACGAGTCCTTGTCTGCTTCTCTGGGGCATGAACTTGCATAACCACAGTTGGTGGATTAAATATTAGCATTATTAACTGCTTTGCTGACCAAAAAGGTGGTAACTAATTTTATGAGTAGCCGTGCTCTATTTCCTTCCCACTCTTCAGGATAGAGCTCTGAATGACAAGGCTTTACCATCTTGACCTCTCTTTGTATTGAGAGTACTGAAGGAGCTGTTGATTTTTTCTGTTCATCTTGATAGGTAGTTTAGGAAGTTCCATTTTCTCTTGTCCTGTGCCTGAGGATTGTTCAACCTCAGAAAATGTTGCAGTTTTTATGTCAGGAATACTGCAAGAGATAAATAGGGGACAAACAAAAATTACTCTATAGCATCCTACTAGTGCCTTCAGGAAAAGAAACGCAACCCAGAAGACTGTTTGGCTAGCCACCCATTCTAAAAAAAAGGGATTATTTTTGTGTGTCTTTTACACTTGAAAAATTTCCATGAATAGTGTTGTTGTTTAGAGAAAAATTCATCAAAATGTGATAGCATAAGTACTGTGAATTACCTTGCCTATGAAGTTCCAAGCTCCAGCCATAAAAAAGAGTCAAAGTTTGTTAAGTATGCTTCACTCTTCTTCAGTCTCAACCATTTATATAACTTTACTCTTTAAAATTTCCTGTACTTACTTTCCTCCATTTATTCCCAAATTGAAAAAAAGGAAAAAATATCAATCCACACATTCCAGCTGCAAAGACTCAGACCTTTATCCCTATATTCTGGCGAACTCTTTCAGAGGCTTAATGAACCTGGACTGCAAGTTTATACTGTAGTCATGTTACAGGGTGACATTTTCTTTAGAGAATGTCTGAAAAGTAGAAAAGGGAGGGAGGGGTTACTCTTGAATTAGCTTTTAAAAGTATGTCAAAAGCCAAAAGAGTAAAAACCTCCACTCTGAATCAAAAGTCATCTATAAAATAGAGGCACTAACAAAAAAAAAAGGACACCAACACAACAAATTCTGATGAATGGCTTATTGAAGCTAACAACATATTTTTTTATTATTTCTAAACACTCTGTTTTTAAACTCTACCTTAAAAGCAAGTTTAAGGAGAATGAATGCTCCTGGCTTTTATATGAACACTTCCTCTCTAAATTGCTGCATTATTGGTTTTAATTCAGCTCAGCTTGGTAAAGACTTGCCAGTGGAGTACCCTGGACAGGCATCTGTGCGCGTTACTTAATGAACCTAAAATTCAATCAACTTGCTTAAGTACTAGCAAAGGATATATTGTTTTCCTTCAATCCCATGTGAAATTTGACAATTATGCTTTGATTTTGAGGTCCTCTGGAGGTAAAAGTAGACAAAAAAGAATAACAGGTTAGACAGAAAAATAAATCTTCCTGTATATAACGTTGGTGTCATTCATATGCGCTCGACAAAAATTAGAAGACCATAGTTTTGTATTTTCCAGAGACTAGATAATTTGAATTGGTAGCCAACTTGCTGTTGTCAAAAGGTGACAAGACCACAGTGTATGTGTGCTAGTAAGAATTAGCACAGACTAACAATCTGGAAAAAAAAAAATCCAAGGTCACAAGTGAGCAAGGAGGTCCAGAAACATGATCAGGCCCTTAAAAAGAAAACATCCATCTTTGACTGCCAATTTCCAGTCCAAAATACATCTTTTATCCACATTTGAAACCTTTAGATGGGAGGCTAACAACTAAAGCAGTGGCAAGCTCATAACTGCAATGATACTACTGGATCTAGGATAACAATTATGTTGACTAACCCATCCTAATACCGTTAGGTAAATCAACATCTTTGCTAAGTACATACAAATATCCTAAGTTGAAGCTACCAACTAAGAGTAGACATTTTTATTCTACTTTCATCACCTTTTGCTACCCCAAAGATATGCAGTGCAACCCCCAGCAATTTCTGTTATTCAGTTTACCAGTTTCATGTAAAAATTCAGAAATTTGACTACTGTTACACATCACAAGGCTGAAGGCTGATCTGTGGTCATTAGAAAAGGGTGATAAAAGAAATGCTAGGGACACACTACACAAATCTGATTCATGTTATGTTAGATCAGTCACTCTCAGTGTATAAACCAGAGACTGAGGACCTCTGTCTACTTTGTTACAGAGTTAGTGAGGACAACCAAGAGAAGGAAAAGTGCTGTCACTGGGATTGAATTCTCTTTGTAAGGGCTGACAACTGCTTCAAAAAAATAATTAAAGGTCTGCAGGTGAAAACAGACTGACAAGAAATGAGTTAGATTATTATTAACATAGGCTTATATGGATACATAATCTTGACACTGGTGTCTCATCTCCACTGCTGCTGAAATGCTACACAGCTGGTGACCCTTTTTAAAGCTGACATCCAGTTGAAATCAACTTGTTTTCAACAAAAACCTTGCAGAGATGAAGAAAAAAATGAAAGCATTCTTTGAATTTCCAGTTTTCCCAGATTCATAGATCTCTTTCAGCTGAGAATTTCTTTACATTTCCAAATCTGTTTGGAAACCCAAATAATAAAAAAAAAATCCATTCAAAACATCTTGGTTTTAGCAAGGCGTTGCTGAATCCACAGCACGTTTCTTAAGGAACAATACTTGGTGTCCTGCTAAACTCCTGCATGAAACAATGACTTCTGCCATCCTGGTACGAGGACTATATTTCCATCAGGTTTGTTCAGAATTAGAGACATGGATGGCTTTAGCATCTCCTCATTGCAATTGACATTATATCCAATTTCACTACCACTCTCCACTTTGAAAGTGACCAGAATAAAATTTTTTCTCAGCAAATGCAGATATCTTCTAGTCTATGGGAAAATTTAGTAAGTGTGTGTATAATATATGCTACATTATACACGTTTTAATACAATAAATATGATGTGTGTGTATCTTTTTCAATTTAAATATAAAAACCCTGAACAAACAAAATCCGCAACAAGTAAAAGTAAAAGCCATAACACGGGAAGAGGAGGGAAACTGCTTCTTTTCTTGATGTCAACTCTGTAATATTACTGCTTCAACTGCTAAACATTTTGATCTTTTCCCAAGGGCATAGCACCTTCTATTTCTTCAAGAAGCTCCATTTTTGTCTCACTTCCTAAGCGAGAAGTTCACTGTAGGTCATTCTTCTGGTTATCACCCTTCTATGACTTCCCATCACTTTCTGCATCAGGCTTACAAACCTTATCCCCAGGGCACAAGCTACAGTTTGCTAACATCTAAATTCTCATTCCCACTTTCTGTGTATCTTAACTTCCACAAAAAAAAAACCCAGTTCTTCTGCACAATTTTGCCTGGTTATTTTCATTTTTTTTAATGCCAATTAATTCCTTCTTCTTTCAGTACCATCCTCAAGATATTTTTCATTAAACCTTCCCGCAGTGTATCTGTAGTAACATTTTACCTGGCACTGTTGCAGGCACTACCACAGACACTGGACACATTTTGCCATGGCCAGCTATAAGTAGTACTCCATGGAAACACACTTAATGGCATGTGACAGGGTCTTAAATAGACATTCTTCTAGTTTTATTAACACAGGATTCCAGTTCTGTGACAGAAATAGGAGGTACAGCAATTCTTAACACTGGTCCTTGGGATTTCTAGCAAAAGACATTGTACCCTGTGATCTCAGCTCACTCCCTCTCTTTGCAGCATCCTGAAAATAATGGAGTCCTCTCTGGTAAAGCAATGAAGTGTTGTGACCATGTGCCCTCTCAAGCAGATCAAGCAAAGGCAAATATGCACAGCAGACATAGCAGGTTACTTTAAAAAATCCCACAGTGCTTTGAGTGTATCCTGCTTATCAGGGATAGATGGTGCAACAGCAGCTATGCTGCTCCATCCCTCCAGTTCAGGCTGTGAATAACTGGGGATATTCATCGAAGTAGGACTTCTGTGTGATTCTGCATATATTTGTGACATGGTCATGGCCAAGCCCATAAAAAAACCTCCAGGTTTTAAGTATCACCTTCAGTTCTTTTGGGAAGCTGCTGCCAAATGGGATGTGTGCTTCTCTGTAACTTGCACGGTTGATTATTTGCTGCAAGGAGATGTGCCACAATGACTGCCCTTTTCATTGTAAACAAATATTCCCATCCAGGCCCCAAGTAACGCTCCATCTAATCCTATATCCATTCTCCTGCAAAAGTCATTCCTTCATTGTATTGCTCACACAGGTGCTTGACATGTTAAGTGATTATGATGGACTCTTCATTACTGACAATTTGTGGGGTTTAGCTGTTCATGGTTGAAGTCTGTGTCTTAGGTATTAGACCCAGCAGATGGACCGCAGATGGCAGATCTGCTGCCCAGAATTTAAAAGTGGCTGTAGAAGAAATTGTCATGCTTGCCTGCAGCACAGTGGGAGACTGTGAAACTCGAAGCATCAGGAAGCAACCTAACAAAAGCTTCAGTGATGAAGAAGGTTAAAGAAGCTGTGTTTCAGTAAAAATTTAGATTGTTTTAGAGTGGGAATATCTTGTCACTGTTTAAATAAAACAGCATATGATCCATTATATATCATTTATACTACAAAGTATGCTTATAATGACTAGATCTCATACTTCAGATACTGATGCTTGCTCTTTCCATAATCTAACAATGTGAAAAGACAGCCAGCTGAGAGACCTAAGCAAAGTCCTGGGAGGCAAGTAAGGAGAGGCAGGAAGGATGGAAAACATTGTGAATTTCTGTTTGGAAATTGCATTTCCCTAAAGTGAATATTGCCAAAAAAAAAAAAAAAAAAAAAAAAAAAAAAAAAAAAAAAAAAAAAAAAAAAAAAAAGGCAACTACCCTGTAAGTCGGGATAAACTGGGAGAAAAAAAGAGAAAAATTTAAAAAATACCCCACAAACAAACAAAACTACCAAACTCCACACTGTTTCAACTGTGTTGTGAAAGATCTGCATCAGGAATTGTGATCCACTTTCAGAAATAAAGGAAAGCTTTTTATCAGGAGAGGACTCCTGGTGGCTTTTCTAAACTACATGCTACCAAACCCCAGGATTTCCCCTTGTATTTCCAGACTTGACAACTCTCATCATCCACAAAAATCCTTGAGGGATCTCAGCTTCAGCATGGAAAGAGGTTGTTTGTTTTGTTTTTTTCTATCCTTCCCTTTAGGAACAATCAGTCTCTACTGCATAGCCTTGGTTTTGCCACAATTCACTTTTGCCATGTCAAGTTTTAGCATGTCAGGACTCCTAAAGGAGGAGGAGGAAATTAAGCCCATAAAGAGTTTCAAACAAAATTCACACCAACAGTGAAATCATGGCCTCCCATGTGACTACTGAACCCCCTTCTGCACAAAAGCAACTTGCTCTGCTTTCCCATCCCTTGGAACATGTTTCATATCGTATTTTCCACTTCCAACCTCCTTCCAATCAGTAATTGCTATCCACCTGTTAGTTCTATTTAATATAGATTTCCACATATAAAAACTCCTGTAAACAATAAAAATCCTAGACATGATGAAAAAAATTAAGCCACTCATATCAGGTCCATGTGCTTCTGGACACAGACCCAAAACCAGTTCATTTTTGTAGCCTTGCACATTTGAGGTACTCAGACCTCAAATCAAACTCACAAATGTTACTCCTCAATGGTGCAATTACTGGGATTCTGTAACGTTGCCACATAAAAAGAGTTTCTCCACCACAGAAACTTTCCACTCATTTGGGAGAGCAGAGCTCTACTATCTCAATTATTTCACTGAATCTTCACATTCCTGCTCTCCTTTTCTGTCACACAGTCATCAGAAATAGAATCTGACAAAGCAATATTTGCATCACCTAGATCTCTTCCTCTATGGATGTCAAGCATGTTATCTACTTTAGAAACAAAGAAGGGAAAAGATACAAAATCTGTTCTATGAGACACAAATTCTGCTCCTTTCCCTATATTGAACTCTGGACAACACTTGCAGGAAAAACACAGCACTATGAAAAAAGCTGTCTAGCATCACACTTCCAAGATCATAGAAGACCTTTTAAATGGCAGCACACTAATGAATTACGAGATATAGTTGTCAACCTTACATATCACTTTTGAACATTCTGATAAGGGCGCATAAGGCCTTTGGTAAAAGCACAGTTGTTTCCATTTACCTCTTCTTGGAAAATTCCATTCAGAAACAGCATCTGGTATCTAACCAGGTCTTGTCTTTCATCCAGTTTTCCTCTTGGACCAGGCAAGGGACAGGGAGATTTAACTAGCTGCCTGTGGTCACAGAGGCGCCCATTGCTCCACTGGACTAGAAGCCAGAATCCCTGCTCACCTCCGACTTCCTCAGGACCTTGCAAACCTTGACATGCCAGACCCTCCATGCTAAAACACTTACTCATCTGGCTCACAGGCTGGATACAACTTTTCTTTCTCTCTCTCTTCATTCTCAGTCTGTAGCAGACATAAGTCTTTGTTTCAACCAGGTTCTTTTAATAATGAGAACAATGGTCTTTCCAACTCCATATACTGAAAGCTTGGGAAAACCTACATCAAAGCCAATTAAGGTCCAGATGTTCCCGATATGGATTGCCAGCAAAACCAACCAGAGGTGAGAGGGCTGAACAGTTTCCTAGAACCCTGTGCCTGAATGTTAAATCCATAGCTTCAGGCTCCCCATGATCTGGTAAAATAGAAGTTTGAGGGTGAGATGTCCAGTGCCATTAATACACTCTGTCCAAGGCATACTTCTTGTGTGTCCAACAGCTAGGTCCATACATGTGCAACACATATCTACAAGTATTTTGTGTATGCACATTTAAAGTATATTCCAGAATACAAGTGTGTATATGGAAAGTGTAGGTAAACTTCTCAGATAATGGAATGCAGTAATTTTACCCTCCAATATGGCCTCTGTTCATTAAATCATTAAGCGGTAACCTTATAGGGGAACACATTACATAAATGCACATACAGTCTTCAAGTTTAAACAGATCATGATGCTTTAATGAGAGCTAATGGGATGATAACTAGGAAATTTTGAGTCTTAAAAATGAATAGAAAGGACCTGCTGCTTGGAGATTCATTTTTCATTTATTTTCAGACTTCCCAGATATACCATGGGGTGTTTTTTGCATAAACACAGGCATATAAAGAAGACTTCCAGTAAATTTTAAAATCTCGGTGTACCATTATAGCATAGTAAGCTCAAAAACAAAGTGTCAAACAGAATGAAACAAAATCTGCTTTTCTATGACACCGTTCATACTCCAAGTATCCTAGAGAACATTAAAATAAATTACTTGGAAACTGGTAGTGCAGTCAAGCAGCAGTTGTTAGTTCAAACTCAGGCCTAGATGTCAGAGCTTATTTTGGTAAAAGGAGAAATGTACCAGCCAAGCTCAGAAGTTTCCTCCTTATTCTTTCCGCAGTGTCCATTAGCTATTTGGATCTCACTTGGTGTAAGCAAAAGAGTTCAGCCTGGTATCTTATGTTGCCAGTTACTCATTGCTGGTTTTTAAACTCTTTTAAAGCATGTGCCCAGAAATTCTCACAGGCATTTCTAGACATAAAAATGTTTAAAAAGCAAAATCAGTGCAAACATTTTTACACCTTAATTTCCACTAAAGGACCAGACAATTTGCTGTCCTTGTCCTCACATAGGGAGAAAGATTACAAGACTCTGTCCCCATTAAAACTTTCAGCTCTCTGCATGTGCAGCTAGTGGAAATCCCATTTCAAATCAAAAAACACCAAACTTTGAGTCAGTTTCTTAGGTTTCTTCTGCCTGCTGTGTTAGCCTAGACTAAGAAAAACTTACATCAACTCTTCTGCCTTGAGAAATTATTTATAATGCCCAGTAAAATCCACAGGCATTACCAGTTCTGGACGCTGGCTGTTTTGCTATTTGCAGGCCAGAGTTCTCAGTTTGTTTAAATACCCATTTCAAAAAAACTTTTACAGAAAAGAGAGCAGAGGCAGCAAAATCTAAACCCAGATGCACTTCAGAAAGTGGCAAGTTTTCCAAGTAATAATTCCCAGAATATGAAGGGCAAGAGAAAAACACAGTAGCTTCCTCTTCACCTTCCTCTAGAACATAGAATTCCATCTACGTCAAGGTTCATATGGCTTGTCTTTTTTCTATTCTTTTAGAATTAATATCCTTTATTGAACTAACTAACACTCTGATTTTTATTTTTTTAGAGAAAGGATTTTAAAATGTCTCCTGGGACCAAAACACCAGGACAACAGTCAAAGCATACACTGGGCTTCTGTTTAAGTCAGAAGCAGGCAGATGATGGTAACCAAAAATGGTGGAGGTCACACTGCAGAAAAAGGAATAAGGGAAATAAGAATCTTTTTTAACCAGTCTAACTTCACTGAATTTGAACCAAAAGTTCTATGGTATCATCAAAGTAAATGGGAGGTGTGTAAACCAAAAGGAAAAAGGTAACCAGGGTGACCAGCAAACCAGAGCTGAAATGCAAAGAGCAGATTTATGTCATTACCTCACCAGCAATGCCAGGTGGTAGAGCCACACAGGGACACAGGCTCCATTAGGCTCAGCTTATCCCAGCAGGCAGAGCCACAGCAGGACACAGGCTCTGTAAGGCTCAGCTCATCCCAGCAGGCAGAGCCACACAGGGACACAGGCTCCGTGAAGCTCGGCTCACCTCACCCTAGCGGACAGCGTAGGCCAGGGTCCAGTGCCGTCTCCAAAGCCATCAAAAGGGCTTTGCACACGCAGTTTATCACAAGGCTGTGCTTTTATGACCTCACGCCTGTCTGTGAGAGTGTGTTATCCCTACACAGGAATTCTACTTCTCAAAACAGGCAGAGGATGAACAACACTAGGCATAATAAATGGAGTTTTCCCATACCAACATTTTTAGCATTCCAAACTGCAAGGTCACTGAGCAAAAACTATTCCCTCCTCACCAAATCTTCTACTTTTACCTCTTTCCTCCCAACAGGAAGGAATAAGCAGGGAGAGAGTCAGATGACATGAGAAATATCCAAGGACCAGAGAAGGCTGAGTTTCTCTTTCCTCTTATCACAGTGATAAAGACCACTGGCCTGTCTGGGAAGTTGAAAAAGATAGAAATTTTTTTTTTTTTTCAGCAAGGCCACCAACACAGCAGAGGGGCAAGTACAGCACTTGACCTCACCACATGCTAGGAAGATGTTACTCATTTGTTTATGAGTCATGTTCTGCTGCAATTCAGATGAGAATTAGAAGTAATCAAGAAAGCAGTTAAATGAGGGCCAGTAAGAAGCAAGCAGAAAAACCATGTGCTAAGGAGCTGGAAGAATGGGGGATGTATTGTCTGCCCCCTCTTTGCCACCCACCTGCCTTTTCCTTCTGCTAGGGGGCTGCCCTATGCTGACTCCTCTGCGGCCTTCTGCAAAGCAGCACACTGAAGAATTCAGAATGATCAATGGGGGAAAAAAACCCAAACCCTTACTTCCAGTCTTTATTTTTACGTTTGTGCCCTTCACCCAGACACTGTGTGAATAACAACAGCTGAAGAGTCAAGCTAAATGGCAGGTTGCTATTTATCCGAAATGTGGCAGAACTGTTCATCACCTTGCCAAAAGGATAAGAAAAAACCTTTGAATAATTCATTTAAGGGTTTGACCAACTGATCAGTGTCCCTGCACTCCTTTGTCCCCTGACCACATCTGAGTAAGGAAAGAGAGTTCTCTGTGAGATTTCTTCTCACACTCTGTCAGCAGCACATCCTGCTTGCAAGCTGAATTTACTTGACTGTAGTAATATTGTTCTGCTGAGACAAGAACGATGATCAGCACAACAGCACTGTTAAAAATGTTATAGGCTTCATAAAAACAATCACATCAGCTATAAAACGGTAGGTGATCATGACTGCTGCACTGCTCTCATCACAGCTTAGCTTGACATGTCTGGATGGAAAAACAAATTATAGACAATTCCTTTTCCTTTCCCCCATTACTGTGCAAAGTGATATAATGTCCTCATTCGCTGCTAGACCTCTGTCACTATAAAGATAGAACAATGATTTTTAAAAGACAGAGATGAGACTTAGGGTTGAAAACTGTCTGGATAGTGTTACAAGGTCTGTTAAAAAGCAGATCTAAGCAAATTGTTAAGGTTCATGAGAACCAACAGTGGCACTCCTTATAGCTCAGCTGTAAGTGGGGAATGGATTAAGCAGCTCCACTCAAAACTCATCATCTGCATTTCTTCTCCAGGTAAGGACCCTCTGCAAAATTACTGATAGTTCAGGATCAGGTCCTGAGCATATGACGTCTAAAAGGTTTATAATGATCTACGAACATTATTTTAATTCTCTCTCATGCCATGTACCTGTTTGCACTGCATAAGGCAAATAATACTGACAAGATCTATCGCTCAAGTAAGACTTTACTTGACTTAGGTCAGAAATTTGAATGATAGTGTCGCTCAGACAACAGAGACAGTTTTCAGTTCAGACTGATGCAGGACTCTTCAGTAAGGACTGTTTCAGGAGAAAGGATTTGTCTGCCACTGTGAGGGCTGTGCAAATAACCAATATTCCAAAGGACTGTCCAACTGCAAAAGAGAGACAATCAAGCAACAAACTTTACTGTATATTATCAGATTTCGTTTTTTCATGTTTTTGTTTTCTTTGTTAAAATTAGAAGACCAGAAAAAAAATCAGTATATTAACTGATGGAACAGTCCAAGAGGTCCAAAACTGAATGTTCTGATTCAGATGAACTATGTAAAAGGCAAAGGAAGTACACAGCAATATTTACAAAGGAAGAGCAAGAAAATGCCTTTTTTTTTCCGCCCACAGTGAAGAAGGATTTGGTTCATTTTTTTCTCCTGTCTGAAGAGACTTGAGTAAAAAAAGTTCCTGCTGATGCAAACATGGGTTAGGATAGGGTGGAAAAGAGGAAGCAACAAATGGAAGTGCACCTTGGTCCTCCCTTCTTACTAGGTTCTACCTCATGTATGTAATTTAATACTGGTTGGAGTAGCAGTGACTATTTGGTGTCCCCAGTCTCACTCACCCTGAGCTTTATTTCTCTAATTCAAGCAACTTTATGATGAATGGGTTTTTCCCTTCAAACTACTAAGAATATTCATGAGTTCTTTCATTTCCTACACCTGACCTTGTGGCTTTTGAGTTGCTTTAAACCCTAAAATTTTATCAATCTACCAACGTGAAAAGCATACCAAATTCGGAAGAAAACAAAGACGTGACATAGAAGAAAAGATAAAAATAACCAAAAATGGAAAATTTATATGATTATCTGTGGCAGAGAGAGAAACACAACCTAAGGACAAGCCAGCATTCAGAAGAGCTGTGTGCCTTACAGAAAGGCTAGGGTCTTTATGCTCCTTAAATTCTCAATGTATAACTTAAAGTACTATTACTATAGTAAGAGATAACCATGAAAGCCTCAGATGGAGGGAAACAACAATTCGCAAGTTTTAAAGTTTTCTATATTCCATGGGCAATAATTCAGGTATACTAAGACACATTTCCTGAATATAGGGACTTTGAAACCAAAACTTTATCTTGTTGGGAAACAGTGAGTCATGATTTTGAATGATAGCAAGCTGCAGTGTCTATCTCTGATGGCTCACAAGGCAGCAAATCTCAGACCTGTCACCGATCCAGATGCAAGCATTTTCAGTTCTGGGCCCTTGGGAGGGAAAACTGGACTTGCAGACATGCCTACAAATGATCCTATAGAACAAACCACATAAAACTGAAATTCTACACTGAGACAAACACAAGATACATTTTTTTGTGGTCTAGTGTTTTAACTGATCTAATACAACGATGTCTATTTGAGAGAGACATATCTCTGAAGGAGATGAATTAGTAAAGAAGTTTATAAGTTTAATTGGATGGCATAAATATCATAACGACATATATGACTGGCTATTATGCCATACATAACAATGATTTTTCAAACAACCATTATCTCTATTCTTAGAAACATTGAAATACAAAACATAGTGTAAAGTAATTACAAGATTTTAGGAAAAAGGGCTAAGCACTGTTTATCATTCACTACTGCATACAGCCTGATGGTTTACATCCTTAGTGTAAAATGTTACAATGTAATTTGAAAAATTATTCCACTTGCAAAACTGAGGTGGCAGAGCCTTCTCAAGAGGAAATGTTCTAACATGATTTGCTGTATTCTTTTACAGAATTAGTCCTTTGTAATAGTGATTTCACAGTTTGCTGCTTCTGCATTGATTCTCCCTAAACTCATCCTGATTGTCTGAATGTAAAACCTGCTACACCACACCACAGCCTTTCTGTCAGGGGTAGACAATATACAGACAGGCTTTGAAAAAGACACAATAGCAGAGGGCAAACTGAGAGGCAGGAGAGCAGATTGAAGCAATGAAAAGTGTTCAAAGCTACAGAGTCTGCTTTCAGCCAGCTCAGCACACCCCAGGCCTCTGGAGCACAGATTACTGCTACATGACTGCGAACTTCAAAACCAAAATTAGCTAAAAAGCACAACTGAGCTTGCAATGTGCTCTTACCACACAGAAGGCGAGGGGTATCCTGGGCTGCATAAGGCAAGTGGAGGGCAAGCATCCTTTCCTTCTGCTCAGCACTGGTGAGGACACACCTGGAATACTGTGTTCAGTTCTGAGCTTCCCACTACAAGAGAAACATGGAGATATTGGATACAGTCCATCAAAGGGCCCCAATGGTGATGAAGGGACTGTGGCAACTCTCCTATATGGAAAGGCTGAGAGAGATGGGGCTATTCAGCCTGGAGAAGAGACAGCTCAGGAGGATCAAAGTGTATAAACACCTGAAGGGAAAGTGCAAAGAGGACACCTTTTACACCTAAAGGGTATAAAGAAGATGGATCAGGCTCTTCTCAGTAGTAACCAGTGACAAGATAAAAAGCACTGGCACAAACTGAAACACTGTGCTTCAGCACAAACTGAAATGCTGAAACATAATCGGAACATCAGGAAACACTTCTTCACTGTGAGGATGACTGAGAACCAGCACAAGTTTCCCAGGGAAGTTTTGAAGTTTTTGCCTTTGGAGATATCCAGTACAAAAAAGGGTACAGGTTTAGGACACCGATAGTAACTGTGAAAGCTTTTCTTTCTAAGCCCAGTTTAGCAGTAAACCAGTAGCAGATGACATGAGTTAGTGTCAAATACAAGTTACAGTCCTGTCACAGTGAAATTCATCTGATTTAATTTTAAACTTTCATCACTGAAAAGGCCAAGGAGTGAGGTACCAACATATCCACACATCCTGGGTACTTTCTCCACCACCCCACAGAACAATTGTGACACACACGTACCCAACCCTCTGCTCCAAACATGCTCATGGTGGGTCAGGAAACAGGCTGAGTACAACTGTACTTGGCACTGCTAGAGCTCACTCAAGACCTCTGCAAACTGCAGACAAGGACTCAAAGCTGGGTGACAGATCTCTCGTGTCCTGCTGTTACAGAGAAACACAACTGAAGCTCCTGAGGTTAAGAAAACGCACTTTTTTACCTGAAGTATAATCTGTGCAGATTTAATCTAAAACTTCAGCTCTGATTAAGAATTTCCTTCTCCTCTTTCCTCCCCATCTGGCTGTTTATTGCTGATCCTCCTTCCAGCTGAGAACAGTAACTGGCACATCACCACCCACAGAGACTCTCTAATGATCCAGGGGAAAGTTAATCACACTGTACCATCACATAAATCACAGCAGTTGGTCTGTGACTTACTCAGCCCTATTGAGGGCCAGAGCTTGAGATCCTGAATCAACCTTTCTTCCTTCCTTTTCTTTTTTTTTTTCTTTTTTGGCAATACAACTATTTTCATTCTTTCATTTCACCTACTGAATCTTTCTGAAGCATCATAATGGCCCAAAAAACTACCATCTGGGATATAAAATGTCAGGTTTGTGCACAGGAAAAAGATCTGCTGCCTTTTCTAGCTTCTCCTGCTATGATGTGCTCTGCTTAGCCCAGGGCATTTCAGAGGGAGATCACATATGTAGACTGACAGCACCCTAAAGGGTTAAAGCCTCTGCTGTTTCTTCCCTGCCAGTATTTTAATATAATGTAAATTAACTTATTTCTGGGAAAAATTCCTATTCAACACACACACAAGGACATACAAACACACATACACACTTCCTAGTAATATCCACTCTGTTTATATAGCTATGTTGTGGTGTTGTGATGTACAGTAAGTATAAAAGCAAAACAGACGCTCCAACAGCACCGGCTAAGCAGAAAGGCTATTTTTTCCCTCTCCCAGGAGGCTATCGATAACATTCAGCTGTGCTGAATCAGAGGCGTAAAGGTACCCAGAGGCCAATAGGTCTTCTACCTCAAAAGTACCCATCCTTTTCGGCATCCAGAACAACCCTTAACCATTCTGAGAACAGAGGATTCAGTTCCACTCACAATAAGGGAATAAACATATTACCCCAACAAAAAGAAAACATACAATATGAAATGACAGGAAAAAAACCCTCTCCTATAGAAATCTTTTTGTGGAATCAGACACTATATGAGGTTTATGGTATTTATCTGACAATAAAACAAAACTAATTTCGCAGAGCTTGCTGTGGCTCGACTCCTCCCTTTCCTCCTAGTTTTGACTTTAGACAAATGGCTGAAAACCTCAGTGGAAAAATTTAACCAATTCTGACTAATGGCCTTCCTAAAATTAGTTATTGAAATGAAATCAGTATTTAAAGTATTCCTAACATCTTTTCTTATCAAAACTTCATATACATGGTTCAATAGCCATGATAAAACATTTAAAAGATGTACTAAAACAAACATGTGACTCATTTTAGTCCCTGACCAGAAGACACAGCAAACAGCATATCAGTTTGTTTGAGGTTATAATATTGGCTTCTGCAAGATCAACCTTCCAGATTTCAGTACATTTGAGGTCTAATATTTGCAGATTTGCAAGGCTAAGTCACAATGAGTACTTCAGTAAAAGTTATTTTCTCTTTTCATGTGAAATGAAATCCCAGTGTGACTGTCTACTAGGACAGCCATCTGAAGGAAAGATAAAACACAGAAAATAAGTTTTTGAACAGAATATACCCACTGAGGCATCATTTGACTTTGCTTGTGATCTTGATTTATACATAGCTTTCCCAGTTGGATGGCTGAGGCATAAAATAGTAGTGATATCTCTCAAGATTACCAAGAAGAACCTGAAATCTCTTTCCTTAGCTCCATCACGAACTGTGTGACTCTGATATGGGAGGCATCAAAGCCTCATCTTAAATTTGTGTGAGAATATCAATTCAAAACCTAAAATTCTGAGACCAACAGATGCAAAATACTAAAATTTCCCCCTATTAAAAATACTGTAAGACGTAAACAGTCTAGTATCAAGATTTCAAAATAAACAAAAAAAAAAGTAGTTACCAATTACCAATTTAACTGAACAAGGTCTTCTTAGTATCTCTCTCATTTTTTCCTTCAAAAGAAACAAAAATTCTAATTTATGCCTGGTGCAGCCTGTCATGGGTCACTGCTGAACTTTAAGATATGAAATGGGTCAGTACTGCCCTTAAGAGGAAGCCAATGTCAGTAGAGCTCTATTGTTACTGAGGTTACGATCAAAGAGTAAAGTAACAGAGGCCTATGTAACAGTTACGGTCAAAGGAGACAGAGACAAAGCACACTGAGTTAGGTGGCAGATCAGGTAAGAACAGTTAATATGCTTGGGAAAAAAAAAATACAGACACATTTTTGGGCTCAGAATCCCATAGGCAAGGGTCGGTAGAGTGTGTAAGAAATAAGCAAGTGCAGGTGAAGCTGGCAGATAAGTAGATTCTCCTGTTAGAACATGAAAAGCAGATGGAGTGTCCCACTGCAGACCAGTAGAGTCTAGTCCTGGCACAAGAGCCTCTGGACACACCTGGAACTCAGCTGTCACACATGTGTTTCACACCCAGGGGTTTGGAGAGAGCACCATGGCAGGTACAGCTCACCAAGGGGCTCTGCTGAAAGGACAAGAACAGTCAGCAGCTGCTGGAATTCACCCTGCTGAGATACCACCACATTTTGGTGCTTGTTCTCAATTGTCCTTGCTCAGCCATGGGAACCACTGATTTGGTTCTGCTGAGGTAACTCCTTCCAAAAATTTTCAGAGAGTAAAAGCATCTTTGTGTCTTTTTGGTGCTTGATAGAGAACAGGCCACTTGTTGAGTGCAGCTGCGGCAGCTGGGTTTGTGGGAAGGGCTGATTTGTGGGGATTTACTGTTCAGGGAGTAATAGAGTAGCCCAGGTTCTCACCTTCTCATAGACTTCAAGATGAACCAAAGCTATGATTTCTTTATTTTTGTACCATGCTTTTATGCAGTTTGAAACACATGGGATACAGCAAAGTAAACTACAAAGCACAATTCTAGCCTAAATCTAAAAAAAAAATTGTTTAATTGCAGGTTATCACCTAACACATTCTGGATGCTAGAGCTGGGGATTCAACAATCACATCAAAATCCGATTTTCATAACCCTGGATTTAATGTTGGCCTTAAAATACTGTCTTCCTGTGAGCCAGCAGAGTACTGTTATTCCAAGTCAGGTGTGATTTTACTTTATTTTGTTTGTTAGTTTTGTTGTTTGGGTTTTTTTTCAAATACAGAAGCAGTCTGAATGACTTGCAGCTTCATTAACTCTGGGCATTCTCAATGATTTCTTCTGGAGATAGTGTTTGGGGAATTCAAAGTTGTTTTCTATCCCCTATTCACCCCTGGTCAGTCAGAACTGAGGGAGATAAGTCACCTTATAACAGCACGGTGAATCTGGAACTGAAGACTATTCCCCCTCACTGTTATTTAGCCTGCTGGCTCTTTTACTGCTATCTATTGTGAACTAGTCCGCTTACAACATGCTCTTAAAAACTAACCGAGTTATCAGTTATATCAACACTATGTAAACACACAAATTCTTTGATTTTAAGCAACTTCTAGAATTTGTTTCATTGCTAACACTGATGACATTTGATAGTGAGATGCTCTGCTTCAACAGACCCATGAAAGGACATATCCCTTACTTTCCCCCAGTGCATGAGATAAAGATATGTTACAACATTCTACTATGTTTTGAAGCTGTGTATTGTCCAACACTGGAGATCCTTAAGAAAAGGCTGAAGAAAGATTTGTTAGGAATGATATGGAGACAGAGAGACTCAGCCTCACAGAAACATTCTGGATTTGATTTTGCTGGCTCTGGCCTATGAAGTCAGTGTCATATAAACTGTAATGTCTTCTTTCTTTAACAGTTGTAATAATAATTAGGACAAAATCTAATTCACAAACTGGACTTAAAAGGAATTAGCTAATAATGTATGATTAAACAATAGTAACCAAGGTCACTGCATGACTAAATATTCCGTAATCAGTGATTAGATTTTGCTGGTCGATCTTTTAAAGGACCTGATAGGAGATGACCTCTTTCTTTCAGATTAAATGTCTGCTCAGGCTGAGTTATTATTGATCAAGACGCTGACCTTACTGCCAGCACAGGCATTCCACATTACTGATCTCTTTGCATATGGTGTGCACGTAGTTGCTGGAAAACTTCAAAGAGATTCGATCAAGTTGATGATTGCTTGGTTAATTAAGAAGGTGCCATATTTTGGTATTCCAGACTGGTTGCTCTCTGCATTCTTAGAGAATTCACTCCCAGCATTCAATTAAAAACAGCAGGCAAAGAAAAAAGACTCCATAAAACTTGCATTCTACAGCATAAATCTTGCCCTGTTTCCCCTGACACGGGGAATTGAAAGGGTTTTTTCCCACTCATAAGTGGAAGACGGGTGTACCAAAAAAGAGGAGTTTTCCCTCTCTGTGTCCTGCAAGATGGGCTTAAGATACAGAGTGGGAGAAGGTGCTCTGCAAAGCATCAAACACGAGAAAGATACAGTGGAGGCTTTCAGCAATCTCAGAGCCCCAAATGCTTCTCTCCAGATAATTCATATGATCAAGTGATAATGGGCAATTATTTGTCTTTAGGACATAAGGTCACATATCCATCTCACATCTACTAATTATCCATCAGTTATACTCCTTTTTGGCTGCATGTTGCCATAAAAGCAGTTAATATTAGTCTTCGTCCCCACCCTAGAAAATGTTGCTTTAACTCTTTTTCTCAAAGTTGAAAAAGAAATTCTTTCTTGGAGAAAACATCTAGTCACGCATCAGGAATATAGTCCCGAGATTGTATTTATCTTCAGAAGAATGTGGTGTTGTCTTCATGTCAAATGTCACGTTCTTAGGAACAAAATCTTGTCTTGGCCTGTCTTTGGGTGGTAGGAAATTCTCTTTTCAAAAGCCAACAAGGTTATTAGTCAGGGTTTAAGGTACCCTTTGGGGGCTGGGGGCTAGGAAACCAACAAAAAAAATAACTCACACCAAAAACATAGGGCCACACAAAATCTTTACCAATTCTACAGATGCAGGCAGCAGATGCACTAAGAAACAACTTTAAACCTGCACAGAAGCCCATCTGGGCTGAGAAATTTCACAAATCATGTGCAGAGACACTCCCAGATTTCTCCTTTTAGGTACAGATTTATTAAGAGACCAATAGGGATTGTGACCCATCCATTAGTTTTGCCTTCTACAGTGCATGCTCCTGCTGGAAATGTGGGAAAGCATCTGCAGAGCACATCCTCTGTGCTCCTTCTGTGCAGAGGCCTTGGCTGTGCTCACCCCAACTCTTATCCTGAGCCAGCATTGCTTCCCTGGGTCTCCGCTAGACATAATAAGGATGAGCACACCAAGGAACAGTATATATTTTTGCCAGACAATTCCAGATGTGGTGATGATGTCATTAACTTTTGCCTCCCCATCATTTAGTTGCAATAATTCCTAAACAAAAACACACACCTCATTACAAAAATGAAGATGGAAACTGTGGAATTGCTGTTTCCCTGGCCGAAGCAGCGTGGTTTGCAAGTGAATACATTCCATGCTGTGTCATCCTTGGAAGGAAATGGTCATGACAAATAATACAGATACTTTAGTAGAGTCCAGGGAAGGTATTCATCTGAATTCTATCACCACACAATGGGCTGTGTGTTTACATCTGCAAAAATATTTACTCTTGGTAAACAAAGAAAGGCTGAGTTTACAAGCACAATAAACAAAGTTGTTCCTTCAACAGATTGCTCTGAAATCTAGACCAAAATTCTCCAGTACTCTTTATCTAGCACTCATCTAGTTACCTAGATGATACACTTACATATTGGCCCTAACTGCAAATGACAGTACTAATAAATATTGTTCCACACTAGACTCTTCCTGCACCTTAAAACAAGTAAAAATTTTCGTTAATTAAAATTGAGATTCTTCTACAGTCTGCTGTTGTATTTGCTCTCATAAAATAAGGTAGGCTTAAATTAAGTCAAATGGAAACAAATTTCCAAGTAAGTATCACTTTCAAATTCATAATTAAATTCTCAAATTCATAATTTTACAAATAATTTTACAATTTGAATTTGGTCTTAGTTGTGGACAATCACTCTACAGAAGCACTAGAAGGAATAAAAGCTGGCTCCTCTTAACTTATATGTTTGTTGTGTATTAAAAGAGTCACTATAGGTAAATTCTTAAAATTAGAGAAATTTAGGTTCATGAGGTTTTTTGTTCCTAAGTCCTTTTTAAATTGTTAGAAAGAAGAGAGTAACGTTTTTGGGAGTAACAAGAAGTGTTTGATGTAATTCCAATGTTTATAGATTGCTGTGTTTAAAAAATTTAGCAAATTCCCAACAGAAACGTTGTTTAAAAAAATCATAGAACAAATGCAAAAATAAATATTCACATCATCTCTTTTTGTGGAAGATAAACAGGAACTCCTTCACTGAAATCTTTGATAAATGCAGACTTGTTCTTCAGTGAGAAAATTATTACCTGCATCTGCAGTTCTATGTCTACTATATGTCCTCTCTCCTAAGCACACAACAGAAGGGTAAAAATTTATGTGCTGTGGATAAAGTGGCTTTATCAGGTCTGTTCAGACACAGAGGGACCAAAAGGAAGATGTTACAGAGAATTCCCATTGCATGTCTCCTTTTGGATCCACTGTTTGCAGTAAGGACTGGCTGCTGCCCCCTGCTCAACCTGAAGACATCTGCTCACCAGACATGGCGACACAGTGCATGAACCCTACGGCTCACAAGGGTCCCTTGAGACCCAGCACCTTGACTACATGTCTCGTACCACTTTCCCTTTCATTTAGCACCACAGGAAGGACAGGAAATGGTTTTTACTCACAGCCTAAACACAGAGAGCAGCTATTCAGAGCTAGGTGCACCTCACAATAAGGCTGCCTCAAGTTTGTCTCCCTCCCACCCACGAGTCACTTTGTGGAGGAAAATGCTTATGGCAAACAGCAGGAAAGTTTTATTAAAAGACTATGTTCAAATAGGAAGTAAAATGAAATTATTCTGCCCCCCTCCCAAAAATCAGGAGATAGAGCTGTTGGGCGACTTTCTGTTGAACATTAGTTTATTACCTAAGACACAGCTCTGGCTGGTAATTCCTGTCAGATACACATTCTTTAAATAATAAAAAGCTGCTTAAAAATAATAAAGTTGGCCTGGGAAGAAGTATTGATTTGAGTATTTGATTCCTGTGGGAACAACCTGGGTTTAATCTACACACGCTATAATATAGATTTTTTTAATGCCTTTACTTAGATATGATAACACAGAATATATTGCTTTTAAAGTTATACTTCTATGGGAAGTACAACATGTCTAACAGAGAAGAAAACAAGCACACAATATTCCCTTGAATAATTTTAAACCCTCTGAAGCCAAAATCTTTCTCTAAATTCAATGTCATAATCAGACTGCAGAGGACACGTAGTGAATTATCTCAAAACCTAGAAGCAAAGGTCTACCCAAAGTAAGGGGTTAAATGTGAGAAGTCTGAAGAGACAGATGCTGATCTGAATAAGTCACTGAATAAATATGAGGCAAGCCGTAGCTTTCTGTTGACCTCCTAAGTGGTGGGGATTGGGAAAGAAAACAACAGGAAGAAATTCAAACAAAATTAACTCCTATAAAACAGTAAAATTATTCAGAAGGTGTGGAGGAATGCTAATGCTTCCAAATGTGTTCACCTTTCAGTGGTGCCCTTGAATAAGTAAGGAAAGGTAATGCACCACACAGACAAGCATCTGGAGCCTGCCTCTCTGAGCAGCCCGTGTCTGCTTATCCCATTCTAGCTGGAATCAATTCTCATGATCTTCTTGTTTGCAGTGAAGTGCCCATACCAAAAGCACCAAGTGACCGAAAAGGCACAGTAGTCTCACCTCTGGTATGCCCTTGGGAATGAGATAGAGTCTTGGAGAGGACACCCTTCAAAGCTATACCATTCTGGAACAAAGAGGAGGGAAGCAACCCAAATGGAAATTAGGAAAGCTCTGTAGATCAGAGCGTTGGGAAATTCATCTGCCTTTCTGTGCTAACCAAGACAAAAATACCACAAGGGCTCAGCCCTCCTGAGCTCTGGGGAATCAGCCCTATTTCAGTGAGTTGTTCTAATCCCAGCTTTAACACCCCTCTTGAGAGTCACCCATTGCAGCTCCCATTTTTAAGCTTGGACACCCTCAGGGGTTGTGTAAAAGGATGTTTTCAGGCCCACCTGGATTGAATGGCAGCTCAGGGCAGCAAGCACTTAAAACACAGGACCATGGTTAGGTATTCACCTGCTGAGCACCAGCACAACACCTTAACAGCTTTTGTGACAAAGGCAGCTCGGTCAGGTCAAAGCATCCCACAGATGGGACCTGAACCATGGGGCAGCTGAGGCACCTACACTGTGGGGTCAGGCATAGATGTGTCTGAAGGGACAGACAACATGGGAGGAAGGGGACAAAAACTGATTTACAGCCACCTTCCCTGAAGCTGTACAACGAGCTCCACAACCTCTTCCTCTGAAGGCATGGTTAGAGAAATTTGTTTTCACTCCCAGCTCAAGAGCTTCACAAAGATACCTTCAAGTGCTCTTGTTAACTCACAGCCATTCCAATATTAATTCCACATGGGGTATGGAGAAGACCAGACTTACCTTCTCTTCCCCTTTTATGTTTCCTTTGTAAAATAGGCTCTTACTCAAACATGCATTCACTATGGGAGGAGAGGAAGAGAAACCACAGAAGACTGACTTATTTTCTTGGGGAGCTAGAAATCAATCATAGCCTGTCAGTAAAGCTGTTTTCTAGTCACATTATCCTTCAGTTTCTGACATCATCCAAGACCCTATCAGCATCTTTAAGGGTGCTCTGTCTCCTCACCTCTTTTATTTTACCTCAGCTTTTCTTTTAGTTCTGCAAGAAAGTGATGCTTCTATTGGTTATGACAGGAGAAAAGCTTTAACTCCCTTCTTTATGAATTCCATTATCAATTCCGATTTAAATAAGCTAAACTTAGACAGCAAAGTGGTCAAGTATTGTTTAAGGTCAAGTGTGTTTTATGATCAAGGACTACAGGTAAGAAAGACCTGTGTAAGAGGATTTATAAAAACCAAGTTCCTCTACCAGAATAGATTACAAGAAATAGACATGTTCCTAGCAAAACAAGCAAATACAGAGAGGGAGAAGAGTGTAGGATAACATCAAGATCATAGAATCATGGAATAACAGAATAGTGTGGGTTGGAAGGGACCTTTAAAGATCACCTAGTCTGACTCCCCCTTTGAGGCACATGTTCAACTAGATCAGGTTATGCAGAACCCTGTCCAAACTGACCGTGAATGTTTTCAGGGATAGGGCATCCACTTCTCTGTTCCAGTGTTTTATCAGCCCCATTATAAAAACCTTCTTCCTCATATCTAATCTGAAGCGAACCCTCTTTCAAAGGTTTAAAAACATGACAAGGGTCCTATCACAACAACTAAAACGTTTGCCCTTATCTTTCTTATAAGCCCTTTTTTGTACCTGAAATACTGTCTCCCTGGAGCTTCCTCTTCTCCAGGCTGGACTCTCAGCCTTTCCTTATAGGAGAGGTGCTCCAGCCGTGTGACCAGCTTCATGGTCCTCCTCTGGACTCGCTCCAGCAGGTCCATGTCCTCCTTGTGCTGGGGACCCCAGAGCTGGATGCAGAGCTCCAGGTGGGGTCTCATAAGAGGGGAGAAGCGGGGCCGAATCCCCTCCCTCACCCTGCTGGACGCGCTGCTTTGGATGCAGCCCAGGTTACAACTGGCCTTCTGGACTGTGAGCACACACTGCTGGCTCATGGGCAACTTTCCATCCACCAACACCTTCTCGGCGGGGCCGCCCTCAATCCCGTTGTCGATCCCTCCACCCCCAGCCTGTGTGGATACCGAGGGCTGCCCCGAGCC
>VYXC01007587.1:1318780-1347023 GCA_013397175.1 Platysteira castanea | reverse complement strand
ATAACATAAATACATAAATATATAGATACAACATACACGCAGATAGAGTCACCCCGGACGCTGTGCGGTTATGCCAGAAACTACTCAATGTTTGCAGCTTCAACTCCTAAAAGCTTGCTTCATGCCGCTCCGGTCAGGCTGGTAACAGCAGGCCCTTTTCCCAAAGAGTGAGCCTCTTAATAAAATTAGGAGGCAGTTCATTGTGTTCCGGGTTTTTTGTTGTTTTTTTTTGTTTTTGTGGGTTTTTTTTTTTTTTTCGTGAAACTTCCCTGGTGTGTATGTGTGTATATATATTTAAGTCCTTGACAAATTTGGACTCCACTGGAGCAGCAAGAAAGCTAAAGTCAAATTAATCAGAATAGATTACCTAGATGAGACAGTCATTGCTGCTGAGCAAACCTTTAGGGAGAAAAGTTGTCCTTGAAAAATATTTGATGAAGCTTCTGCACTGAGAAAGGGGCTAAATCTATGAATAAAACAGCCACAGAGAGCTCCAGGGTCCCCACAGGCTCAGTCTGTTAAGCAGAGAGAGGCAAGGGAGAAAAGGGAGAAAGAAAGAGGCTGATAGGGACAGTTCCATTATATATAGCAATTCAAAACACCTCTAAACCCACAGAAATCTAGAAGTCTGTCCCACCAAGTACAAGAATCAGAAACAATGCTTTGCCCCAAGATATCCCTTGAGCTAGTCAAAGCATTTATATCCCTTGGGTAGGTAGCAAGGAAGAAGAAAGGAAGTTTCTTCCCAATCATATTCTGAAGCACTGGTTTATCTTGGGGCTCTGCTTCCATTCCATAGCCAGAAATAGCAGCAGAGGTGTTTTCCAGGTCAGAATCCAGCCTGGGGACACCCACTCCTCCTAATCTGACTGTGACTTTTGCTCAAAGTCAGTTCAGTGTGGGAGGACTCTTACGCCATTCTCAATTCACATCAGATTCAGCTCACCGGCACTAAAGGCAGCACAAGGGACCATGATAAAGTTAGACCAGGATATCAAGAATCCCCCATCTTTCAACGTCCCCCTGTAAAGCATATAAACAAGTCTCTCTCTTTTTTTTTCCCCATTTACTTTTAACATTTCTAGAAAGCGTAAGGCCTGCAATGCATCATACAACATGCACCTGCAATTTTGACAAGCAGGAATGATTTGTCTGGACAGCTTGAAATTCAGTAAATGAAGAACAAGACACTTGGCCACACCAAAGATCCAGCTGGCCCAGTAACCTGCCTCCAGGTGACCAGCAGCAAAGTCAAGGGAAGAGGACAAGATCAGACTGCACCCTCACCCTCAGTGTTTTGTAGCTCAGGGACCTCATGAACTGAAGGAAACACACCTGTGCATGGGGATAGCTATTTTGTTGTTGCCGTTTTCTTACTCCCATGTGCTTGCACATTTACTTTAGGCACCCACAGGAATTTTCATTTTATGCAACACCCTATGGCAAAGAGTTCCATTACTTTATTCTCTATTTTTACATGTGCCACTTACAAGTTTATAGACATATATCTTCTCCCTTATCTCTCTTTCCATACTGAAGTCTTCTCCTTTTACACTTTACACGTTTTCAATCATCCAGCCAAGTAACTGAAACAATACCACACAACTTAGTGAACCGAACACACACCTCTACTAAAAAATATTTATTTAAAGTCAGGGCTAGGGCAAAAATGTTTTTCTGGTGTTTCTTAAGAGAAATATAGTTTAAGTAAAGCAGTGATGAATAACTATAGGTTACAGGCATTTGTTTTTCTTTGAGCAAATTAGTCACAAGAAAAGAGTTCCATGGTCATAGTGGTAAAATATAAAATACTAGGAAAAAAATAAGGCACTTTATGATTGGGGGAAGGTTTGGTAACCTGTCATTTAAGCAGCCAGTTTCCTCTCAGACTGTTATTAAAACATTTTGCACTCTAACAGTAACAATACTAGGCTTTCTCAGGGACATTTGTCAGCCCTCCTCTCATGTAAAACAAATTATGTCCTCAGGGGAATATTATTTTTATATCACCACTATGGGTTTTAATAACTCGGTAGTTCCCTGCAGAAACGTTGGTCCTCACCTTTATGAGTGCGATGACAAAGGTGGCAGCGATGTATCGGCTCTGATAGGGTGGCCCGTACAGCACTGAGAGTAGAGGGTGAGTACCGCCGACTCCTGCTGAAGCCAGCCAGGGACTGTCATGGATGTCCTTGAGGACAGCATGAGGAGTGCCCTCAGAGATGACTGAGATGTCAAAAAAGAGCTGCACTACTGCTGGTTTCACTGAATGCTGTAGGGTACAAGCCTCCCTCTGATTCAAGCCATACACTAAACTCTGCCTGCTCCCTGATAGGAATTGTATGTCCAGTGATTAGGACAATGGCAAACTTAATGGCATATTTGGTAGGCTAAACTCATTTCTAAACTAATTTTTTTCCTATGACTCAGTGAAAATAATACACACACACAAAAAAGTACCCTCACACTCACCTTGAAAAGCACTGGGACAAGCTGACATCACAGAAAGCCTGTCTGTCATTGTATCCTTTGCTCCCTCACTGCTGTATCACTTCCAAAGGACAGTATGGGGATGTATGTGACTTATTTTTCAGTAGCTGAAGTGATTAATTTAGCAATGAGAAGAATTCACATTTTTATCTGACTAAGTCAAACCCACTTAATAGAATTTTTTTCTATTTATTGTAAATCTTCTGGTAGATAACACTTTCATCTTAGTCTGTGCTAATGAAGTACTTTCAACATTGCTCTCTAAGCAAGGAGAATGTGTGAGACTATACAAGTTTGGTTGCAGGGGGGTCTTTTTGGAGGACTGTGTAACCAAAAACTCCATGGTAATATTGTCAGACTGAAGCAGAGACAGGTTCACCTGATATTAGGACCATATATATTACTAAATATAGTTCACTGTGAAGCTTCTAACCCAAATACATATATTGACTGTGGACAGTGTGAATAGTGACATATATGGATATGTTCACCCTGAGCCAGTACAGTAACATCTTGTACTGTCAGAGGTATCATCCTACAGAAGCAGAAGAAAAACAAAGCCCTGATGACTAGTGATCTTGAAATTCTATCACAATTCTTTCTGTAGGGATAATGTCCTCTCAGAATGCATTCAAGCCAAATTTTCTCCTATGCAATTTAACTCTGTTTTCCCTTCATCTACCAGCACTGTGTAGTGAGAAACAGCACCTTCCCAATGCTTTCCTCCATGGGCTGTGTAACACTGCTGGGCTGTATGCTGCCCCTCAGCTATCCCCCAGGCTGCAGGACTTCAAGGAGGATTTTCAACTGTTATTTCAGTGAAGTTATTCCCACATATGGTTTATAAAGCACTGTGAGGTCCTAAGGGATGAAAGGTGCTATATAAATGCAAATTGTTGCTGTTGTTATGCATGAACCACAGCCAGGTTTTAAACTAGACTGACTATGAAAAATGTCATTTATTCTGACCTTTCCTGATGAGAACCACTGTGAATAGAAAATCTCTAAACTCTTCGGACATAAAGACAAACTCCAGTTCAAATTCTCTGGAAGGTAATGGCAATACTCAAAGTGAGCAAATGAGTTAAGGGAATAAAAAATGAATGCTCCCTAACTTAAGCAACACTGATAAGAAACCAGCCTTCAGGCCAAGGAATTTGGGCTCTTATTTTGACCCTGTACTAGACTCTAGGACAACTGGGAGGAAATCTGTTCACTGTTCTGTTCTTCTGTTCCTAACTCTCCTCCTCCCTCACCCGCCATCTGTTTTGTCTATCCATATGGTACATGTCTATCTACATTGCAAATTATCTCTAAGCTCACTGTTTGTATAGTGCTTACCCAAAACCTCCTCCTCACAGTTTCCAAGTGAACAAAGCCAGCTAAGTATCTGCAACCCTGTCAGGTGCCCAGGCAAACATAAGTAATTGGATGATACTAATGGAAAAAGTGGAAAGCAGGGCCATGACCCTCCAGTACACCAGCTTCTTCCTCACAAGCAAATATTGAGATGCTTTACAGCAGTATTTTTGAGAAGCATGAGCTAGCTCAGAGTTAATTAGCTGGGGCAGAGCATTGCATTAATATAGCTGTAGTACCTCAGGTGTGAGCTAGATTGTGCAGAACCAGACTGGGAATCACGGCATGACTGCACCGGGTTTTGAAGAGTTATGCTCAGTACTCATTAAGGAAAAAAATTATCCAGAACAAAGAAACTGAGGAAGAATTTCAAGAGCTTCTTTCACTAATGATCTTGAAAGGGTCCTCTGTCAGTCCCAAAAGTTGACAGCCTTTAACATGTCCTCTCCACTAGATACTCATTGCTCTCCTACTCAGACACACAGGAAATAGCCTGTGGATTGGTCTACCATTCAAGGAAGTTGAATATGGCTGTGGAGAGATACCAAAGTAACTGCGTCATACCTGTTTGCCAACTACTGCCTGATCTCTCACCATGATAGATCTTCTAACAGAAGTCACATCTTTAGCCAGGTGTGATAGCTGTAAAAACCAGGGCAAAGTGCTGACAGTCACAGCTGGTAAGAAGAGCATAGATGTCTTTCATGCAGTTTTACTGTTGAAAGTACATTTTACTATATTAATGCAGGAGATACTACGACATGTTTTAGGTGACATTTCATTTTAAAATATGGTGATGACTGAGCAGTTAATGCCAGGAGTTAAGAAAATGGACTTCTGCCCATTTTTTTTTAAATATAGGAAGATGCAAACCTTCTAAACTTTCTAAGGGCCAGCTTCAGCCCAATCTAATTTCATGGGGAGTTACACACACCACTGTAAAAGTCAGCAAGACTACATCAAAGCAGATGTTGGTTCATTTTGGTCCAGAGTAAGAAGAGAGTTCCTGTTCAACCTAAAAGCCTATCTCACTGCATTGATTCAGCCTTTTCCGGACAACTCTTCCACAGGAAATTATGAAGCATGAAATTAATCTTGGAAAGACTCTGGAAACTTGTCACTCCATACTGGGCATAAATCCCTCTCATTCACAGATCTGCTCTTGATACTGGCACAAACTGTCTCTCGGTCACAGACTTGCACCAAAAATTGCAAGAAGACCAAACATATTGCAATCTTGTGAAACAAGATACCTGGTTTAAAATTAGGCTGAGAGTTTGTTTTGGGGGATTTTGCTGTTTGCTTGTTCCCCACCCTAAAAAAAAATTCACCTCTTTGGGCAGTCTATAAGTGCTACCCCACATACAGTGGTGAGTACTCTCTGATTAAAAGTAAGAATTATCTACAATCATGGAACACTGTGTGGTAAAATTATTTTCATTGGAAACTCAGAGGCATCAAGAAAAATACTATGAGAATATGCACTTTATTTTAATCAGAAACTATATATTTTTGCAGAGTAACACAGAAAAGATACTTATTCTGGTCTCCAACCTTAGAGATAACCATCTCCTCAGTCTAAAAAGGAAAGCAGCTGGGCCCCAGAACCTATCTGGAAAAACCACATCCACCTTCATGTGATTACAAATTAAATGAAAACCTCATGTAATTAAAAGAGAAAAAATGTTTAAATCAGAAAAGTTAAAGATAAGGATAAGCAAAACAGAGAATTTTGAGGAAATTTGTATTTCAGACTGTCAGCCCATCTGTAGGCCCTTAGTTTTCAAAGTGAGGAATTAGTCTTGACTTCCTGGATGTGACATTAAAGTTGTATTAATCACAGCTTATTGCCATCATGATTCTGAAGACATAAGCACAGTTTATATTGCCTTAAGTGGTATATGCAGAAGCTATTGTCAGAACTAAATCATTGAATACCTCCTGTTTCCCTTTCTACTTTCATAAGAGTATTATTTTTCTTTAGGTTTATATTAGAAAAAAATGTGTCCATCTAGTCTACGTCAAAACTGCTTTTTGTATTATTCCACAGAATATGTGTTCTTCATTTCCTTTACTGGCATGATACAGAAGATATTCTTGTTCAATGTATAAATATATAACCAATGCTTCCATGTGCTGACTGCATACACTAAAAGCTAGAGTTTAGCAAAACTTTCCCAGTGGTTATTAATTTAAAACACAATTTCTGTTTCAGAGTCTCCAGTTCTGAATTCTAAATCCTGAGAAAAAGGAGAGAATTTCTATACTTCCTTGTTGCTTCAACTTTTATTAATCTAAATATTGCTGATGTAATATTGATTAATGCTTCAGGATCAAATGCAACTCCATTGTATTGTTAGAGAGAATCCCAAAAGCCCAAAGAAGTTTACCTCTCCAGGGCCAAGAGCCAACTGCATACATGTGACCACCTACAGGAACTCAGCTGGTGCATGGATACTGTGTAAGAATGACTCGTATACCTGTGCCTTCAAGCTCCTGCCGTCTTTATTCACTCTCCTGTACCTTCCTCATCTTTCACACAGTTATGTAATTATTTTCACATATACAGAAGATTCCCCCCCTTTTTGTATACATGAAGCTTAACATGTGTGCCAAAAGCCAATGCCTATCCTTTCAGCAAAGATAGACCCAGAAATAATTCTGCATGATAATGGTTACTGTAGCATGTACGTGACCCAAACAGAATCGAGGGCACACTGTGCTAGGTCCTCTCCAAACAGCAGAAGACGGCCTCAGGTTTGAACTGCATTAAGGGGTGACCAAACACCGTGGCTTTGGACTTGGGAACACAGAGAAATAAAAATGACTTGCTGAAAAATTAAGGACTAAGTCAGGTGCAGAATCAAGGACAAAACCAAGTCTATAGAACCCTAATCCTAATGCTTAAGGATGACTTATTTTCCATAGCGAAGAGGCTTATGACAAATAGGATTTGTACTTACATTATGTATAGGGTACAGCCTGTGCTGTTAGCTCTCCAATGATATGCTGCTTCATATCATTCAGAAGGTGGGCAGGTTGAAAATATGTCATTTCTTCCTTTATGAGGAGCATTCTGACATCCTATGAAAATATCCTTCAATCCATGCTATAAAGGCTGTGGGAACATATGCTGCAAAAACATGTCGTTATTTAACATCTGAACTGACTGAGAAATGTGTTGGCATTTTCCTTCAACTGAGTATCTTTCTCTTTTTCATTCATGGTTAGTGAACAGTTTTTGGGAGTTGATGAATCTGATTACATGAGCACTATTTAATTTCTTGAACTGTTGTAGCTAAAACCCAGCTGTTTGTAAGGCCTATTTTATGACATAATGTAAATTACTTACATTTTACTCCCCCTTCCCTAAATAACCTTTTCATTGCCTTCCCCTTTACCATCCCACAATCTCTTCTAATAGAATGCCTTTACAGAGAATGAAGATTTTGCAGCCCAGAACACTGGGTCTTTTTGCTCCAGTTCTGAGCAGATTTTTCATCTCTCTATAAAATTCCTAGCAACAGCATCCATTCATGTGTTAAGAGAAAAATAATGGGTTTTTTCCTCTCTAGATATCATACTTTACAAGTTACTCCATACATCAGGTTGTGCAAATACTGTGTAAGCGTCCTTAAAAGATTTATATGTTTGTGGCAAGAAGTGTAAAAATTATGTATTTGTATAATTTATTATTCTTGCTGTATAATCCTAGCTGAAAGATGCTGGCTGTTACCATGGTCTGTAACACTATATATGACTGATACACCCCAGCATGGTAAAGATTGATTGCAGATATTCAACTGCATGACCTGAGGACTTGCCTTACATGTTTTATTTAGGGTATGGAACACATGGAGCCACAGCTGGGTTTGTTGAAGCACCACAATACATTATGTTGTTTGACCTATAAAAGAATCCTTGCGCAGAGGAAGTGGGGAAGAGCAAAAAGAGATAAGTAAATGCTTGCTGAGAATTATAATATTCAAGAGGTAAGGAACATAAGAAAGAAAGGAGATGCAATGAAGTATCAAGCTTCAACATCTAGTATATGAAATAGGTCAGGATGTTGATGTCAGTCAACAGCTCCAACCCAAAGGAAGGAGGTAGTAATGTTTGTATTTTAAAAATCTTCTCCTTCCCCCAAGGATTTTGGTTGGGTTTTTTGAGCCAGAAGTCAAAGGTCCTTTTATAGTGTACAGTTTGTATTTCATAGCTGAAAGAGTTCTGCCTCCTAACCTAGACCACTGTTGGCTACATCACCCTGAATTTGTATGTGTACATTTTATCTTTAAGCATGATGAGCCAGCCTATGCCGTATTAATAATAAGCTTTGGGATGGCAGCATAGTTCATACAATGTCTTATTGTACTGATTTTGACAAATATAGCTTCCTATTCTTTTTTGAGATGAGTCGTTAGCAGGCAGAAGAAATAACCAGAGGGAGAGTGTTGCCTTGGGCTTTTACTAAAGTCTGTTTTTCTATAAGCCTTCTGGTATTAACCTTGGAGTCAGAGATTTTCTCACACAGTTATGTAAATAGAGCCGATGTTTACTTAAGTATTGGAATGTGTATAAGAATAGTATCGTGTCAATAAACTCTAGCATTTTGCTTCTTTCTGCTGAACCTGGCAGGTGTAAGAGCCTCGTTATTGTGTCCCCGCGGACACAGGAGAGCTGAGATCTCTAAATATTCCCTGTCATCACTTGATATCTGCTGCAGAATTAACCAAAATATTTTAAGTGTCACATAACAGCCTTATTGTCACAGACCACCTTCCCTCCCACTAAATTTTACATCTAAATGTATGTAGCTGTATCATGGCACAAAGATATTACCAGCTAGAAAGCATCTCAGAAATGAATTTAATTGCATTTATGTTCATAAACACCAGAGAGAAGCAGGTGACTTTGTTTTAAATCACTGTTTTTATTTGCACTCAGCTAACAAACATAATATATCTCTCAAAAATTCAGAGTCTAGTCTTCATTCTATGTAGTATTGAAATTATTCATGAATGAAAATTATGAAGAGTGTTTTCATGTAAAGAGAAGTGAAAGTGTATGTGGTCTAATACACAGTAACCATTTCTACTGCTTATTTGGAACTCAAAAAGTCTGTCCACGAATGCATCAAAACCAGAGTCTACAGAGGAAGTTGTGTGTCTGGGCTAGATCTCTCAGAGCAAATTAGGGCAGAACTGCAGAATGGACTGAAAAGTGAATCTGCACTGCACAGCAAGAGCAGCCATGGAAAGCTCTTTTCCTGAATATCTAAACGGAAACTTCCTTGTAGACATGCACCTGTGCCATAATCCAGCCTCCCCAAAGTCAACAGTAAAACCCACTAAGAGTTGTTTAGCCAATAAATATTTTCCAGATAATAAAAATCTCACCTGTGAATCACTTCAGATCTTTTCTTTTACTTGCATTTTATAACTATGACTTTAACTTATTTTTATATTATCTACTTGTTATATACCCTAAAGTCTAGGACACAGTTTTTCTCCTGTGGGGCTAAAAGTTCACCTGTCAAGACTGTGATCTGATATTGTAAACTATGACTGCAACACCATGTAAGATCAAGTGCTGTCCCTTGCTGAGCATCCTTATCTCCTTACAGAGATGAAACTATTCCAAGGGTTTATACAGAGAATCACAGTATAAGGCACAGAAACTCTGCTATGCATCTTATCCAAGTGTTGGAGGCTTTCCTGCCGATGGGAACAGTAGGGGTGAGAAAAGTGGGAAATTAAGGCAGCTGCACAGTTCTCTTGCTTTCCTGTGACTCCTCACACAGGAATGAGCTGGAGACAATCTATAGGGCAGCATTAGGAATGCAGGAATTGTTACCTTCAGAGCAGGAAAGTGGGATTTCAGGTGTACACAGAGCAAGAAATGTGCGTGAAAATCCCCTTACTTGCCGCCTGACCAAGACTTCTCCTGATCATCACTGAGAGAGCTTGTCAGTATAAATTTATAAAAACCTTTGTAATAGAAGTTAATATTCTCAGGTCACCTTTATCAGGGGAAAAAGGAGAAACCAAAAGGAGAATCCAGGCTGCCTAACTTGGTTTTAAGCCGGCGTTTCTTTTGCTACATTTAAAAAGAAAAGGTCCAAATTTTGTCTACTTTTGACAAGTGTCTTACTTGACATTTTCTATCACTCATGTCAGTCACATGGTATTTTCTAATGCAAAGTGACATGGGCAGCACTAAGTCAGAGTCACCTGTCACACTGTTGTGTCTGCAAGAAGAATTTCTATGAGCTAGAATTTGTTTAAATTCAGAGGTGAAGGAAGGGTGCCTTACAATGAACTTTTCCTTTTCTTTCCTGAAAGCAGATGATATAGTGGAGTACCTCTTTCTGATCCCCTGCAGTTTTATTCCCTGGCATGGGAAATTAATTATTCTCATAAATGGCAAAGAGGATACTGACTCTTCCCTCCATTTAATAGTTTTGGTTTTAGTGAGCATCATAATCATTAATAATCTACTCTATTAAGATTAAACTAAACTATGCCAGATGTTAAAAAAAAAAAGTTAAAAAGCCAACAGCTGAAATGGGACTGGAGCAGTATAAATTATCCTTCTAATATGTAAGAGAGGTAGTCACAGAGAGGATGTAAGTACTCCCTCCCAAAGGAAGGAAAGTGGCAGAGCACAAAGCAGCATGCAGAACCTGGAAAATTACATAAAAGTTATTTACTGTGAGAACAGTTAAACATTGGAAGAGGTTTCCAGAGAAGTGGTGGGATCGCCTTAGCTGGAGATATTAAAGACTTGGCTTGACAGGGCCCCGATTAACGCAGTCCAGTGCCCTGCTTTCAGCTGGAGCTTGTACTAGATGACCTCCAGAGGGCCTTTCCAACCTAAAGGTTTTCCATCACTCCAAGATTCTAAATAATTATTTGTGGGGAAAAAATCTGTTTAAAAGCAAAGAAAAAAAATCACTGTATGCTACTGTCTTCATGTGTTTCTTTTTCAAATATAGCATAGCAATGTATATTAGCAGGTCTCAGACACCTTTGAAAATAAAGATGAATCTTGAAAGTCACACTTTATTGTGAGCTGAGGCAAAAACTGTCATTCACTAATGGTCTATATGGCACCTTGCACATTGCTGTTCAAATGTGGGTAGCTATGGGTACTGTAACTAAACATTTGTAAATCCTCCAAAGCACTTAATGCACCTGGCAAGAGCACAACTATTTTTGCACAAATACCTTGCACATTAGCCCTTAACCTTATCTACAGACAAAACCTAGTAATGAACCAAAACCCAAAGGATTACTTACAAACATAGCAGAGAAAAGAGAAAGAGATCAAAGCTTGTGTTTAATTAATCCAGCCTTTCCTGATGCTTTCTGATCTGCTTACTGACACTTAGCTAAAAGCCAAAACACTTGGTGTTTAGTTGTAGACCCACATAATGAGAAGCTTAAAAATATTTCTTTGTAATAAAAATTAATTGATTAATTAATTAATAGCAACCAGGGACATCAGATGAGATTCTGGCAATAAAACTACTTAAGATTTTCTGGAAAGGCAGTTTTACATATAGATGGGAGCAGTTTACTGACAGGGCTGTCAGCAACCTTGGACCATTTTGTATACAAGAGCAACTGGGTTTTTTAGCAACTAATTTATTTCCCCAAAGTGCTTATTCAGTTGATCTGACATTATTGATGGAAATTCTTAGAAACTGGCAAATGCTTCCAGTTAAGTTAAAAAATCTATTTAAATTGAAAATACATCTATCCATTTTTATCCCCTTCCTCTTGCCCTTGTACTTTCTGGGAGATCCTGTAATTCAGTTTTCCGAAGAACTATTTCTTGAGACTGAAAATGAAATTCTCTTTTTCCAGCTGCCCAAAGCATACCAGCTTTCTTCGTCAAGACACTCTTATTTACCACTGGAGTGGCCTAATTACCAGACCATAAGAACAATCTGTCCCAGGATATCCATTCTTTCCTGTTGTGTGTTACACTTAATTTTACTTAATATCATATGCAAATGGAACAGCAATACTACTGTCTCCACTGAAAGAATATACTACCCAACATCCCCACCCTCCCTGATACTCCAAGTACTCAATTATTTATGTCCCAAAGAAGTTTAAGAATCAATCCCAAGTGACATACATAACGAGTTCTTTCTCTCTTTTGCGAATCTTCTATTTATTTCTGCATGTATTTCAAAAGTAAGACCATCTAAATGCAAACCAGAGAAGAAGATTCAGAAAAGCAGTCATAAGATAATTTCATTCCTAAACAGACCAGTTCAAGATCTGTATATTTTTGTGCCGACCAAATTTACATCAAATGATCTACTGTGGTTTTTTAACTTTGTTTCTGGTGGAAACCTGGTATTTGCTAGCTCCTAAGCTGTAAGAAAGACCATAAGCAGACTATAGATAAATACCTAATTGTGTTCCCTCTGGGTCAAAGTCCCACCTGGCTATTTAGAAGTTCAAGTACCTTTCTTAAGAAAACACCAGATCAGACAGCCATATCTATTTGGTTTCAGGTTTTAGGAAAACTCTTCTGTTTTGCTAAAACAGAAGTCAAAATTTGGAAAATCCAAGGGCATTCCTTGCCAGAATGGCATGCATGTCTGCACCAGTCCCAGAGGACAGAATAATCTCAGGTATAAAGGAGGAATTTTCTTGGAGGAATCAGTAGTTTCTAAAAGGCAGAATCAGTTGAATTCAACAACCTTGGTTCAAACAATTTCTTATAAGATGTTTCATTTTAAAGATATTGAAGAAGTTACAATCATAAGATGCAAGCCTGCTAATGAAATCTAGCAGGTTTTCCCTAGGTTCTCCAGGACATTTTTTTCATCATTTTTCTCAAACACTTATTTTTGTCTCAGGAAAAAAAAATATACCGCTTTTGCTTGTTATAGTTTTTCAGGTAGGTATCTTTCATTCCTTTAATATTCTCTTAGGTTCCTCTCACTCAATCTTACCCATCTCTATTCAATAGAGCCTCATTACTGAATGATTTTATCTTCTTTTTTTTGTTGTTTTTACCATATCTTTTTGTGGTTATGTTAATGTCCTAAAGACAGTTATCTGAAAAAAAACCCTCAAGATTTCTGTAAGCAAATATTACTACACCACTTAAAGTTGGGGGGAATTGGTGGGGATATTTTGGGGGGTGAGATGGTTCAACCATAACTCTCAAAGAAATAAATAAGAATCCCATTCAGGATGTTGGATTAGTCCTTGGGTTTTTCTCTGACCATAAGTCTTTCTTTGAACAATTACTACTACAAAATTAACAGGCTGAATAACCATGCTGTTGAATTAATTAACATGTTACATTTATTAAACATATCGTTACAAATGTGTATAAATAGAGCAATTCAAGTGTTCAAGGAGGATTTAAAGGAAAGGAAATTTCAATTAGTTCCTGAAGTTACAGGAGAAAAAATTGAGCTATTTCCATATCAGGGTCACATTATCCTTTCTATAAGATGAACAGACACATAACATCTATAATTTAAAGAACAGCTGAGATTTAAGGACACCACAGTAAATGTCTTCAATAGTCTTGTAAAGGAGATATTATGATGAAGGGATCAAATGCACTCTCAGCAAATTTCCAGATGACACCAAGTTGAATGGTTCAGTTGGAACACCTGAAGGATGGGAAGCCATCCAGAGGGACCTGGACAAGATCAGGAAGTGGACCCCTGGGAATCTCATGCAGTTTAACAAGAACAAGTGCTGCACTTGGGTCAGAACAACTCATGGTGTCAACACAGGCTGGGGGATGAACAGATCAAAAGCAGCCCTGGAGAGAAGAGCTTGGGGGTGCTGGTGGGTGGGAGGCTGGACATGACCCAGCACTCCCAGCTCAGAAAGCCAAACTTGTCCTGGGCTGCATCCAAAGCAGCAGGCCAGCAGAGCAAGGGAGAGGATTCTGTCCTGCTCTGCTCTGGTGAGACCCCAGCCGCAGGTGCTGTGTACAGTTCTGGGCTCCCAGCACAGAAAGGACAGGAATCATTGGAGTGAGTCCAGGGGAGGCCACCAAAAATGATTAGAGGGCTGAAGCACCTCTCCTACGAGGGAAAACTGAGAGAACTGGGGTTGTTCAGCCTGGAAAACAGAAGACTTCAGAGTGGCTTAATTGCAGCCTTCCAGTACCTGAAGGGAGCCCACAAGAAAGATGGAGAGGAACTTTTTACAAGGACATGTAGCAACAGGACAAGGGGGAATGGTTTCAAACTGAAAGAGAGTAGATTTAGATTTGATATTAGGAAGAAATTCTTTACCGTGGGTGGTGAAGCACTGGAATAGGTTGCCCAGAGAAGCTGTGGATGCCTTAACGCCTGGAAGTGTTTAAGGACAGACTGGATGGGGCTTTGAGCAACAGGTTCTAGTGAGAGGTGTCCCTGCCCATGGCAGGAGGGTTGGAACTAAATGTTCTCTAAGGTACCTCAAACCCACGGAAACCCAGGATAGTTGTAAACCAGACTCCTGTGGCAGTATCAGAAATTTCTCTCCATGGAAATACCAAGTGCCATGGCTTGCTTTAAACCTGCACGATACAAACACATGATGGGTCCTTCCACAGAGATTACTGTATGTGGTTAGTTAGTGTAATGACCTTAAAATTGTACTCAGATAAAAGTAAACCAGAATAGTGCCCGGGCTCTCCAAACCTTTAAGTTCTCCACTGGAATTATGGTTATATGCCAGTCAACAAAAGCATTTGCATTAATCACTCCTAGGCACTTCTAATCAATGGTATCATAGGCTTTCTACAAGTCACTGGAGACAGACAAGATCCTGCAAGGGAGGAAACCCACAACATCCAAAATGAACTCACAATTTGTATTGCACTTTTGTACAATTCTGTGATCATCCTTTTTTCCAGATGCAGAGAGCACAAAGGAAGAGTGGTGAGGTATCTGTCCTGGATGTCACTATCCAGAAGTGGCACTGGCTTCCCATCCCAGTCCCGAGTCATGGGTTACCACTCGAGCAGATCCAGACTTGCTTGTTCTTATCATAGGGTCATTTAGGCCTCTGCTGCATGCCTTTAGCTTCTTATCACGGTCAGAAAGATATACAGAACTTTTTACAGCCCTGAAAGATATAAGAATGTCATTAAAATGAACATAACATTACTAGAATAGCAGAAGGAGAAAATGAGCTCTTACTGTTTAATCAGCCCACTTAACAGTTTGGATTTGTTTTATTATTCTAATTTTACCTCTCTAATTTTACGAACATTTACCCTAACCCTCAGCTTGTTCAGATTCCTCCTCAAGTCCCAAATCATGACTGTTTGCTTAATACTTGAGGGATTAAGCCAGTGAAATTCAAACAATTTACCACAGATCTTTAAAAGGTTTCTTTTTGGTTTTACTAGTGGCTTACTCATTTGATAGATCAGGCTGCTTCTAAAGCTTGCCTGTGGTCCTGACATATTACCACAGCAGGCAAGTGGATTTATCCAAAAGAGGTCTCATGGAATTCAAGTCTCAGGCTGCAGTGTTTGCAGGCACAAGCTTGAAGGTGTGCTACAATCTCAGTTGTGATTTCCAGGTTGTGAAAGATCCTCTGTCACAGAGGGCAAGAGTGGAACATTTGGCTTCAAAATGTGAGAATGAAATTGTTAACTTAGGCTATGCAAACTGAAGAGAAATAAGTTTGGGCATCCCTCTTTAAAGTTCCTCTGATCTGTTGGAGAGTTTGAGCTGGAACAAAAGGGTGATGCAGCAGGGTGTAGAAGGCTGTGACACACAGAACATGCCACTTAGGTCAAACTGCAAATACATTGGAACCCATGAAATGGAAGCATAAAATAATACTGATATGATATTGTGTCTTTGTGCATACTGTGCATTGATAGAGGTAGCAACATGAGATACAAATTATCTGAGAATGAGAAATTCTGCATGACCACATACGACTCACTTACCAGCGCATGGCTATCTGAAGGTAAATGGAAGTCAATCAGGTTAACTCCTACCCTGCATTCTCCTAAACTGTCAGTTATTTAAACAGACAGAATGCAAATGTGTTAAGCTGGTGTGAACTGAACTGAAAAAAAGCCAATATTGACAGTAGAATATTTTGAACAAAACCTCAGACTTGCATTCATTCAATTTTCTCATTTTCCTGCATTTAAAATTTATGTTTTGCTTCATGTTATGGGAAATGTAATAAAAGCAGTTAACAACATGATGTTAAGCTTCATTTGTGAACTGTTTGAGAAAAATCAGAATCTGCCCAGCCCATTAGTGAAGTGAAAATTGTACAGGCAGAATTCCAGCACTTTTGAATAATTGAATCTAGATTTGTTCATTAGAGTAACCTTCAGGGAACTATAATGCAGATCCATGACATCAGCAGCTTTAATAGGAACAAAAATGTGAATTTGTCCAGAAGAGCACCATAAGGCTGATTAGGGGGCTGAAGCAACTCTCCTATGAAGACAGATGGAAAGAATTGGAATTTTTCAGCCTGGAGAAGAGAAGGCTCCAGGGAGACCTTAGAGCACCTCCCAGTACCTAATGGGAGCTCACAAGAGAACGGGAGAAGGACATTTTACAAGGACATGTAGTGACAGGACAAGGGATGATGGCTTCATACTGAAAGTGGCTAGGTTTAGATTAGATATTAGGAAGACATTCTTTACCATGAGGGTGTTGAGGCACTGGAACAGGCTGCCCAGAGAAGCTGTGGATGCCTTAAGCCTGGAAGTGTTTAAGGACAGGCTGGACGGGGTTTTGAGCAACTTGTTCTAGTGGAAGGTGTCCCCCAGGGCCCATGGTAGGAGGGCTGGAACAGAATGACCTTTAAGGTACCTCCAACACCAACCACTCTATGGTTCTGGTGTGACAGATATTCTCAAAATTTTTCAACACTAAATATGCTTTTGCCTACATACAAGTATACACTCTTTATATCCCCTTACACAGGAAGTTATTAACTTTATCTCATGCTACATGTCAGTGGGAGAAAGTGACAAATATAAATAAATGTTTTTTCAGGCATGAAGGCAGCAGCTGGGGTGTAAGACTCCCCTGCCATCTCCCATTACAGGGTTCTCAGGAAGCAATAACCCTGACAGTGTCTCAGTCATCTGTACTTACCAAGTATCAGTCACACTTTTCCACTGATTTCTCCTCTGCCTGAGCCTATCTTCACTTTTTGCCCACATCCTATGGCCTATCAGAAATCTCTATTTTCTAGGCCTGTATATCTGCAACAGACTCCTAATATCCTGTTCTCAACTTCTAAGTCTCACCTTACTTCAGTTAAGTCTAAAAATTTGGCACTAAATTGGATGAAAAAAAGTTTTCAGGTAGAAGTATATGGATCTTTTACTGTATTACACCTTAGCCTAATGACTGTGTATCTTAATCCTCCTCTATCTTGACTTCTTCCTTACCTTCCTTCCGGGCCGAAATCAGACCTCTTTGAAAGGGATAGTAACATTTCCTTTGATGTGTAAGTAGGGTGTCGGGGAAGAGCAAAACTGGTATCACATCTCCCAGATCCTCTCTTGCTTTTCTAGTCCATCAGTAGGGTGGAAAGAAATATGTAAGAAATGGCTGTGGGAATGCTTTCTTTGGATAGCTGAAGCAGACCCGTGAAAATGACAAAATACCATCCTACTTTTGTAAGCAAGTGACGCTACATTTACGGATAAATTTGGTATTTTACTAAATTTGACGGTCCATGCAATATTCCCCAACTACAAAACTGCCTGAGTTTCTACACTTTGAAACTATTGCATAATAGAAGTGACAGGGCAATCAAAATGCAAACAGTTTTTACTGGTTACGGCTTTCCATTATTTATAGCTTCATGTCCCTTTTGGGAAATGCCATCCCAAAATTAAACTTAATTTTAGTCTCCAAAATTAGGCGAGTCCTATGACTCAGTGGAGGAGAGAATGTTACACATGCATGCTTCTAAATGGAGCGGGCAGTTTAGTCTATTAGAATTCATTAGAGACTGAGTCATAATTGTGAAACTGAATTTACTTAGGACAATAACCTTCAAGAGAAAATAAGTATGACAGTGAGCCAGTTCTCATTTCAACAAGCAGTCAGGCAGCCTCCAAGCTTTCTTAAGTGTGGTAATCCCTTTAAGTTCCTGCCTGGCAGGATTTAGGCTGCCTCCTCTACTTTCATATATAAGAACTTTACCACATATGGCACCTGCAAAAATGTCACATGAAACTGGCATTTGGCTGCCTGGAGTGTTTAGTCTGTGTAACATCATTATCAAGACACTAAATTCATTCCCAGTCTAGTTAAGGAGTAAAATTAGAAAGGGACTACATACAAAAATAACATGAATAAGTGGAAACAGCTGAAATAATTCCCTCTGCACACAGCAAATAAAGTCTAATAATAATTTATTAAAACGAAATGTTAAATGTCAGCTGAAGATCCAAGATTAAAGTTAAATACTGGGAGTAGTATTCCAAGAATGAGAAGGCTCAAGTACATCACACTTGACCACAGATTATTGACTATTGCTGACTTAAAAATTAGTGGTTAAAGAATCAAATTGTTGTCTGTCAACAGCTTTTCAGTGTGGCAGGAGAGAGCTGCACCCCTCTATGCAAGGGTATCTTACAGTACTAAATTCTCCCAGGTTGAGTACAACAGATTCTTCAGAATCAGATTCTTTCTCCATTCTGACTTTGGAAAATACTTGGGGAAATAATAACTTTAACAGTAGAGAATTTTCATCTATTTGGCCAGTTATGGGTTCATAGAAGTAACACTGCTGAAGACAGGTTAGCTCAGTTACAAACTTTGACAGTGATTACAGAACAGCAAGCATTCGCTTTTCATTCATTCCCGGTTGAGTGGCTGCGCAGTGTGTGATATTCATGTACACTCAGGTGGTTCCGAATTTAATTTTGTCTCTAAAGTACATCATTAACAATTAATACTGATGCTTCAGAATTCATTTAAGCGTACAGCAGTCTTCTGTTTTTCACAGTGGCAGTTGCGTTCCAACTCAATTGGGACCCTCCCTAAATCTATCCTCTAATAGCTTGCTTAATTTTATTTTTGTATTCCACAGTCCTTGATAACAGCAAGCTAATTTCTGTAACTCCGTTTGATGAAAATGTGCTGATGGAACTCATATTTCACTTCATTGACTGTAATGAGCTATTTCATCAAACTGTCCATGTGACACTATTATAGAGAAAATGATAAATTTACTAATTTATTCACTAGAAATTTCATTGGAAATTTAAAAAGGAAAAGAAAAGAGCCATGAAGTGAGTTACATTAGACTTCTACCAAATGATATGTCAGGGTCTACATGAAACAAAAGCACTGACTACTGCTACACTTAATGAGGTGTAAACATTATGTGTTGATTAATCAGTAGTTGCTGGAAACTAAGAACAAAAACCTGCACCACGATACAGGTTTTCCCTTGTAAATATTTACAAGCTTTACCTTTTCATCACGTGAGATGCTGCTAGCATCAGAAATCAGAGTTTCATTCACACGGCTCCTCTCTGCCTGCAAGATCTGTTACTCATGTTAGGCACATAGATTTGGATCAATTCAGCAGCTGACAACCAAGCTGTCATAGCAAAGAAGTAATTCCTCCAAAGATCATTTTTACAAAGATTATTTGCATTTACCTCTTTTAAAAAGGAGGTACTTGCAACTACAACCTTGTGTGGGATGAAACACTATTTTGGAAGAACATTAGGAAGTATGTAATTAGACGATTCATCTCATGCTAATATTAGGCCTGGAAATAGAGACAGTATCACATGGCCTGCCTGGCTTATTTTAATTAGATGTCCTCCACCTGCTATTACAGTTATATCCACATCTTTGATTGCTCTGCCACAGACCATCCGGAAACCTAGGCACTAGCCTGGAGAGCATGCCACTGGAAAATCACAAAACCAACTAGGACGATTACTCATAATTCTTCCTTGCATCCCATTTTGTACCTATTCAGAGGCTTTCTTTAACTGCAGCACACTCCTCCTGCAGTGCTAACTTACTGCACTTGTTTATTGTGGAAAGGGATTTTGTAGGAGGTTAAAAAATAATTTTAAAACCCGCACAGTTTTAATTACCGTCAAGAAAGTATAAAAGCAATAACAAGGTTCAAAATAGAATAATATTTCATATAATGATTAATTAATTACTGAACTTCTCTAGTCCATATAGTTTAGGGGAAACCATTTTACACAGGGAATTGTCCAGGGGTTTTTTTGTTTGGTTGGTTTGGGTTTTTGAATCTACTTAACTGTCACTTTGAAAACCTGCTTTCTTTGCTAGTCTAAGCTAGTCTTTGCTTGAGGGAGATGGTGTCTGGAAGACTAAAATCCAAAACAGATGATTGCATAAAGAGCCCAAGCAACTATTTGCAAGACATATCTTGTGTTCACTTAAAGATATGCCATTCAACATAAATAGAAAACTACCACAGGGAGACAGCAAGAGAATTTGTCTTTTCCCTCAGAACCTGAATATTTTAAGACAGCCCACTCCCTACTCAAAGCTGCAGATAGCCACCTGAAGGCAGTGACTGAGGAGCAATCACCTTGCTGCTGCACAAGGGATTTCTTCTTAGGGTGCATTACAAGGAAAAACTGCTCAATTCACATGCTTTAAATCAAACCACGAACAAAGAAACCAATGATTTAATAATGATGTGATTAACTGGCAGTCGGTAAACTATACCTTCAGGATCAGTATCACAACACGTAAACCACACTATTAGAATGAAATGTTAATTAATACTTCTAAATTTCCAAGCACACTGTAACTAATCCCAAGAGTTACAGCATCCCCCACATTCACAGTTTCACGCACACCACTCTCTCACAGGGCCCAAGGGCAACAAGCCCTCATTACTCTCTTCTGGGAGTGCAGTTTCCCCTACTTGCACCCCCATCTTGCTGGAAATGTGGGTGCTCTTGCTTTGTTTGTATCCATGCTGCCCTCTCCCATCCCTGTGTGGCTGAGAAATCACACCACAAGTTCCCACACACAGATCCTTATTTCTTTGTTCTCTGTCCTGTGACCACAGTGGCTGGACCACTCCAATGTGAAGGATGCTCTGTTAGGTCTAAACAGAAGTTGTTATGCCAGAGGATGACTTCTGGAATTATCAAAATAGGTTTTGACTGCTGCTCTCTTCCCACTTCCCTCTCCCCTCCTGTCACAAATTCACATGGTGCTTTCATTCTTTTTTTCAAGTTGATTCATTCATTTATTTTAAGTTTCTTGGTTAGATGGAGGGCCATGTGGGTACCCCAATGAGGTTATACCAACTGGTCCAAACAGGGAAAGAAGGCAGTGAAGAAGCTGTTCTGGAGAAGAATTTATCAGTTTCGATATATTTCTACCCTCATGCATTTGAATAACATCCGGTCAGAAAGCGCTCACACTCCATCAGGGCAACGTATGGGGCAAACTCACCACTGGGGTTAGTGGACCAAGAACACAGTGGATTATGTTGCTACCAAACTCCTGCTGGATTGCACTCTCCCTGCTTGGATTAGGCACTGGGAAAGTGCCATTTAACCTCCCGCTCTGGCTCCAGCTTTAACTAGTCCTCAAATTGTCACAACATTTAGACGTATGAGTGATCAGCACCTTGTTCTGCTAAGGTATCCAGTCCTTAGGAACATAACCTCCACAGATCCTCTAGAAGTACAAACTTGGCTTTAAAACTAGGTAAACATTGAGGAATGGAAGCTGCTCTCCTTTTATGAGAGCAAGTTCACCGCTCTATAATTAAGATATATAATTATGTAAGTCCTGAGTGCATCAAGTAGCAAGAGAGCCTTCCTAAGAGATTTGTGTGTAATAGGCCAATTAGTCCCTAGACCCCTATCCTGGATTTTGAAAACAGTGAGAAGATCCAAGAAAGAGTGATTTTTTTGCTATTAGTGAAACATACCACATACCCATTTTCATGCATGGTCATCAGTAACCACTCTGCTGATGATATTTGTTCAGTATCTGTCTGTGGAGAAAAGTTCTCTTTCAGCAGGCTTTTCATAAAGCATAATTAGATTAATTAAAACTGTCCCTGCTAAATCTGCAGTCTCCAGAATGCCACTGTATGGTTAATTTACTCGTCTTTGTTCCAGCCCTATTGTGCTGGTTTTCGTATTACATGGATTCATGTAGCAACCATCTATAAACATGGATATAGTGCTGGCATAATAGGAAAAACACAAACAGTTAATAGCAAACAAACAAACAACAGTTTCCTCTGCAAAAGAATACCTCTAGCTCAGACTAGATAAGTTTTTATGCAGAGCATGGAGGTAGCTAAGAGAAGCAAGTGGCTTCTGAAAGTCACTTTTGTTCTCTATGCTGTATCAGGGAAGCAGAAGACACAAAATAATGGAGACTTTAAAGATATTTTGGTCCTCTTTGCCAAAGATCTGAGTCTGGAGGCTGTTACTATAAAATGCTACTTTAAGGGGTTTTCCTAGTGCAGTCACAATCTGTTAACAGTAAACAGAATGGAAACACAGCAGAAATACCATAAGCCTCCCAGTTCAATACAATCAATATTAAATATTTAATCAAGCCTATTAAAATGGATAGCAATGCAGGTCTTCAAGAAAAACAAGAACAAAAGTAATTTAACAGAAAAGACTTGTAAAATATTTTTCAGAACCTGATGCTATAAGTAGAGTAACCAAGCATCAAAGACTACAGATTAGCCAAGTCTTTCCCCTTCCCTGGTCTCCTTACACATGTTCCAGCTCATAGTCAACTTTACAGCAAGACAGGTAGCACCCATCCGTATGAACATGAAATTACCCATTTGCAACACTCTCAGACTATGCTCTGCCCACAATCCCTCAAGCATCAACCATGTGCATCATCCCAATGCCTCTAATTTATGTCCTATTTCTTAACAGCAGTGAGGACAGTGATCCCAGGTTTGCTTTGCAGAGCAATAGACTACTAATATGAGTAAAAAATAATCCAAAAAAACTGCTCACATTAAAAAGTAAAATACCCAGTTGTCAATCAAACATCTAAAACATACATTCTTTTAATGGTGGTAACTGTAAGATACTTAAAATTGAAGAAGTGAAAAATTATTAACAAATCTCAGAATAAAAGCTACATACACATTTTGATTTCTCAAGCTTTTGGCAGTGGAACTGAGGATAGCCATTCCTTGGCTGAAATGCCCTTACACCATGAATACCATACTGAAAAATACAAAGCAAACTTAGTAAAGGAGTGACCAGTCAGAACAGAATGATGTTTGACAATCACCAGGGTACAGTTCAACCACAGGGAAATTGCCAGCATTCAATTCTAATACTGAAATATCTTGTTTCACAAAAATTAGAACACAATTTACATAGCACAGAAATTATTTCAAGTTATGAGCCATCATAAAACACATTCTTTTTATAAGGTGGTGAATTCTACCTACACTAAGGTCTGCCTATTTTTTGGAGCATGCAGTTCAGCTGGAATTTCAGATTTAAGGTCCAGTTACTAATATGATGCCAAAATACTCTTGGTCAGCAGCCCTGGGACTAAAACATGTCTATGCACTGATTCAGTTGCACTCTTGCTTTGAGTTGGCACAAACCATTCGTTGGGTAGCTCAGACAAGCCTCACCAAACTGGCTTTTTTGTCAGCTCAGAAGGAACTCTTCTTGACGGGGTCGTCCATGTGGCAGTATAACTTGTTTTGGCCCTGTTTGCACAGATGAGATCAAAACACTTGTCATGGTACTGAGAAGTCAACGACAACTTGCATGTTTTATATCTGTATGGAAAATATGAACAAATTAAAGTTTTAAGAATTCTCAAAAAAAATGCCAGCTTTTCTTTCAGAAGACAGAGAGAAATATTTAAGCACGGTTTTGGACGGCTAATCTGAGTCCTATTAAACACTTAAACAACTTTGTGGGCTCAGAAAGAATAAAAATTAATGACATTTAATAAAAGCACAATTTCTATCTTGCTAACCTTAAAACACCAGTTCCTAACCAGATTCAGGGGGCACTTTGTTGGTACAGAAGGCCAGTTCTTGCACTCTATCATTATTTGGTGATGGACACTTAACAACCTGGCTGATCTGAAGTGTTTTAATGAGGCACTAAAATGTTTCAAGGCATAAAGTAGGTATTAAAATTTCTTTGATACATTGTATGCATTTCAAGGCAATTCATTTAAAAGTTGCAGGTCTTCTTGATGGGCATATAAAAAGGTTTGTTATCTAGAGATTTTTCTCATTATTTGCTTTCAGAGTTCATTTACCCTTGATTCACTTATTAATTCCAGCAGGCTTCACTGTTCTCAGACAAGGTAAAAACACCATTTCATATACTTTGGCACAGTTATGGTGGATTAGGAAAGAAAAAGACAGGATACAGAAGAACAATCCATAACGCAAAAATGACAATAAACTTCACTTATATTGCTCATTTCTCCTCTAATTTATCTCTTCTGTAACAGTGATATAGCTAAGGGCTGAATCCAGAAGGCTTCGGAAGAGAGAGACTACTCCATTCAGGGGCAAGGTGAACTGGCCCTAACTATTCCAGGGATAATTATGTTTCACTAGCTAGTGAAGAGTTTTCAATGAACCTGTTCATTATTGAAATTCTGGGAGAATTTTTGCAGTGCAAACCAGCAAGAGTTTTGCTTTATTTCCTGTACAAACAAGCAGAAGGTATGAAACGGAATTAACTGCTCTTCAGGAAGAAAGGAAAGAACTAAGCAAGGCTCTGAATAGTTATCAGCTAGGGAAAAGCTGTAGGAATAGCAAGCAACAAAATTGTCTGAATTACACCTGGTTGCCTTACCTACTCCTAGAGAAATATTACAAAAATTTAAGGAGGTTTTCCAGACTGTATCCTTAAAGTCTAGATGCTAAGACATAATAGCATAATAAACTTTTTTTTTAGATCTAAGGAGATCCACTTCAAGGCACCTTCAGGTTTTTTTGGCCCCTCTGTCATAAGCACTCTCTTCTAAAACCTCCTTGTAACAATAGCTAGAAGCCTTTGTAAAGTCTAAGCCTCTTTTTCCTTATGGTCAAATTTTGCTTATTTCCCTTTATATCAAGGCTAGCACTTACCATTCTTTTCCTTTTTTTTCCCCCCCCCTCTTCTCTGTGGTGTATCTGTACTCAGAAGCTTTGTCTCCACCTCTGTTTGTTTTACTAAACAAGAACACCAGGTTCTCCAAAATCATTACCTTGACAAGAACTGCCCACAAACAATATAAGTGCATCAAGGTGGTCTTACAGCTGAGGCAATTAGCCCTGCTGAGAAACATGACTTCTTAGCCCAGGGATTCAGTTAGCACACCAACGCTGCCCCAGACAGGCTAAGATAATTGGACACTGCCTTTGGGGTCAGGACCACTCTGTGTGGTGGACCATTTTGTTCTGGATGTTTCTGGGATCTGCCAGCAAGTCCCTACTTTTCTTTTATATGATGTAATTTCCATAGGGCTTGCCAAAAGTCTCATTTGGCTAACCAATCCATCAGGAAAAGCAACACATCTCTGTGAAACTGTATAAAGGACAGAATGGGAGAAGGTATTAAACACAGGTAAGCCAAGATACTTTTTACCATTTGAGGTACTGAGGATTGAACTGTGCACTGTTTCAAGGTAGAGTTACACCACTGAGATCCATCCAGAAATGAAATTTCCACAGTTTTACTTGCTTTATTTTTACTAGTTGTAATTTTCTGATTGTAGTTTACAAGATGTGGGGACAAAACACAAAAGAGAACATGAGTGGTTCATTTTTCTTTTTTTTTTTTTAAAGGGACTGACAGAAGCTTTTTTCCCCCGATTATAACTGCTGCTTTGAGAAGACAGTCAAATAACGATCCCCATATCCATGGCATAAATCTTTTTTTGTTAGGCTATGTTTTACCATTAGCGTTTGGCCTTCCTATGCAATTACAGTTCATCAAGCACAAAAAGTATTTGTCAGTCTATTAATTTTCTGCTGGAATCCTCCATTATTGCTCACTTGAGTGTGCAGATCAAGCTTCTTCAGGATCCAGCTGGTAGTGACCACTGTCATTAAAGAGGAATTCCAACCACTGCTCAGCCCTCCCCTGCATCAGTGGCTCCTAACTTTCTCATGCAAATTCTGTCAAGCCCAAAATGACTGCGCCTGTTCTCAGTCCAGTGATGAATTATTTTGGAAAGCATGAGTAAAATCAATTCAGTCACTTGAGTTAAGCCAGCATGAAAAATAAGCTGCGCTTTCGCCATATGTGCTGATTGAAATTTTCAAGCATGGAAATCTTAGAAATGGCTAATTCTCCACATGTCATTCCAGGTTGTTTTATAAATCCTCACAGAGGAAGGAAAAATTATTCATGGCTAATGAAAAATGGTTCAGTAATTGTAAACTTACGAGCATTTAAAGTCACACATTTGTTTAAATTTTCCTTGAACTAAGGGATGAGTTAATGCTGCTCAAGTTTAAAGCTAATCAATTATCAATAATGCCCCTTGCTTTAAGTCTGTTTTAGCATACGAGTGTGCCTGTATCACATTTTAAAGTATTTTTTCTTTAAAAAATTACAATAAATAACCCTGACACAACATTCATGAATCAAGATCTAGGATTCAAAGATATTCCCAGAAGTATCTGATTCCTCCAGTATCAACTCTACCGTATTCAAAACACTTCAGTACTTACAGTGACTGTTTTGCACTGTGTGAATCTTGAATTTTTTTCTGTTATTTAAACTGTTATCTTGCATACAATGTACAGAAAGAATAGAGTGGCTAAAACAACAAAATTTAGGCTAGTGGTCATGTATCAGGGATAGGGATAGCTCCAGGCAAGACGCGGGGAGGGAGGGAGGGAGGAAGAACGAGCTGTGCTGTCAACACAACCATATTACCCACAAGTCAGGGGACACCAAGCTTGCGAGTCACTGCTTACAGAGAAAAGGGGAAGAAGCTTTGAGCCTTTGGACCCTCCCCCACTAAATTGGCATTTGCTCATACAGTGCAGGAGCCAAAATTTCCTTGGGACTCCATAGAGTCAAATGGAAGGAGACAAATCCCACTTTAAGACCTTTCAGCTTTGAAGATAATTGAGGACAAGGGAAAGTGAGCTATTGTGTCAGTGCATCATTACAAGTATGACAGTACCTGTCATCTTTGATTTATTTTATTTGACAGCCATGGAGGTAAAGTCTGGAATTATGGCAGATATAGGGTTAAAACAGTCAAAGAAGTAGAAAAGAAAAAGGTAGGGTAAAAATACTGAGATGAAGCAAACGAAAAAAGCTGTAGTACAGAGCATATGAGAAGATTTAAAGACCTACAATCCTTTAAGGAAATACCGCTACCTAAAATGCAAATCAGTGAAGAGTATTGAGCTAAAGACTATTTTTCTCTCCCAATTTCCAAACTGATCTCTCTGTTGAAAGCTTGATCCATCTAGAATTAAAAGAAGAAAAAAGTGCATAAAAATGAAATAAGGATCTCAGAATCTGGCCTCTAGTATTTTCACCTAACCTATTTTTCACATCATCACTAACAAGCTACAGCTTTACGTTAGAAAGGTAAAGCATGTGTGTAATCGTAGTCACTAGTGCTCTCATTAAGAGTAACTAAAGTTCTTACAATTGTTTGAAACACTTTATTTGCCAAAGGAGCAAGGTCTAAGTCTTGCAGAAGTAAATTAATTGTAGCAGTGTTTGTGCTAGTTGAGAAGACCTGCAGGTATTCCTGAGACCCGATGGTCAATGTCACTAACCTAACCCAGGAAGCAATGATAGAACGGTAATGATCTTGTCAGATAAATAATCTTGCTGCTTTTAAAAGGAGGACTTTAAAAAAGCCCCAAAAAAACAAACAAACAAAAAAAACCACCCTACAATAATATTTTACCATAACTGTTAAATAACTATTAAGTAACTATTAAGTCACTGTAAAATCAACATCATGAGATCGGTGCCTTGCATGGTGCATTTCCATCTACATTTATTCCTTTATATTTCATTTTAGTGGAGTTGCATGTGTTCAACAGCACCAAATATACAAGTGCACACTGTTTCACGTTTACATTGCAGGCAGTGCCCAGGGACATGTCCATACAGGTTTGTTCACAGGTCTGCTGGATCTGACCTCAGCACAGGCTCTGTCCCCCAGACAGCGTCCAAATGCTTTTGAAACAATCCATGTAATAGTTGATCTCAGTCTGAACTGAGTCTGTATGCTGCAGAGCTAATACCTTGATGCTAGGCAGTCATCAAATGCTCTCAGTGAGAAAATGCCTGCTGCCTCGGGCTATGTTTCAGATTAAAGTCAGATCCAGTGTTAGGTTTTTTATGCATTATACATTTGGATTACCTTTTTAAACTTTTCTTGAAAGTTTTTAACACCAAA
>VYXC01007587.1:1307460-1318215 GCA_013397175.1 Platysteira castanea | reverse complement strand
AGGGAGGGAGGGAGGAAGAACGAGCTGTGCTGTCAACACAACCATATTACCCACAAGTCAGGGGACACCAAGCTTGCGAGTCACTGCTTACAGAGAAAAGGGGAAGAAGCTTTGAGCCTTTGGACCCTGCCCCACTAAATTGGCATTCGCTCCTACAGTGGAGGAGCCAAAATTTCCTTGGGACTCCATAGAGTCAAATGGAAGGAGACAAATCCCACTTTAAGACCTTTCAGCTTTGAAGATAATTGAGGACAAGGGAAAGTGAGCTATTGTGTCAGTGCATCATTACAAGTATGACAGTACCTGTCATCTTTGATTTATTTTATTTGACAGCCATGGAGGTAAAGTCTGGAATTATGGCAGATATAGGGCTAAAACAGTCAAAGTAGTATGAAAGAAAAAAAGTAGGGTAAAAATACTGAGGTGAAGCAAACAAAAAACACTATAGTGCAGAGCATATGAGAATATTAAAAGACCTACAATCCTTTAAGGAAATACCGCTACCTAAAATGCAAATCAGTGAAGAGTATTGAGCTAAAGACTATTTTTCTCTCCCAATTTCCAAACTGATCTCTCTGTTGAAAGCTTGATCCATCTAGAATTAAAAGAAGAAAAAAGTGCATAAAAATGAAATAAGGATCTCAGAATCTGGCCTCTAGTATTTTCACCTAACCTATTTTTCACATCATCACTAACAAGCTACAGCTTTACGTTAGAAAGGTAAAGCATGTGTGTAATCGTAGTCACTAGTGCTCTCATTAAGAGTAACTAAAGTTCTTACAATTGTTTGAAACACTTTATTTGCCAAAGGAGCAAGGTCTAAGTCTTGCAGAAGTAAATTAATTGTAGCAGTGTTTGTGCTAGTTGAGAAGACCTGCAGGTATTCCTGAGACCCGATGGTCAATGTCACTAACCTAACCCAGGAAGCAATGATAGAACGGTAATGATCTTGTCAGATAAATAATCTTGCTGCTTTTAAAAGGAGGACTTTAAAAAAGCCCCAAAAAAACAAACAAACAAAAAAAACCACCCTACAATAATATTTTACCATAACTGTTAAATCACTATTAAGTAACTATTANTACGGCGTGCCCCGCTTCTCGAGCTAGCCGGGACACTGCCCGCCGAGGCAGAACGGGGCAACGCTGCAGTCTAACTCTTGCAGAAGTAAATTAATTGTAGCAGTGTTTGTGCTAGTTGAGAAGACCTGCAGGTATTCCTGAGACCCGATGGTCAATGTCACTAACCTAACCCGGGAAGCAATGATAGAATGGTAATGATCTTGTTAGATAAATAATCTTGCTGTTTTTAAAAGGAGGACTTTGAAAAAGCCCCCAAAAAACTTTAAAAAAAACCCCCACCCTACAATAATATTTTACCATAACTGTTAAATCACTATTAAGTAACTATTAAGTCACTGTAAAGTCAACATCATGAGATAGGTGCCTTCCATGGTGCATTTCCATCCACATTTATTCCTTTCTATTTCATTTTAGTGGAGCTGCATGTGTTCAACTGCGCCAAATATACGAGTGCACACTGTTTCATGTTTACATGGCAGGCAGTGCCCAGGGACATGTCCATACAGGTTTGTTCACAGGTCTGCTGGATCTGACCTCAGCACAGGCTCTGTCCCCCAGACAGCGTCCAAATGCTTTTGAAACAATCCATGTAATAGTTGATCTCAGTCTGAACTGAGTCTGTATGCTGCAGAGCTAATACCTTGATGCTAGGCAGTCATCAAATGCTCTCAGTGAGAAAATGCCTGCTGCCTCGGGCTATGTTTCAGATTAAAGTCAGATCCAGTGTTAGGTTTTTTATGCATTATACATTTGGATTACCTTTTTAAACTTTTCTTGAAAGTTTTTAACACCAAAATAAACACATAACAGAGAGATTAATCTATTTTAAACATTTTGATTCTTTCACAGTATTTCATAATTGTGAAGTCCTCATGTAACCACTTTCTGTGAAAACCAATGCAAAAAAAAAATCTTTCATCTTGTTAATAGTGTGAACAGATGCCAGTAATGGTGGATCCTTCTACCTCTAACAGAGCAGACATTACTGGACAGATGATCCATCCATATGAGAAACTAGGAGTGGGACACCTGATACATTTCTGCCCCATGCTAAGACAGCAGGATTTGCACAGGATTTTGAACCAACATGCAGCAGCTGCATATTTTCACTGTAAGTGTTTTTGTCATGGCCCTTTTCTTCTATCAGTAATTGCTTAGTGGCTAGTATGTTTAAATAGTGTGGAAGAGAGTAGAACTCATTTTTCTTTTACCTCAGGGATTTAAAACTTATTTTGACAGGAAACTTAATCACTTGACTACAAGTGAAGGGGGCAGGAGATGCTCTGCTCTCTTTTTGGTGTGGTTATGCCACTGCATAGCCAAGAGAGCAAAGATTCCATGAGAGGTAATGTTTCAGCAAGACTGTAGCTGAGGGTTAAAGCTTCTCAGTTCCCATATTGAGAATAAAGTCACTTTTTAAATCACCTGTACTTCCCTACTGTGACTTTTACAGGTTGGCAACCAGCAGGCTTCCAGAATGGGCAAAAGGACATAGTCATCATGTGGCCGTGCTGCACACAAGCCTGACAACCTGGTGTATCAAACCTCCTGGAATGTGACTGGACTATTTTAGCTGAAATGCAGTTCATGAATCTAAATCAGGATTTTAATTGGTGGAGCTATAAATATTGTGTGAATATCTAGATCTTCACTCAACACAAGGATAAGGTATTCCAAGCATTGTCACTGAGTTGTCTTTTTGCAAGTGTACAGATGACAATAAAATACATAGGGCCCTGAAGACCCTCAGTGAACCAAACACTGTTGCCATCTGTTATCCTTTCAGTTACTTCAATCTCTAACTCCAACAGCTACAACTCAGTGCCAAATATATGAAGCAGTGCTGCCATCTGAAAAGCATATGAGTATGTCCTGAGAACAGAGCATATACTGTGCACCACCTTCTACTTAGCAAATAACTTCTGCTTAACATTAAACCTCCTTGTACTTCTGATGCAGTTGCCTAGTTGCAAATGCAATGTCAGGTATTTTTATCTTGTGCAAGGCTATGCTTCCATGAGCAATTATAATCTAATTAAAGTCATTAATGTTTATGCCCTAGGGAAACATTCAGTTATTTGTAGGCATCTGAGTTTTTCCTGTCTTCCGATCCTTGTTGTAATTTATGCTTTGTTGAACGCTTCTAAATACCCACAAGTTACTTCACTTGCCACCTTAAAGCTGTGCCACCCTGTAGCCTATGGCACTGTTTTCAGCACTTCTATTTAGAATGATACCGAATAAAAATGGGTAATATACCTATTAAAGCTTCAGAACTGGAACTACAGCTTTTGAAGCCAGGTTTTTTTTCCTTTTACCAAAGGATGTTCAAGTTTTTGTACCATAAATCATGCCTTAATCAGAGTTCAGAACTATCTGTGCCTTTCAAATGCAAGCAGATCCCTAGGAGTGTCTGAAAGAACACACCAGTGATTTCAGAACCTAGAGCATTACTATAATCCTCTATAAAAACTATTTTGGAGCTAGGAAGTGTCAGTGAGGTAAAGATCTTAAGACATGGTTGGAAAATTTCCTATTATTTACCAATTATATAGCAAATCTTTTCACCACTAAATTAATAATATTTTGTAAAGTGCTAGAGTTTTATTTTCAGAGTTCTGCTGGGACTTGATCCATAGACATTAGAGCCAGTCCTAAGCATCCCACTGATTTAAGTAAGCTCTGAAGCTAACTTTGGTGTCTCTCTCAGCGTCAGTCCAGAGACCACAAGGCAAAAGAAGGAACGGTGGCACCGTTACCACAGGGTGTCTCTAAAAACTTCCCAGGTTTCCAGGTTAGGACTTTTTCTGCTTGGAACTGAGAATGTTCAGTGCAAGGTGAAACAGCCAGCCAAAGAGCACATGATTTCATTTCAAGCAATCCAACTCAATTACTGCAGAGGGTGTGGGAAGTGATCTGTCTGTATCACTGCTGTCAGCCCAAGGGAGGATCACTGCTGATGGCCTGTGACAAGCAAAACATTTTCACGGCTGTTCCTACTAGTCTATCACCAAAAAATGTTCCCCATCACTTTAGAGAAAAAGGAATTTTAACTACAGCTGCAAAAAAAGTATTTTCTCATGTAATTCCATATTTCAAATATTTTTCACTCCACATGAGTGTGAAACTAAAACTTCCTGAAGATTTCCACCAAGAGAAAACATGCTTTCCTTGACACTTCCAGATCAGGTTCAACATGGTGTACAACCTGGTCTAAACAAGGGGTGTAAGTTTAAGCCTTTTTCTAACATATCATGAGGACCAGGCTGCCTTGGGGTGGAACTGTAGTATATATATCCTATCTACAAGCACTCGAATATTTTACTGCAGCCAGGACTTGATCCCAGTAGAGTTTGTGAACTTGATTGTTGTGGTTTGGGACATCTGCTTGTCCATCTTTTATCTCTCTCCAGCACAGGGTCAAGATAGCTGTCCCACACTAAGCTAAATATACTTCAGTTTGACAGCCAGTCATTTAATGACAAAAGTCATTTCAGTAAAATATCCCCAACCAGTGGCAGTAATGCTCCTTTTGGAACACATTCTAAATAGCAATCAGCATGGCCAGCCTGACCTTGTCTGAAATCTGTTCAGAACAGATTTAATTAATGAGACTAGAAAGATAGAATAGAGTCTGATGTGGCCTGTATTCTCCACAGACTGGGGTGTTTTTTAGCTAAAATGCCCTTTAGTAGGGGTCTGCTGCGCATACAGTACAGTCCCATGGTCAAGGCAGTATGGGTCATTAACGTGGAGTCAGCAGGATTTAAGCACATACTGTAACATACAAGTTGTTCTAAATATGGATTATGAAATCATTGATCCTTGGGAATTATTCTTAATATCTGCAGAATTAGGAAATGCAGGCAGACATTCTGTCTCAATAGTGTAAGCATAATTTTATTTACAATTTTTTAAGCTGACTTAAGAACGTGTACAGAAATAGTCTTCCTCTACAAACTGTTGCATACACAAGCCTAGGGAAAAAAGTAAAGGCTAAAATATTTTTCTCTATTTTCAAACTAGAAACATATCAAGCAGTTCTGAACAGTTGAGTTGCTTATGTTACTCAGGAGAAGTGTTCATCTACATTTAGGCATGTAAACTCCTTATATTTCAGGTTCCTTCAGCATACTTTGTTTAGTGTGCATATCAGGACATCAACATTATGCTGAGAAGGTTTAATTATCTGCTACTTGCATCACATATCTCCAGCCCACACTTTACGGTCCAAGCTATTAACTGAAAGTTTGGAATATGACTACAGGTTAAAATGGATTTATTTGATTAATGTGTGTATACAAGTGTGGGTTCTCTTGTGAACTATTCAAGTGTTGAGTTTAATTGAGCTACAGCTGGTGCTGACTGTGTTTTCAGAGAGTAGGGATTTACTGACTGATTGACTGTGTCTCCCTTTTAACCTGGATGAAGATGCATTTGGTAAGAAGTGAAATTTCCTGATGATACAAACCACTGGGAGAATAGAAAAAAAGAAAAGAGCAATAATCTGAATGAAAATAAGAGCACATAAGATCAAGTAGTTTATATAAAAGGAATGAAACTAGACATACCAGTTAGAAAATGCATGAAATCAGGGATTTTGTTTGTAAATCTCCAACTCAACTGGGGAGGAAGGAAAAGGGAAAAAAACCAAATAAGAGCTACTATTCCAATGACAATGCAAATCTCCTTTGGAGAGGCAGAATAAATTAAATTAATGAACTTTTAAAACCCTTCAGCTGAGAACCTTTCTCCCTTGTTGGCAGAGCTAGATACAGCTGTTCAAATGGTATCACAGAGGGAAAGCAGAAAATCAGGAAAAAAAAGAAATAAAAAAATTTTTCTTCCCTGCTCGAGGATGTCAAATATCCTGTGTGACTTGTCATAAGTACTGCTTATCCTAAGAAAAAGCAGTGACATCAAATGCAAATTGCCAGGGTGTCACCAGAAGTGTAAAAAAGAAATAGAGCTATCCAGTTAGATCAAAACAAAAACAAGTAAAGTTCCCCAAAGCTCCACAGGCTTCATTTTCTGGAAAAGCACTGCAGAGTTTAACACTTGTCATCATTTTGCCTGAACAGAAGTTCTGGACAATGATCCAGAAAGAGGCCACCACAAGGGCTCTTTCCAGCTATTCTGGATGTGCAAAACCAACACTCTACATTTATCCTGCCCCCATTCCACCTTCCAGCATTGACAGAGCACATCCTGCCCTTCTGTAGGTGGGAAAGTCACTTCTGTATTGCAGGTTTTTCTTCTGTTTGACCTTTCCTCTTTTTCACCAGTAATGTCACTGCTGTCTTTCCATAAAACGTGATCTGTTCTTCATATGAAGGTTTAATACACCTTTTTTTTTCCTCCCTTGCAGGGAAGAAATACAGTAATTTTTAATTCTCCTTAACATATATCTTGTTGCTGCCCAAAGTTATAAATTAAGATGTTATAGAAATACGGTTTGTTTTCCTAATGTACGTTTTCATTCACTGAGAAAGAACGGGTTCTATGCCAAAATAATTGAGGAAATCTAATTATTTAGAAAACCTTAGTTGTTCTGAATAATGTCCCTACTATGATTTTGTATGTACAGTCTAGGAAGCTGTAACATCAGATTTTCACGTAGCTTCTCACTTTTTAATGCTAGGCTAGGGAAAGTTATAAGAGTACTGTGAGCCAGGTTTGCCAGTATCTTGAAGGTTTGAAAATCCCAAATGTCATCTGACTCGACGGGTCATGGAAGCAGATGTACTTCTAAAAACACACGCGGGAGCTGGGAGTGAAGACATGCAATGTGTGGGACTGTGATGCCATCATGTCACTGAGAATTTTGTCTTTTAACTTGGATTTCAAAGCATAAACCCCTCTAGTTGGCCAATCTTAAGCTCCTCTCCCCAGTGTTGTGGCTTCTCTCCTGTTCTATAACCCTGGTTGCCAGATATATCTGTCGACAGATGGCTGATCAGGAGAACCTGCTCCTTTTGGCACAGGGGGTCACCAACCAGGAAAAAACCATGTGCTCAATATATTATGCAATAAAATATGAAGCTTGAGCTCAAATAACAGAGCCTATTCCCCGTAAATGAGATCTGACCAGTCTAAAGAATATATTGAAAGTGTAAGATTTTATTCACATGCTAGCCAGAACAACTCCTCAATTCAATGCACGAAAACACTAAAAAATGAGAGTAATAAAAAAAAAACCCCACATGAAATCACTAGAAAATATACACACTCCCAGTAGTAACCTCTGATCGCTGAGTATCACGACGGCAGAGAGAGCCATAAATTCCCCAAGTTCTTCGTTACAGTTTGCACAATACATACAGTGCAGAATAAAACGAGTAGGTGCTTTTACTGTGACACTTCTTTAAAGAGTATCCCATTCTTACAGATTAAAAAGAAACAAATTGTGAAGAAAAGTTGCTGAGAGTTCTTTATTCTTAGCAGAGTATAGAGAAGGTGTTTACAGTGTGGTATCTCCTCCTTTTTTCCTTTAAGTATAATCTATTCTCTACATCAGAAATAAATTAAGTGTCTTTCTGGATTTTATGAAGAACATTTAGAAGAGAGATACAATTATGGCCTAAATTTAAAATATTAGTGGAAAAAAACATGTATAAACATTAACAATGTGAATTTTTAAAAACTACACCAAGATTGACAGCTATTGCTTCATCCTTGTAGGTCTGCACATATATTACCAAATATACTAACACTGTATTCCTATTTTATTCCAGCAAGAGGAGACAGCCTTTGCTTTGGCCAGCAAGTCTGTTACGTCTTCTGTGCTAGAGTAATTAAAAGCAAAGCCATAAAGCTTCTAATTCCTACAAGGATGTATTGAAATTCCACATTTTTTTTATTATCTTCCTCCAAAGTACTATTTATAAATCCTGTCTTTGATAGCCTTTCTGCAAGGTATTTGTAAAGCACGTTCACTTGCAGAGTAATCTGGCTCCACCAAGTGACGAATGCTGTGATAGCTAGTCCACACCCGGACCTAAGATAACACAAATGGGTACTAAATATTAAACTAATTTGGTGACATGGGATTTTGTTGGATAGCTTTGAACTTCATTATATCATAAATTTTAAATAGATTATCTTGCAGTGTAGATGGTAGAGTGAAAACACTGAAGCAAAGCAAGGAACTTATTTGTCCCACTGGATGATGATGAAATTTTGTCTTACTAAAGTACCCATTGGATTGCTATTAGTAATTCCACCAAAAACACCTGTGAGAATAATTGTGGGAAGGTAGGAGGAATGAAGGAGAGTAAATTATTTTCCTGAAATGCATTCCACACCTTCCAGGTGCAGACAGATAATGAGAGAAAGCCTGCTGGAATATGAGGAATGTATATGAATGAATTTGCTACACAGTCCTTAATGTAAGGCCTAAAAGAACATGCTCTGGACAGTTAAAAACAAAGTGGATTAAAATCACAGGCGTAAGGAAGATTATTATAAAATGTATCCTGCAAAACTATTTTTGAATGATGGTATATTCTGAAAGGGAAATTTTTAAAGCACTTCAGGTGGCCAGGGAAATACCATGAAAAGCCTGACAGTGAAACTGAAACTGCTTTGGATGCTGCCTGCATTGACTTTGTGAACACATCCAAAGACCCTGGGCTTAGCTTTTGCAAGCTCATGGGGGCATGAAAAAGTAAATTTCTGCTGAAATTTGACACTGCCATGATGCAGTTGATAGGTCTTAAATATCACTGTTATCAATAGTAAATTTCACCATAAACAGCAGGATTTCCTTTATCATCATTGTTACTTGCAGTTGTTATTTTTGGTGAGGAAGACTATGGAAAGGCTGAGCAAGAGTTACCTTGTTTTACTCAAAACCTGAGTTTTGTTACCTCAGAGTTTTACTTTGATTAATTCTTTACAGAAAAACCAATACAAGGGGTCAGCAGCTATTGGGAAAAATCATAAACCCATATCCATGGATACACATATATGCACACACACACATGGGGCACACAAACTATTCGAAATTAATTTAATATATTAATATCTTTGGATTATAGTTCTCTCTGCCATTGTCCCTAGCTATACAATAACGCAGTGTTTGTTTTATTTGTGTGTTCTCAGTTACAAGTTCTGTTCCTTTGAAAAGGCTGGTTGAAGAGGAAGCCTGCTCCACATAACAGGAGATAACTCAGCATGCCCAAGGGAGAGAAAGCCAGAGGGGACCACAAGGACGAACAGACAGGACATTCACAAGAAAGAAAAAAAGGCCTGGTTCCAGAAAGACTGGAAAGAACTTGCAAACAGGACTCCACAGAAACTGTGGGCTCCCAGCAGCTCAAACCTAAGGTCTATCTGCAGTGATAGTGGAACAGAAGAGAACAATCCATAAATCTTTTTTCTGTGGTGTCACGTCAGGTTGCCTTAAGTTTTCTTTATAGAAAAAAGTAGAAATGCAACTATTTATTTAAATAAAGTTTAGCTTTTTTTAGTTAGGAATTTCTTGGATCTTTTGGGGGAGCTCATTATAAGATTAAAGCCTGAGGCATTTCACATCAAAGCTGTATTCCACTCTGCATCTTGTCACAGGAGGGAACAGACAACCTTGCAGACCAATAGAAGCTGCTAGTGTCCTAGATCTTGGTGTTATTCTGAGAAAGGGCAGGGGGGTGGGAATAAAACAGCAAGGAAAATCTCCTCTGGATCTGAACGGACTCCTTTTGAAGAACACATTGAGATGCTTCTAAAAGCCAGATTTCTGCTTAGATTCCTTGTTAGTCTAACTCTGTAACTAAGGGGTATGGGGCGAGGGGGCAGAATTACACTTATTCTCCATACTGCAGATCAGGGGCAAAAAAAAATCTTGGGGTTTTTTTCTAGATTTTCACCAAGATTCTGTCCTTAGTATTCTAGGACTTTATTTCTTTGAAACTGCAGACTTTTTATTACTTATGGACTTAAGTATCAATTAGTGAGAAAAGCAATCCTTGGAATCCTGAACAATTAGTGTTAGTTTTATTGCCTCTAACAAATGCTAGCAACACCAAATTCCACCGGCCCATAAGAAGACACCCACTCTAGGAATAAAAATCATCGTCATCCCAAACTCTAAACTGACTGTCCAGCAAACAGCAGCTTAATTAGGAAGCAGAGAGCAATAAGGTGGTAGAATACAATACAAATTAAAAGAAGAAAGTGTAGATCTCAGTAAAATCTGTGCTGAAGGCTGCACTGAAGAAAAGAAATACTTGGTTGAAATGACTAGTAATTTTGCATTTAAATTGTACTTTGGTGCAAGATTTCAGAATTTCAAATAGCCAATGCGAGTTTTCATGAGGCAACAGATAAGCTACAATAAGCCAGTACTAAGGCAGACACATGAAAACATTATTTTTAGCAAAAGGAGTATGGCAGCTGCAGACCCCCTCATTGCTTCCGCACTAGTAAGTACTTCAGTTGCCTACAGAAGACCACACACTAAGACCTAAGCCTCTTTACGATAAAATAGTGCACAGTCTGACAAATTATTTTAAAATAACAGAATTAAAATGGGTTTTCAGCTGGGCAATATGGGGTTGTTCAGCCTACAGTCAATCAGATAAAATATGGTGTGCACACTGAGCTCTTATTTTAGTCATAGCAGTATCTTCCTCCTATTTCTAGAACTTCCGTGTTTCTAGACCTCCTAAAAAAA
>VYXC01007587.1:1080490-1307383 GCA_013397175.1 Platysteira castanea | reverse complement strand
AGGGGTGTCTGTATGTGTGTGTGTGTGTGTGGAGGGGTTTATTTCATTTGCTGACTGGGGCAGCAGCCAGGGTATCTGATGGAGGTGCAATAGTACCTGTAGGAGTTAAACTAGGGAAGCCAGAAATAAGTAGCTTTATCTAAATGTATATTACAGGAACCTGTTGCCCTGGTTTTTGCTAAAGCCTTCTGTTTTAACCTTGGAGTCGGAATTCTTTCTCACACAGTTTCATGTAAATAATAGCCAATGTTTACTTAACGGTATTTTCTGGTTTTCATTCCTTTTGTGATAAGAGAACTTTGATGAGCATCTTTTCTCTCCAGTGGGATTGAGAAGGAAGTGACATGTTCTCCAATCCCTTGTGGAGTTGAGAATGTACAAGACATGACATATGTAAATAAAGTTGTCTTTTCCCTCCTTTCTGCTGAACCTAGCAGGTGTGAGAGCGTCTTTATTGTTTTCCCAGACACAGGAACCAAAGTCTCTTCTGCAACAGTTGGCATCTACTTCCCAACACAAAAATGGTAGGAGAGATGTGTAGGAAGGTGACTGCATGTTAAGTGGGCTCCATGTCTGCAATTTCATTTTCTCTACATCATCGTCACAGAAAACTGTCATTTGAACATCTCTGTTCAGATTTATGCTTATTTCTTGGCAAACAAGTACTTCAATCTAATTTATCTCATGAAATTTCTATAAAACTGCTTTGTACTAAAGCATTTTGAGAGTTTTCTATTTGGTCTCCTCCCAACCTTTTATTTTAGCAATTGCTGGCTTAACTACAGTGAAAAACTTTCTGGGAATATACTCATTACATTAAACTTCGTGCCATTTAATTTTAATTAAACATTTAAATGTTTAATTACTTTTTTCAGTAATATTCCAGCATTTTACAATTATTTTATCATGACAAATGCTGTGCTCTCTTTCTATTGATTTAAGTAGTTCAGATTGAAGGAAATTTGGTCACAGTATCTCATTTTTCAAATGTTCTTAAATTTTTAAATATTTGAATTACACAAAATAAACCATGGTACATCCATTAAAACACAGTCTTTTTCAACATACTGGTTTTTTGCTTCCTCTATCTTAATAAAATCTCTAGTTCTTACTGTACGTATTGTATCTGCCTATAAATATAAAATAACAATATTGTATCTTTTTATTCTGATTTCTCCAATGAAACTGAGAGAAAATATTCTGAAAGGGAAGAAAACCAGATGAAATTGTGGGAATGAAAAGCTGTAATGTTGGACACTACAGTACAGTGGCAAAGCACAATAATAGAATGATAAAAGGTACTGAGATACAGAGGAACAAAAGAACAGAAAAGTGCAAAGATAACAGACCTTGGGGAATTCTGCCTCTGTTCCACTTTCCTGTCAGTCAAAAATCTTGTCATGTTTGAAGTTCACATCTGCAGCAGTTCAGCTGTCTTTCCATATCTCTTTACCACTGTCATGCCACTTACAGCTTTTGCTGGTGACAGATCTGTTTCAACTGTTCAAGTAAACATCAGGATGTTAGAGGCAGTCTAAGCTACAGAAACAAAACATCCTCAAACCTTAGAAGCCATTCTAATGTCAAATGTCATTTTGGCCATACAGTTATGATTGTAGTTGATCCTTATGAGTGTTTGTCATTCAAACCCCTCACTTCTTCAAAAGAAACAGCAGCCTTAGTGTGAGTAGATCCGTTATCAACAGAAGCACTGAATGATGATTGCAGTGTGTTCCTTTATTCTAGAACTGACCAGTCTTTTTTTTTGCCTTTGTTTTCTGTCTGGTGTTATCCACAGCATTTCCCACAAAGTGTTTAAGTAATAAAATAATCCTGTTTATTTTAATAGGGACAACATACCTAGAGCAGAACCAAATGGAGTACTACGGGGTTATGGTGTTTGCTTCTTTGTCCATTCTTGGCTATTCCAGTTATATAATTTATTATACTCTATCGTTCCCCTGTCTACCCTATCTTGTTCTCTGTGGTGGACTGAAGTCAGTAAAAAGTGTTTGTGCAGGACCTCTTGTCAAAGTGTCAATCTATATCTCTGTCTCCTACCTGTGAACAATGATTAGCTTTTTGAAAGTCATTCACCCATGGCCCAAACCTTTGAGAGCTGACTTTAGCAATACAACCCCAGCAGGAAGGAAAATTGCTTTTCCACACTTCATAAAAGTCCTCCTTAACCAAATATTCTGATCTAGAGGCAATGCTGGCTGTCAAGACATTTTGTCCCAACCCAGTACCAGTGTGCTCCAGCCAATGTGCATGCCAAATGCTGCTGTTAATTTTTTCAGTCTTCTCTTTCACCATGTTTTACCAGTGGCTTTAGGAGCCAGTAAGGGTTGTACACACTACTACAAGGCCTCAAAGAAATACTTGTATTTAATGTGTACATATAGAGTAGCTGTGTTTAAAGAGAAAGGTAAAAGCAAAGAGATCAGCTCTAACCCCAGGTTTACCATACAAACCAAGACCCTCTCCACCATAGCACCTATAGAAAGAATGTATGCAACAGTGGGAAGCTGGTGGCACTCTGCTCCATCAGGATCCAGGATTTCTGCACTTACTGTCATATTGTTAATATTCACCTCTCAGATTAGGACAGGTGTATTAGCATTAAGAAAAGCTACACTGAAATATATTCTTTTATCCATGAATGAGTTTTGTTCCATTACGCCTGATAGTATCATCATCATCACCATCATCATTACCAAGATCCACTGTGCAGGTCATTTTTGCCTTTGTCTCTTTATGCTACAATTCTAACAGTGGCATATTCTACTCCTGAGCTATTTATTCATCAGGAATAATGGGGTAATAACTGCTGGAAAGCCACATATTTGTACAAACAGTAGAAGGAAAAGAAATAGTTTCATCAGTAAATATTCCATTCAATGGATTAAAAAAACAAACTTCAAAGCTGAAAAAGCTTACTTACTTATAACCACCTGTAAACCTAGAACCAGTGCTAAGCTTCACTTCAATAATGTGAGACAGAGGTTGGTATGAGACTTGGGGGTAGAAAATTTGAGGGCGAGGAGGTTGCTTCTGACTGCATGCTCTAGAATTGCTGCGTACTGGAGAAAGTCAGGGTTCTGACCTAGTGACAGGTGGTACAATGACAAATTAAGATACGTACTCAATGGAAACACTGAGAAAATGTTAAACGTTTAATATACACTTTTGACTCATGAGTCCTCCTTGCTCGTTAGAACCATGTAGTTTCAAGCTTTCAGATTGGTACTTATATTGTTGCAATACTGCTGTGGATGAAGACACTCTCTTGGGATTCTGAATTTTCCCTGGCACTGAAAGGAAAGATTTTGTGGCAACTCAGACATGTAGAATTCAGAGTGTCTAAAGTGGAAGACACAGCTGTATCTGACCCATATAATAATCACTGCATATATTTTTGTCTCTGGAATATCTCTCATGAACAGATCAAGGTACTTATTAATCTTTCACATCCTTACTTACATTAAACTGATTGATAATTGAAAATATTTTAGATTTAATTAGAACACAAAGATTTATGTCTGTATATGCATTTAGAACAATTTAGAATACATATGTACATCAAAAAGATGCTGATACAACTAATATAGGTATGCTGATTAATAGCTAATTAATTTTAGCTTAATGAAACCCATGTTGCCTCATGCTTCAATTAACTCAGGCTTCTTTTCCTCTTACATTTGTGGTTTTGGTTGTAAGTAGAACAAAGTTATTTTTGAGAAAGAAAAATATTAGCATTGTAATTAGAAAGTGATTATGGGTAACTCAGAATAGAGAATATAACACTAGTAACATATTCTAAAGTAGAAATGGTCTGAACTTTAGCAACTTATGGCTCTTATTTGATAAATCCTTCTGAAATGTGAAAGAAATAGCACATATCGACATACATAAAAATAACGACACCCCATAAATGATCACATTTCTTTTTAACCTTGCTAAAAGACAAATATCAATTATCTGGTTGTCAAAATCTTTTCAGGTCATTATTTCTACAGGATTTTCAGCCAAACTTGGTCAAGGTAGCATAACACCTTTTTTGCTCCAATATGTCTGTCCCAGCTTCTTCAAAACATGTTTTCTGTTCTTCTGTTTTCAGGGAAGAAGAGGGTGCATCAGCAACTTGCAGTCCACACAATTCTCACACACCAAACATTCTTAGACTCCTGTCATACTTCCAAGATGATGATAGCTACAAACATCCTACTCCAAACTGATCAGAGCTGAACAGTTTGAAGGCAGTTCACAAATGAGCCATCAGATGGACAAGCAGAAAAGCACTGCAAGGCAGCATCAGTGTGCAAGTCACAGCAAATGAGAACAGAACTGACCCAGCAAGACATAAAATGATCTTCCCAAACCCCAAAGGTAGTGGAAAGCAACAGAGTCCTGTGTGCCACTAATCAGTCTCTCTCACTCTCTCTCTCTTGCTAAAGGAAGGAAATACTGTAGGTGTGTAAGAGCCACTCCTAAGGATGTCCTCTAACAGAGAACACTTTTCAGTATTCATTAATCTGGTACTAAATGTAATAGTCTACTGTATACATTTTTCTTTTGTCCTCTCAGTATGCACAACATTACACACATTGAGATTTGCAGCTCTGTACCTTTTTGTGGTAGAGGTAGTAAAATATGAGCCATATTATGGTTAACACCAGACAGTACAAACATCCTCAGTGTGGTTGATGGATGTAGGGTTGGACGTAGAGCAGCCGAAAAGATGGGTGGGGTATGTAAGTTGGGTATCTGGAGGTTATCCAGCTGCCTGCATCAACAAAAGCTTGCCATCAGTCACCACATCATGGCTGCTCTTCTGTGCCCTTCTGGTGATCACCAAAAACGAGTGAAAAAGTAGATACAGCAAGCCTAAACATCTGTTCTTACAGAGCCATACTCTTCATCCTGTTATTGAAAGCAGTAGGAGTTTTAAAAGTATTTTCCATCAAGCACTGGATTATGAGTGCCTCTCAAACGCATCCACTCAAAAAGTTAAAAGTTCAATTTATTTGAAGAGTTTGGTGTTGGTAGCAATAGAAGTACCTAATTAAAATTGCATAGGATATTTCATACCTGATTGTTTGCTTAGCTGGGAAAAAACAACAACGTCTTGACTTTGAGCCCTAACAGAATGTGTTGGACCTCACTATGTAACACCACACTCAGAGGTGAACTCTGATAAGAAATATCCAGAATGCTCCCAGAATCACGGCTCCGATTCCTGTAATTTGCTGTCATTATATGAAGCAGCTCTTGCCTTGTAATGCAAGACAATAAATCTAAGATGAGAGCAAATCTTTTCATACTGTAATTCCAGTCACAGCAGCAGCTGTTTTGCCACATGAGTACACCCGCTAGAAATAAACTAATAATCCACAGCAACTTTGGCATCAATGACAGCATCAATCTTTATAGAGGAAAATGTGAAATTGCTTACAGCAAAGATTCAGTTGAGCTCGAAAAATTCACTACTTGGAATCCTCCGCTTTAAATAAATAAAATGATACAGAGGGTGTAACCTTCAAATAATCTAATAGAAACACAACTGTCTAGAGATTAAACTAATGAACAAATGAGAACACCTCAGTAACAGTGAAAATGTGACTATCAGGATATAGAAATTCAAATACAGGAAATCAAAGATAGTCTGCAGAAAGATTCCAAAGTGTTTCTGAAAGAGGTGTAACAAAATCGATGGAAACAACAGAACGAAAAAAGGTGAAGAGAGGATTTTTAATCTTGACATAGGTATACTCAAGACCAAAACCAAAATTTAATATAGAGTAGCACTTAGATAGTAATGAGGAAAGAATTGTTTTTTAATCAAAACAGGGTTCATTTAATCACAATCAGTGTATTTGTGTCAAGCTAATAAATGACTAATGGATAAAAGACCTTACCAGCATTGCTGGGAACTATCAATTGCTACTTGACCAAATGCAAAACACCTGCTGCCTTTAAGCAAGACAAAGTTTGTAGGGAGCGGTATTGCTTTGGGTTAGAATAGCTGTGCTTAGCTGAAAAAAAAAAAGCAGCTGAATAACAACTCCCCAAGCCCCCAGAAGTTCAACGAGAGTTTCATCTATGTTTAGAGACAGAGAGATCTGCAAGCTCCAGGTGACACTGCTGTGGCTGAGTGGAGGAGTGTGCCCAATTATTGCCTTTAAAACAGTGAGAGGCCTGTGAGAAGGGGATGGGAAGTTAATCATACAACACCAGAAAAACAGTATTTCTACAGACTATGTGATTTTTAATGTCCAGTACGCCTCTATTTTTCTTCTGGGTTGAGGGGGGGATTGGGGGTGTTTTGGGGTTTTTTGGCTGCTTGGTTGGGTTTTTTTAAATCTTTATTTTCTTTTCCCCCAGGCCTGTGAGGGTTTTTTTGTTTTGGGAAAGTTGTTTGGGGCTGGAAGGATGGGTTGGTAGACGTTACTGAGGCTCAGCAAGCAGATGGGAAAAAACCAAAAAACATGTAAAGAGAAACTAAGATTGTGGGCTGCTGTGGTTTTGTGTGTTACTAGTAAGTAAGTGGGTCTAATGTGTGTAAATTGCTCATAATCTTTCCCGCTGAATGCTAAAGAAAATATGGGGTTTTTTACATTATCTCGTGTCTCCAAAGGGGATTGTCACACTGCATCAAGAGCTGGGTTTGCAGGACAACTTATTTGCTAACAGGAATGCAACACCAACTTCAATGATATCTATTGATGAAGTAGGACAGTAAGTTAAGTATTTATTTAAAACTGTAAAAACTATATAGATGAGGCCAGCAATGCTGAACTGGAAAAACAAAAATTACATGATCTTGCAAGGAGTGGGAAAGGACAAATGCACGCACATCATTGTTTCTGTCATGATCCACGAGAATTTTTCAAGTTTGAAATCAGATTGCCACACCACATCCAAGCTGTAACGAATAAAATCAGGAAATCGGGAATAGCTGTAAGAAAAAAAAAAAAGTGTAGCAGCTATGACATGCTGATTTAACAGAATCGAGAATACCATTTATTCTGTTAATAAGACATCGTTTAGCTGATTTTTTTCCCCCCTCCCGTTTCTCTCAGTGTTTAATCAAGGTTCAGCACGCCGTGGTCAAGATGCATAGAAGCACATAGAAGATGTATCTTCCCTCACGCTTGTCAGGAAAATCCACAAACGCCAGAGGTTTATGTCGAAAAAGGAGACTGAGAAGCCCTGCAACTTTATTCGAATGAAGGGAGAGAGTACACTGGGGCACACATCTGCAGGGTTTTCGCTCTCGAGGTTTCGGGGGGCGCAGCCTCCTTTTATCCTAAACGCCGGGCCGCATGTTGCCCTCTTCCTTTCCCCACTGGCTGAGGTACAGGGAAGGTGCAGCCTTCCCGAACCGCCTGCCCCATATCCCGCCTTGAACATACTCTTTTACCCTAAAGTGCAGAAATTCAGGCTTCTGCAGATCCACTTGTCTGTTTCAGGAGGCAGGCTGTCAGGGCTCTGCAACAAACCTGCTGCCCGAAGGTAGCAGAGACATTAAGACCCGTTTCAAAGACATGAACACCCATACCTTCACCCATCAAACTGTTTGTAACATTAGCTTTCCTCTCACGTTTGTCCCACGCGTCACGGCCTGGCCGTGGGTAACTCTCACAGCACAACTCCAGAGTGCGAGAGGTTCATCCTGCTACTACTGCAAGAAGCGGCCCCTAGAAATAAAGCACCCTAGATGAAGGATTTTAACCTTCCGGCCCGCCTGTTCATCCCGCATCTCTTCGCTCCACCTCGCCCCGGCCCCGCGGTTGCTGAGGCGCTGCCGGGGGTGGGCGGGGCCAGGCGCGGGTGCGCGCGGCGCTTGCGGTGTGACGCGCGCTCGGGACGCACNCGCGGGGACACAAGGAGCCGGACGTGCGGAGAGGGGGAGGACCGAGCTGCGGGAACAGGAAAAATCCGGGCCGCTGCTGCCGCTGCGCCCGGATCCTTGCGGGCCCTCCCGCCTCTGCCGGGGGCTCGGGCGGCCGCGGCCGGTCGGTAGGAGGTGCCCGGCTCTGCACTCGCCCTTCTGAGCAGGTACGGCCGGTCGGAGCGGCGTGCTGGGATGCTATGCCTGCAGAGTTAGAGGAGCAGGGGGCCGGCTGCGGGCGCCTCCGGAGACCCCAGCCCAGGCCTTGGTGCCGGTGCCGGTGCTTTGAGCCCTCCCCGGGCCTGCCGCGGGCACCGAGCGTTGTGCAGGCCAGGCCGCGCTGCAGCAGCTGCGGTGAGAAGGGCCATGGCTGCGTGTCTTTTCCTGGTTGCGGGTCTCTGCCGTGTGTGTATCTCCGCTTAAAGCTGCCTCGAGCTTCACTCGTGTGTCCCTGTGTCTTTTGGCGCTGGGGGAGCGTGGTGCGACCCCAGCTTCACGGGTTCTTCGCCTTTTCTACTTTTAAAGGTAGAAGATGGCAGAATACTCGAGGAAGTCCTTCAAAGACAGCCTGAGTGACATCAAACAACGTATGAGAGAGAAAAGAGCTCAGAAATGGTCAAGGCTGGGTAAAACTACCCAGTTCTCCACCGTAAAGGCCAAAAGAGCAAGTAAGATGCTTAAATATAGGATTTATAATTTATTTGTCTCCTTTTGAAACCCAGTTGAAACACTCACTGTTCTGTTGCAGCCAACAACTCCAACAAAATCAAGATCATTCAAGCAAACAACAGAGATCTGGCTCTGTCCTTGCAAGAACAAAAGCTCAAACTGAGGGAAGCTGAAGCTACCATTCTTCAACTAAGGAAAGATTATCACATTTTGAAGACTCAGATGTTTGACTTGCAAAGAAATCATAGGTTCCAGCAAGAACAAGGACTTGTGGAGGTATTTTTAATAATAACTTTATGAGATGCTGAAGCTGAACATCAGAATCTGCAGCAATCCACTGATAGATATCTTCATCATCTTAAATGTTTCATAAGACATTAACTCAGTATGTACAACAGGATTTTTTTCACCTAACCTGGTATGCTGGTTTGAATACCATGACTCTGGTAATGAACTTTTTTTCCTCACTACTCTTTCTTATTTACTTAAAATAAGAAAGAATAAACCTAAATTCTTAATTTAAAAAAAAAAAAAAGTCTGTCTTCTGTGAATTTTTAGGTGGTTTATCACAGGTGAAGGCACCTGACAGGTTTCCTCAGATTTTAGTTATCTCATAATGCTGAGAAGTTTGTAGTTGATAATAGAGTATGATAGTAACAGTGTTACTGTCCTTCCTTTGTCCTTTAGAATAGACTATCAGCCTTGAATGAGATAATTTCCAAAGTTTCTCAGAATTTACTGGACTCAGTCACTCTCCTTGGCCCAGCAAAGAATTTGTGTTCCATAGACATGGTAGGTACCTTTTCCTCTTGAGGAGCAGGACTTGTGTTACTCATTGCCCTCATTGCTCCTACCATAGACGCACACAGATTTTTAGATCTGAGCCTTAATTTAGAGAAAGGACCACTCCCACAGTTCCCAGTATGCCATGGGGTGCACACTGGGGGTGTGTCAGTAGGCTGTAAGTGGAACTGAAGCTCTGCTAGGAGGTGGTTGGGGCACCCTGATTTTCTGGGGTTTTGAGGACAGTTCTTTCCCCTGTCCACTTGCTGTAGGATTGGGCTGGTGATGAATGTACTGATGTGCAGAGGCTGAGTAGGTGGCTGGCTAACACCCACAGCACCTGCTGTTAGCAGACAGAAAGAAAGAGTCAAGGGCCTCCTTGGTGCTTCCTTGGGTAACTTGGCTGTTGTCTAAAAGCAAGCTTGTTTCAGCTAGTTAATCACAGTAAGATTTTTTTTTTTTTTTGACAGAATCAAAGAGTGCTTTCTTCAGGTCCTGGAAACAGTTGCAGTGTCACAGGACCATTACATTCAATGTAAGTCTCATTGATTAATGCCTATTTATGTTTGGAAATTCTGTTACAGGAAGTTTAATTTTCTTACTGGAAAAAGGGAATAAACCCAGTGCAATGAAACTGTTCCTTGTCATAAATTTTATTGCTGTTCAGTAAATACTACCTTTGGTATTTTCTCTAGAGGACCTCTAAAGGGTGTTCTTGAAGATCGTCCTGTACTTCCAAGTGGGATGGAAGCTGGTGGTGACAGTAATTCTTTGTCAAGGATCTGTGTGGAATCTGACAGTGACATTTCCTTTACCAAAATAATTCCAAGCGAAGGTAACTAAATCAAAGTATCAGCTCTATTTTGAATTAGGAAAAAAATGTGTGAGTACAAGTTTAAAAAATTGCTGCTTTTGAAGGGACTGACAAGTAATTTTCTATTTACTGTCATAAAGGGGGAATACTAATGCTGTCCACTGGTAAAATGTTTGCATGAAAATGCCCAGCAAAATAGGGAGGAATTTGAAGCTGCTTTATCTTCCCTATACCTGCAGTCCAGTTTCATTATCTACTGAACTGTTCAACCAAGTAAAATTACCTTTAGACAGGCCATTAGCATTTTATGAAATCAATAAAAACTTGTTAACAAAGCAAAATACTCAGGAAAATAAATTACCGGTAAATAACCTTTCCAAAAGGAACAGTTTATAGGAAAATATTAATGTTATATACCTGCTTTCTGCCTGGAACCTGTATTAAACAGAGCTTATCTCAGTTGCCAAATCCTAGTTTATAAAAATCTGGAGAAAACCCAAAGAATAGTCTGAATTTTTGACAGGTTCAGAATTTTTGCACAAAACCTTAACATGGTGTTTCTGTTTGGCTTTAATATGACATTTTCTCTTTGATTTCAAGGACAGCCATCTGATTTTCATCTGAACAACACAGAGTCAGAGCTGGAAGATGTTTCTTCAGGTGTAAAGTTTGGATTTGGTAGAGCGTTACCAAAAAATGTGTCCACCAGACGTCACTTTTCAAAGATGAGGAACCTTGATGTAATTAGTACTGGTGTCTTGGACCATTTAGAAGCACCTGATTCAGTAAAAGAACTTTCTGAACAGAATGAAATTAGGCTTGAGGAAAGTCTAGAGAAGTGTGCTACAGAAAATATAAATGCAGCTATTCCTGACTTGAGTGAAAGCAAGGTCGATTCAGGGCTGGTGTTGAGCCAGAAAAATTCTGAAACTACGCTGTTCAAATTAAAACGTAATTCTGATCTTAAACAACCAAAGTGTAAAAGCAGAGAAAACCCTCAAAGAAAAGAAAAATCCCAGAAAGGAAAACTGGAATGGCCACTTACTTCCCAACAAAGACCAGGAAAACAAAGCAAAAAGGCTTCTAAAGAAAAGCTGAATTTCTTGGGTGGCATCAGTGATGCTTATGACTTTCACTTGGAAGAGAGTGTCCATCTCACACCTTTTCGACAAAACAAGGTGAACGGCAGCGATACTGAAGTGGAGGACGAAGAAGACTCAGCTGAAACCAATACCACTGAGTCAAGCAGTACTGCAGATGACTCAGATGACAGCCTCTATGAGCCTTACAAGAAGAAAAGGCGAAGTTCAGTAGACGAGAACCCTACGTCACCAATCCATGCAAGGCCAAGGTCTAAAAGATGTTTGGCACAGCGTGAGCAGAAACTCTGTCATGAAGAAGAGACTGAAAACAACAAATCAAGTGATAAGTCTATTAGTAAGTGCAGAAAGTGTTCTGTAATTGGTTTTGTTCCCTTGAAAGATAACATTGTTTAAGAGATTTAGGCCTTTTTATTTTAGGGGTTTTTTTAATAGCAACTAAAAGTAATGTTTTAAGAACGGTTAGATTTTCTTTTAAGCTTGCTTACCTGAATGATCTGACCTGTGCCTAATTTCTTCACAGGGCAGCCTTCTGAGCCATCTCGTGGGCACCTCTGTGATGTTACCAATACAGCTGCAGTACTCTCCAGCGCTGGGGATGCAGCAGTTGTCCCTGAAGGTGAAGGACCTCAGTCTCCAAAACGCACGCGGCGAAGCTGTACTGTTACTGTGAACTACAAAGAACCAAGTATTGCAGGGTAGGTGTCTTTACTTTCCAGTTTGATATAAAGTTCATGATATTCTGTCCACTAGAGGATTTGAGAGGCTTATTTAGATCTTGAACACAAGACCTTACCAAAAGAGCTCATTCAAAGAAGTCTGGAGTTAGTAATACAGCCTAGTTTCTGTGGAATGGAACTTAGTAGCTAAAAGTTACTATTTTAAGTGATGTAGGAAACAGAACTCAGTTTTGCCTTTTTTTTTTTCAAACAGGAAACTCAGGAGAGGAGACCCATTTACAGATACAAGCTTTCTGTGTTCTCCAGTTTTTAAGCTGAAAAAAGACACTAAACGACCTTCTCTTAAGAAAGATTCTACAAAAAAATATAATGAGAAATTTGTTAGTTGTCTTTGAGATTTTCAGCAAAACCATGCTTGTACCCTGAAGAAAGTAATTTCCTGGATGGAATATTTTGTTGCACAATATGTTATATAAATATGTAAATAGCTGTGTATCTCGTATTAAGGATATCAGAGTAAGGGGGCCTGGATGTTTTCTAGTGACTTGTTTTTAATGATATGGATTGATTACTTTTATAACTGAAGTGATTCTATTCAAGCTCCTTTTGAATGGATCTGGCAGTATATGAGAAATCTGTGATGGAAAAGATGGTGGATGTCATTTTATGGGTGAACTTTAGGCACTTGAGATCTGTTAGGCAGGAAGTATTTTTAGTACAGATCTGTGTTTGTACAGATCTTGTTTATGTGATGGTTGTAGTTTCATGCTGAATCTTATAATAAATATCTTAGTGTTTGGAAACAGCTCTGAGTGGGTTGGCGTTCCTGTGGTAGTTTCCATAGTTACTCCAAGGGCACTAATGTCAGCAGTGGGCATTACAGAGGCCTGTGTACTCTGTCCCCACCTTATGTGGTGGCATAAGCATTCTTTAGAAGCAGCTTACCAGCTGTAATTTGATTCTGTAGCTGCAGCTCTCAAAAGCAGCAATTTAAGCTTAGTTGGTCCTGCACTGAGTGCAAGTTAAAATCAACCAGACAGAAACAAAGCAAATTTCTCATGAAGGTTGGCGAAGAAGGCTCCACTTTGGTGGAATGTAAACCATTAGCCCCAGCTGTTGCGGGACATTCAGAATAGATTATAATAATTTTATCCCTGCTTTGCCCAGTGCCTTTCCCAGAGGAAGAGCTGCCACATTGGAGCTTGTGCTTTTTGGTGCTGCACTAGGCTGCATATGAGAACAACACTGTTATCAGCTGTCCACCACTCAAGCTACTTTTACTTTGCTTGAGACACACTTAAGTATCAAAGAGTACGTGAATACCCAAACGAAAGCTACATTCCAAATAACTAATGGGAAAGTACAAAAACTACATGCTCTTCATTTGTTTTGCTAGACTGCCTGTCCCACTTCAATAGGTGCAAGATCTCCCCCTTTGTGTAATAAAAATGTTCATTACTATTTTACTTTTAACTTCTTGCATGACTCTTAAACAGTAACCCTAGCTGCAGCTTCTGAGTGTTTGAAAATAGCTGTTCACAACACAGCCTCTGGATGTTTGAACGGAAACCTAATTTTACCTTTGTATCCTAAAATTCTAGCCACAAGGCCTCACCATCTCATTCTGGAATTCTAGTACTAGAGGAACTTAAGCAGAGTGGTTGAACTATAGTTGGTGAGAGCCTGGTGCTAGAAGTGCCAAGGTTGTGGGTTCAATCTCTGTATGGGCCATTCACTCAAGAGGTGCACTTAATGATCTTTGAGGGTAGTCTGAACCTCAGGTGCTTTCATGAAGCAAATCTGCAACAGCTGTTTTATCAGGGACAGAAAAAGAACAGGGTGATAGCAAAGCAGCCCAAGGCAGGTGGGGTGGGTCTGGGTGGGTTTTTTTTCTTACTGGATTGAGCAAGCTTGAAGAATTGAAGTGATGGAGCTGTGTAAGGAAGAAATCAGTCCTTCCTGATCTCTACTGCTTTCTCTAGGAGTGTTCAGTAAAACAGCTCTTGGCCACTGTTGCTACCCTCTGAACTTTCACAGGACAAAATCTGAGTGGATGGGGGAAAAAAGAAATGTCTCCCTACTCTAAAATTATCTGTCACATATTGGACAGGCACAGGCTTTGTTTATGTGACCGTAATAAGTGGCAATTCAGAACCATTATGGTGATGGTACAAGCTCACCCTGGACTGTAGTTTGCTGCTACGTATATTATGTACTGTGAGTAAAGGACTCGTGAAGGCAAATACCAGCAAATAGCATTAGCACGCTTTGAGGTGAAAAAGTCAAAACTGGAACAGCTAAGTCAAGGAACTGCTGGAAGTGGTGAGGAGGTGGGAGTAACAGCACTGTGTCTCAGTTACCGTACAGCTGGGAATGCAGCTTGGACTGGTCACAGCTCAGCCCACTGTGCTCTTGGTGAACTCAGAGGCCGTTACACATATTTTCTATCCTACCTGGAAGAGGCACTGACAGCACTCCTGTAGCTTCACTGTGCTTGGTTGTGAAATTGTTTCAGTATGTATGTTTGTATCACACGTACTAAGTAATGCAAAAAAGAGACCAAAATAAGTAGGGTTTTGTACATATATAATTTAAAACTATTCTGTACCAGTACAATATATTAATTTGACAAATGTAAAGTTCATCAGCTGTTAAAGCATTTGCAAAACCACATATCCTACCATAACTTTATTGCACAGTATCTATGAAAATATTAATTCTTAAATTAGAAAACACGTTTCAATATAGAAGAGACAATCTGATTGAAAGACAATAAGAAAATCTACTCTGAAAATAACAAAAATTCACAGGTTACCAAGCTTAACAGGTGCATCTGTAGGCCCAATCTATGAAACAGGTTTATAGCATCCTGTTCTGGCTATTAAAGAAAAAGTACTCACTGTACCTTTGTTATAGAACCCAATGTAGGTCAGACTAAATTCATACAAAACACGATGGCAAGTCCAGCATTAACATTTTGAGTACCTTGGGTAGCACATTTACTACTTCTAGATAGTTTCTGACATCTTGCTGAATTGATCTGTGATCTAACATTGCACAGGCTAACATTTTGCAGGAATAGATTCTTTGACTCAGCACGGGACTGGTTTTCTCAGTCTCATAACTTGAATTTTACCAGTGTAACGTCTGTAAATATAAAACACCAAGAATGAAAGTTTAATCTGTTTTCCACAAAAGCAGTTATAATTTACAGTTACAAACTCTAATTAGAAAATGTCAAGGGACAGCTTTTTGGCCTGTGCTGATGTCCATTAAGGATTTAGGTGTACCTCTTAAATGTAGTGTAAGCAGCAAAATATATATATATAATATATATATGAGTGTGTGTGTTCTTTTTGAAGATATACTAAGAGCTGTAAAATGTTAATATGTTCCTGGGTCTAAATTACAGTTGATAAGCATTTACAATAAAGCTTGGTAGAAAATCCAGTTTACCACAGAGCCAAGTATCTAAGCTCGAAGCTGTCCTATGCTGTCTTCTTTTGTGTACAATAGTCTTATTTCTGCTGAACAATCTAAAGAATTTAGCAGTGAAGAGTAGTAAGTAGGGTGGATCATGAAGTGCATCAAAACCCTAACTCTACTAAGCCTGTTAAAATTGTCTAGTAGATGCAAAGTAGTCTCTGGAGTTATTTTGGGTACTTATGTCCTGCATAAGCCAAGTCACTATGACATTAGGCATCTAGCCAGATTTTTTTTCCTTTTTTTTTTTAAAGAGTGGTTATGAGATTACAATTTGCAGGTAAAATATTTATCAAAACTGAAAATGAATAGAAAAACTTGCATCTATCAAAGATCACAGGCAGTCCTTTTTCAGAACTGACTGCTCTTCTCTCACAGCTTCTCAACCAGCTGAGTGTTTCTTTTAAAAAATAATATCTTATAAAAAGATTCTACAAAGAAACAAGTGTTTCAGAACCCCCCCACACCTGTTGTTTTCCCTTACAATTTTCTTTTTTACTGGAAAAAATAATAAAACTTTATCAAATAGGTACTGCATTAGGTAAGCTATAACATCTGTTGTCTGGGAATTTTCTTCATCTTCCCAAACATGTGCAACTTCCCCCATGTTTGTGGGGTTTCTGAGGCTGTAGCTGATAAACTTATTAGGAACATAAGGTAATCGGCACACAAAAGAAATTTTCCGTAATTAAATACATTATAAAGCATTTTAATAAAATAATTTTTGTAACTTCAGTATAATACATGTTTGCAAAACTAAAAGGGTTTTAAAAAGTGCTAAGTATTAAACAGAAGTTTCTTGAAAGTCCCACAACTCAGACATAGAACGGCTTTCCCTGTCCATAACGTAGGCACACTATTTGGTTGTAAAAAAGACAGTGTCACTTGTCAATTAATCCAGCTTCTTTAATTTTTGTGTAGAAGAATTTCTCCAGTATATTGGCACATTTGTAGTATTCACTCTCGGGGGGGTTGTACTCTCTGCAGTTTGTAAAGACTCGCTGCAAGTCTGCCATGAATAATTTCTTAGACACGTAGTACCTGTTCTTGAGTCGCTCACTCATTGTTTTGAGATCTGCACAGAAGAAAAATAGATTACAGCGTTTGATTCAAATGCTTTTTGTGTGCAATACCCCTTCAGATTGATTTGCAATTTAACATGAACTGGCAAAGCTAGGATTTGGAATGGAAATTGCCTTCATCTACGGCATGGTCCATTTTTTAGCTTCAAAAGCAACTGAGCTGCTGGAATTATGCAATATTTCACTGTAAGGACGAATTTATGTAGAGTTCATTTTTAATTCTTTAAAACATTACAGTTTGTTTTTTTTTTTCCTGTTCTCATACTTAGAGGTTTGAGTTTTCTGTGGGTAGTAGATATTCCTAATGCTTTTCTGACTGTCCTGAGACAAGCTGTTCTCAGCTCTGCTGGAGGAGACCTTAGGGGTATATAGGCAAAGAATTCAAACATCACAAAACACATATGTTAACCTAAACTCCTTCCTGCTGTGCAAACACAGCAGAGAAGATACACTGGTCTATACTACAGGCAGGATTTGCAGCTTTGAAAAGTAAGATTAAATTTGTTCTACACACTTCAGAGTTTATAGTTGTTGATTCTTATCCTTTTTAAGAATCATGTGAGAACTGATCTCCCCTGCTTTCAGAGCATCATGCAAAGCATTTACTTTCAGAACATTCTTTAAGAAGTGTTCTCCTTTATACTAAAAGCAGTCATCCATAAAATATGTTAACCATCTCAGTGTTCTCCACATAGTTGCTTTCCCAGTAATTCTCATCAGGCATTTTAAAATTCTGTCTACATTACAAGTGTTCTAGGAGCGAGTACGGGAATAGAAGCAGTGGGAGTTGTGCTGGATGCCTTGGCTTTTCTCACCTCAGAAGCTCTAACAACTATTTTTTTAGCAATGCTTGAGCCAGGCATCAGCAGCACCTTTGTGGAACTGTAACAGAAGCAGCTGAAGTGAAGATGACTTAATGTCAATGAGTATTGCAAGGACAACAGAGACCAAAGACCTCCAGTGCAAAAGAATTAAACTTTTTAACTTCAGATTTAAAAATATGGTTGTATTTTTTGTTTTGGTAATGTTTTGGGGGGGTGATTTTTTGTTTTAAGGGAGATTTGAATTTGTTAAAAGAGAGGAAAGCCCTGTCAAATTGACAAAATGGGATTATTTACAGAAAGTTTGATAGATGCTGTCAAATACTTTTTCCAATGATATGGAATTTACCACTCCCTAATTTTGCACAATATTTTGCAGAAGTAAAGGCTCATTCAGGTCTCGTTAAGTCTGAAATTCAGATGTCTATACTTAAACTAGATATCCATACACTAATTATAGCACCCAGCTGAGAAGGCTGTTCAGCTCACCCTAAAGGAAATGTTGCCTGGCTGGAAAGTTAAGCTGTTCTCTAAGTGTAGTAAAAGTTTGGTTCCATCTGTCACTCAGCCATACAGCTTTTGAATGGCAGAAGAAAAGGGAAAAAAAACCCATAAAGAGTATTGCTTGAAAGAGCACCTGAAGAGCACTTAAAACAGGGGTAAAAAAGCACATGAGAACTGACCTTAGGAGGTAGTAAAAAAATTTACAGCCACACGTCTCAAAAACTGTACAATTTAGTCTGTACACAAACATAAATGCAACTGTTTTATCTTGTCTGAGCAACTTTTTACAGTATCAGCATGCTGGTAGGGAGAGCAGAAAGAAATCTGAAGTTAATCACGAATCAAGGCAGAGTTTAGTCATGCTGGGTTCCTTAGCTGAAAAAAACAAAGCAAAACTAAACCAAAGACCTCAGCCTAATCCTCAAAAGAGAACTGCTGCCCCCACCTCTAGTGCAATGCATCTGAACAAGGAAGGACAGACAACATTCCTACTTTGGGTTTACCAACTCAGCTAAGTTGTTTGTAACAACTGTTTAGATTAAATAGCGAGCTAGATCTGTCCAGAAAAGCAGATAGAGAAAACTCAGCCACAGAAGGGAATTAACATTCTTTTTCTTCATTGGTAGAAAATAAATTTGTGTTGGGGACACAGGAAGCCAGCTTCCTGTAGTAAAGTAAAGCATACTTTATTTATAAAGTATATGTATATCTGCTATTTGGGAATGATAAGTTGAATATAAAAAAATAATTAAACTAAATTGATATACATGGGCTTGGAGCCTATGCAAAAGCAACATGAACAAAGACTTCTATTCTCTGAGAAACTGATGGCTAGTAGCCTGCCATGAACCTGTTTTAACAATATTAAAGGGTTCAGAAACTGTAATCAGAATGATAGAGGTGAGTATTGCATAAATGAGGAAGGAGTGCCAAAATACAGTTTTAAATCTTGTGCAGTACAAATAAAGCATCTGTTTAGAGCCTCACTGAATTGTCATTGAAATTATATGTCAAAAGCTGGGTCTATAAGACAAGCAGTCAAAAGAAAAACATTATTAGCAGTTGTGTACTTCCCTTCGCAAGCAATCCTACATACACAATAGCTGCATTACTTATAAGTAAAAATAAATAAATAAATAAATATAACACCTCAGACAACTGTGGCAGATCTAAAAGACAAAGATACAAGTTAGCTTACAATTAGTTGCATGAAGCATTTTCCTAAACTTAAATTGAAGCAAAGTGTTAAGACTTACTTAGAAAACCCTGGGACCTTTGAAAATGTTTTCTCTATGTGATTTGGAAATCTTAAATCTGTATTTCAAAGCAGCTCAAATGCTCAGGTGTTCCTGAAAGTTTGCCTTCAGGTTTTTTAACATACGAGTAGGATCTGCAATGACCACAAGAAGATATTCCTACAACTCACCTACACCAGCTCAGTCCTGAAAGCTTCTAGCTGACTGCACCATTTAAGAGCTTGTTAGGGTTCTCTAGGGCATGCTAAGATTTCAGATTTATACAACATACATGTTTCACAAAGGTCACAGAGCACTCATCAATTTCAAATGACAGCACCACACTCTTGACACTTCAGAACTGCAAGGTATTCAGCTGCAAGTAACATCTATCTTTTTTCATAAAACAGTCAGATTAAAATTTATCTGCTAAGTCTGCAGCTATAATGATTTTTAAACTCTATACTTAAAAAATGTTAATGGCATTACCCATGGGAAACCTTATAACTTCATAATATCCAGGAGCTTCTGTTCTCTTCACGGGTTCCATGAAGGGCCAAGCGCTTTGATGGCTCTTTGGTAAAGAAAAAAGTAAGGTATCTAATATGGAAACTAGATATTGGAAATAATTTAAAAATCTTTACAGAAAGTAAACTAGAACTAACACTCACCTTCACTTGCTGCAGAATGGTTTTCAATGTGCTGTAAAGTTGATCTGGATCCTTGGGCTCCTTACTTGAAGAAAAATATGAATACAAAAAGATTAGTTTGAATCCCTTATCTTCATTCCTACAATTTGCATCTTACCTAAAAGCTACTCTAAAGTTTCAAGCATTTTATGGAAGAAATAAAATTTAAAACAAGCAAACAAACCCAAACGAAAATCCTCAAAAAAGAACCCCACTACCCAAACCACACTTGCCCACAATAAAAATAAAATAAAAAACCACCAAAAAACCACTTAAGAAGTCATCTCTTGCAGATTATTTATCTGATTTCCAGGGGATGGAAGGAAATAACAAGCGACATTGTTTTAAGACTTTTCTCAAAGGAATATCCCAACTGCTTCAACATTTTACTTTGTGTAGCACTTACCCTCTTTCTTTTCCACTTGGTTTCCAGCCAGTCTCTCCTGTACACCAACAACATGAGATATTATATGGGAACTACAGTAGGTCAAAACATTAACTGAGTTATTGCAACTCAAAGAAGAAAAGCCATTTCAGCACTACTGCAGTAAAATGGGTTTGTTTCAATAAAAGCTACTCCTAATAAATAACATAACCATCTAGCCCACAGCCCCGTTCAATTTCCTACATGACTCTTCCTCCAGACTGCTGAAAAGATTTTAAAATATTTCTATATGAAACACATTTCTTTCCAATAATTCAATACACATTTTACTGCAACCCACCCCTGTAAAGAATAATGATGACAAAGTCATCCAATCTGATTCCCCAGGGAAAAAGAATAAATTGCAGAAAAGCACAGCTGAAAAAAATCCTCCAGAATATGATACTTAATTTTTTTAAAATTCTGTTTTGTCCTGTAAGTTCATGCCTAGCACAGAAGTCATTGTTGTTCAGGAGTGCAGTGCATTAAAATGGTGCCAGAGGGAAACTGCTGCCTACACTGTGATACAAATCAAAGAGGGATCACATGTAAGTAAAATTATAGACATGTACATAAAAGAGGATCAGCCTGGGATGCCTTGGGGAAATCTCAAAGACAGCAGTTGTAATGGAAACACAACAATCTTCACAGAAATCAAATCAGCAGAGCAAAACAATTACATTCTAATCAAAAAGAACTATGCGACTACATTAGTATTTCTAGTCTCAGACCTTTCTTGGGCTATTCTGCTTCTGTTGTACATTAAAAGAGATTGATACATACTAATTCCAGGAATGCTTTCTATAGGAATCTGCCGTACTCCATCTTTGAAGCAAGAAAGGCCAGGATAAACTTTCCGTATTTGAGCTTGCTTCCTTTCAATGAGCTTTTTAATGATCTGTAATAAAGCAGCAGAGAAAACAAAAAATAATTTATTTGGTCTAAAGTAACCCAGAAGATTAATGTAAAACTGTGATGAACAGAAACATTCTCACTTCCTAACCTTGCAGTCCTTTTCCACGAAGCTGGTAATGGGGCTGAGCTACCTGACCAAACACTGATTCTGCAAATGAAGCTACCAAGTCTCTCAGCTATTTTGGCACAAATCTAGAAAACAAGGAGTCATTGCTTGCTCTATTGATCACAAGCTGCACAGCTCCTGGGAAGACAGGAGCAGAGGCAGAGAAGGAAATTTTCTGGAAGAAGGTTGTGGAACTAGCTATGAAATTTTCACAGCTGGAGTCTGAAATGCTTCAGCACAGCCAGTCAAAAATTTCAAGTCCCATATTGAATGCATGTATTCTGATGTACATATATGTTCATATTCCAAAATTTTAGAAGTAACCTATCCACCTCAAAGTCTCCATATATCTGTCTGTAGGAGTTGCTTATGTATCAATCAAAGATACTCTCATGGAAGATTTTCTCGGGAGGATGTCAGAATGATGCCACTCTTCAGAACCAAAATTCTACTCTGTTTGCAAATGCTAGGGAAAGGCTTTTCCCACTCCTGGGTACACTTTGTTTTACTTCGCAATCTTATTACCTCAAATTCTAAGAAATTTTCTTTGGTGCTCTTGATACCCGCTTAGATACTTATCTAAGCTTTGTGTGTCCTGGATATGTGACTTTCAAAACTTCATAACCTTGACTAAACAAATGCACAGCCATGCAGACCACCAGTTTGATAGACTATTTTCTTTGGAAATAATAAAGATGGACATATTTTTATTTTTAAGGACCTTCACTCCCTCATACATAGTATTTCCTCTCAAAGAAGAGAAAAAGATAAAATCAGACTTTCAGTAGAGCTTAGACATGTTAAGAGAAATACAGTATACAACAACACCATGGCCAGGTTCCAGCATAATGTGAAAATAATTTCAAACTAATTATTAAATCCAACTTAAGCCCTTCTTATAATTTAGGATCTAGTGGCTCTTCCTGATTAAAACAAGCTGTTCAATCAGTACCAGTGATTTCTCACAAGTCAGGAGGTCACAAAGCTTTGCATAGAGGGATTTGTCATATTTTCAGAATGATTGTAAACAAGCTACTGGTATGGTGTCAGGTGATATGGTCTTAGCAGCCATAGGCATATACTCCAGTTCTTTAAATAAAAGCTTAGATTCCATGAAAAAATTCACTTCTAAAAGGACAGGTCCTGAAAAGTCTGATGTCTAGTACTGGCCAATATCAGCATGCAAAAAAATTGGTACATAATACAAACTGTCAACATTCAAAATTATTTTTATGTCCAGGTAGCATTTTCACTGCTTTTGATATGAGCAGACAAGCAAACGCTCTTCATAAAGCTGCAGGCTGTGAGGGCTATTTCTAAATTTCCTTGCAATAGGGAGAATAAAAGGCCTGAGCTGTGTTTTGAGTGTTAAACAGGCAATCCTAAGATGCAGTTCCAAAGCTGTATGTAATTATTCTCAGAGAAGATCAACAGCACAGATCAGTGCGTAACAGCAGCTAATAATTTTAGACACGAGATGTCTGGAGGCACTTTATCTACAAGAGGAGTGTCTCCAAGTTCTTTAGAATAATGTGGACATCCCAGCAAATAAGAGAGTGAAGAAATCTAATGAAGAGCCAAAATTTTGAAAACTAACAGGTTTCTGGAAGTCGCACATCATGTAATGGTTTGGGCCCAGAACTGTACTACTGCAGTTAGGCATGCCTAAGATATAACAGGCTACAAGAGACACATCCACTATCCACACACACTGACAACATCCCACCCCTGACGGGCAGCTGGCACGTCCAGCAGTAGCCTGGAACCTGAAGCATCAAGCAGCCAAGCAGAAATGAAAGGGGAAGACTTATGGTCCCTGTTGTATGGACAGATGAAAATTTTCACAGTAAGTGAAGTTAAAAAACCTTGTAAACTAAATGTAAAGCCATCAGATAACTGTCTTTCCTTCTCCACACATGGGCCAAATCATTCTATTGGAAGAGAAATGATTGTTCCATAAAGAAGTTTTTTAACAAAACAAAAGGTCAGGTTTGAACAACCTTCAAAGAAAAAATTATAATTTGTATTTCTTTAAAAACCAAGGAACGTATTTAAACACAACTGGAAACATAATAATTATTTTCTAATAAACTACATTATTATCTGGACTATTATTATGAGCTAAATAAAGAACATCTCACATAAACTCAGACTGGAAATTAAGACAGTCCATCCTTGACTTATCTATTAAAAAATGGCAGAAAAAGGAATCCTCTTTTTTTCAAGCAAAATACAGGCCATGCAATACAAACGCTCCCTTTAAATGTCACTCTAATCAACACTACTGATATGGGGGAAGGAAATGACAAAGCCATAAAAAAATCAATGTCACAAGAATTTGCTTAGTTAACTACCACAAAATTGAACTGTGAATTACTCCTCAAAATACCAGTACTTTAGCAGTCTTGTTTTTGTTAAGTCAGTAAGTTAGAATTTGATGCTTTAACTACAAAATTTGGCACTGGGACTTGAATGAAGAGATTATTCTAACTAATAAAAGTATACACTAAAATTTAAGCACCAAAGCAAAGAAGAGAGCTAACCTGGCACCCACTGAACTGTTTCTAAATATATGAATAGAGGTTAACATTAAACATTTCACTTCAACCTTTACCTCTTTTTGCTTTTTGATGATGACGGAAAATTCTGTGTAGGGGATCCTTGGATTTAATTCACATCCCATTAATGTGGCACCCTCATAATCCTTGATGTAGCCAACATATTTTGCTTTTGGTACTTTAATATCTTTGGAGAAACCCTGACAAAGAATAAAAGAACTTATATTGTCACGATGTTATTTTCCTTTTACATTTGTTTTAACTGAAATGAATGAGGATTTAGAACTGAATCATAATGTTAAAATACAAAAAATACAACAGAGTGAGTTACAGACCATGGTTCAGTGTTGCAAAAACCTTCTCATGGGAGGCACTTGATACAAGAATTGTTAATTGCTAAGAAGTGAGATAGGGGAGATTGTACTCATATGAATGTGTGAAGAGTAAATTGTCTCAGTTTTATATATAAAAACATAGAAAATGTTGGAAGGAACTTGAGGAGTTCTTCTAGCCCCATCTCAGCTCAGAACAGGTCTCATCATATCTGGTTGACCAAGGCCATGCACAGTCTTCAAGACTGTAAAGGACAGAGATTCAACCTCCGCAGGGAATATTTTTCAGTATTTCACCACCCTTAATACAGGAAGGGAAAAAAAAGTTTCCCTAGTTGCAGTTTCCCACTACCCAAGTCATCTTCACTGCCTAATGCTGTACACCTCTGAGAATAATCTGACTCCATTTTGCTGACCAGATAGTTGACACCTGTTTATCAAATCCATTTGACAGAACAGACATTGCCATCTTTCCTGAATTTGAACCTCATGCTTCAAATCAGGAGGAGCTCTAAGTGCAGGTCAGGCAAGTTTTAGTCTATCACAGGTATGCCTAGTCCTTCTTTATACTTCTTATAGAATCAGTGAAGGAACTTATATTTTACTAGTTTTTAGACTAGACAAATTATAGACTCTACCATATACCTATATTCAGAGGATTCTATCAAAGTAAAATGTATTAGAATCCAAAAACATTACATGAGATGAACACAGAGCACATTTTAGAGATAAAAAATATACATGTAAAATTGCACTGTGCATTTTATCCAATTACTTTGTCATGTCTAGTTATTTAGTTCATCACTGCTAGATGTTAAACTTTTTGCACAAAGTAATTTCTTGCATTGAACTTACTTGTTTTTTGAAGTAGCCGATAGCGTATTCATCCGCATACGTGAGGAAGTTGAGAATGTTGTGTTTGATGTGGTACTCCTTCAGATGGTTCATGAGGTGAGTCCCATAACCCTGTGTGAAACACAGGAGGAAAAAGCCATGACAAAGCCTTTGGGGACTGCACATATTAGAACATGTGGGTCGAGGGTTATTGCACACTGTTTTTCAAAATGCAGTCTTTCCTCTAGATCCTGTTTTAACAATTTTCTCTTAATTAACTTCAGTGCTGCACACTGAAGAGAAAACTTTTTTCAGTCTTGTAGGGGTATCTTTGTGACCCAGCACGGAAGTTGTAATTCAAGGTACCTACCTTTTTTTCTGTTCTTCTTTTGAATTAGATATCAACCATTAAAATCACATACTTCACCAATAACAAAAGTGCACATACTGTAACAATAGAGCATCCTGTCTGAGCCATATCACTTCAAAACTACAAAGCAGTAGCAATACTGAAATTATTCCAGTGTTCTGTGCACCTGTAGCAAAACAGTCTCTGCCTCAAAGGATTTATTATCTAAACTTATCATAAAGTATAAAAAGGAACAGTGAACAATTATCATAATAAGGAGCAGAAAATTATTGAGTCCACAATCAAATAAATAGCTACGCCTTCTGACTGCACACAGGAGTGATTTCCATTTAAATTCAACCCCAAAATCAACAAAAGGTTGCATTTATTCACACTACCAAGTAAACCATAGTCATTCCCTTCTGCTGTGATATGAAGAAATGTAATGTAGACAGGAAAGCACATAATAATGTTTTGTTCCTGCATATGTTCCAATTTTCTCATCATGGAGACTAACTGGACACTTAGAGAAACATACATGGATTCCTTTTGGGTACTCTGTTCTTGAAAACTGGGAAAATTTTTACTTATGTACAAAAGCCAGAAAAATAAATTAGAAAATACAAACTCCTGATTTAATTTACAATTTAATAGCCCCAAATATGGCAATTGCCAGATACGAAACTAAGCCACATACAGTAAAATTAAAAATTATTTTGTAGCAGGGGACCAAACTACCTCAAAACCAATTCAATTTATATGGGAAAACAGTTCCCACATTTTTTACTCAAGCCTCAAACTGAATTAAAATAGGATTTTTTTTTCCTAAAACTAGGCAGGTCACCCATGTGTGAACATGTGTTTTTTCTTAGTTATCTGTTGACAGGGTCAGCTTACCCAGAGAAAAAGGCGGGAAGGCAAATTTTCCCACTTAACTGATACAGTGAGGCACCCAGAGGATAAAAGAATAAATAGTGTGTTATGCAACCCTGGGGACAATCTGATGGGTCAGAATTATTTGCTCTATTACTTTGAAAGATTATTCCTAGAAAATCACAACACACCTTTGGCAGTCTCACCTGTGTTATGCAGTTAGGAATAACTTGGGTATATTCTGTTAGGGTTTGCATTTGCTAAAACGCTTTGAATGCTGACAGGTCACTGCTAAGTGTAGAGGATTGCTCCTCTCTAACACCAGAGTTGAATAAAATCAAATCTAACCCGAGTATTAACAGTTGTTACAGACTTTCAATCCCTCTGTGTTACCCTTTCCCGGCAGGGTGTACGATTTCTCCGTGTTAGTTGCTACACACTCTGAATTAACCCACGTGTCAGCTCTTGATGCTTGAACTGAAAATCATGAAGCTACAGCACCATCTAAAGGCAAGATACTGAACCAAATGGTCAGAGTTAGATCTACCCGTAGTAGCTGGAAAAGCTGGAGGAATGAATCTCATGTATTCACAGTGCTCTGTATTCTTTCAACATGGATGCTAATTCTCAAAATTCTGAGAAAATGTCACGGCATTAACTCAAAAGGAGTGTACAGAACAGACTCTGTGCTTATTTTGAGATGTAAAACTATACCTAACTTTTTACTGTATCTCATTTAGATTGAAGTCATGTAATGTCACAAAGTGATTGAACACAAATTACTGCCCCACACGTGCAATACTTATTTCAGTCAACCACAAGGTGTTACACTACACAGAGACACAACTAGTGGGGACAGGGGCGTGAAAAGTCCAAGAATGGCAGACTAATGGCCACTATTGCTCTGTTCGGAAAAATTTTATTTAATTAATTAATTACAGGTAATCTTACTATGATGATTATGATTCTAAATCTGCACACTTCAGTTCAGTTTTTGTGTATTATATTCAGAATCGCTGTATCTTTCAAAATGCGTTTCTGCCTGGCAACTCAGCAGTACATCCAACATGACTAAAAATATTAGAAGCACATGCAGGAGGTGAATGGGACTCAAATCCATTTAATAAACACTTCTAATACAGAATTCTTTTTACCTTGACTTGCTCATTGGAAGTCACAGCACAGAAAACAATCTCTGTAAATCCTTGGGAGGGGAACATCCGGAAGCAGATACCACCGATAACACGACCATCTTTTATTAATGCAAGGGTTTTATGTTTCCTGAGCAGACAAAAATAACAACTGCTTTAATTCATGTACATAGTACATAAAGTGCCATTAACCTTCCTTTCCTCAGAAACTTGATTCACTTCTTTCCACGATGATAATGCAATTGTATATGCCCCCTAAGTTAGCCACTTGTATCTACAGAAGAGTTGCTATTTTAATATCATGCTTTCAATATACCATAAAGGTCACCATGGTAAAGCAAGCTCCTGGCCTTGCCAAGTACTCTGAGATACTCGGGTAATGCCCAATAAATAAAAGTTGTATCGTTTTCATTCAATCTATTGCTGACGGTTACACCATTGCACAGTTCTCAGGATGATTTCATCCTGAGTAAATTAGAAATTAATGGAGTAACAGGAGAGCAAGTCCTTTCCAAGGGATTCCCGTTTCCTTGCATGCACTCTCCATAGCTAAGCTATCAGTTTCAAATGCAGCTGATGAAGTAAGAGAGGACATTTCTTATTTCTAATCACCCACTCCTATGGGTATCAAGACTAGAATAAATATCTATTTCTGTTGCACTTATATTGACAGCCAGGAAAGATATAACAAGGTGCAATCTCCACTTTTATGTCAAGGATAAAGAATTTTAGTACAATCCTCAAGGTGTGAAAACAGCACACCTTTCTTTATATCATTCAACACACAGTTGCATACAAATCATACAAATGAGACAGTTAATTTACAGAAGTTGTATTTTGGGGGGAAAGTTGGTGCCAAATGTGAGTCCCTGACAAAAATCCCAAAGAGTAGTTATACAGTATGTGCCACCATTGAAGAAGATTTTATACATATTATACATTCTTCTTTTTCTTGCCCTTATTTTAGTGTTTTTTACTTGTGGAATGACAGCAGCAATGCAGTAGTTTAAGCTTTTGTGGTAGTTTCACCCTGGCTGGATGCCAGATGCCCACCAAAGATGCTCTATCACTCCTCTCCTCAGCTGGACAGGGGAGACAAAACGTAATGAAAGGCTCATGAGTCCAGATAACAGTAGGGAGAGATCACTCAACAATTAGCACCGCAGGCCAAACAGACTTGACTTGGGGAAATTAGTGGAATTTATAACCAATCAGAATCAGAGCAGGATGATGAGAAGTAAAACAAATCCTAAAACTACCCTTCCCCTCCTCCTTCCCAATTGTCTACCTTTTTCCCCAAGCAGCGCAGGGGGATGAGGAATGGGGTTACGTTCAGTTCACCACATGTTGTCTATGTCACAGCTTCCTCCTCAGGGAGAGGAGCTCTTCCCCTGCTCCAGTGTGGAGTCCCTCCCATGGGCTACAGTTCTTCGGGAACTGCAGTAGCACGGGTCCTTTCCCACAGGGTCACAAGTCCTGCCAGCAAAGCTGCTCTAGCAGGTAGTGTGGGCAACTCTCTTCACAGCGCCACAGGATCTGCCAGGAGCCTGCTTCAGGGCCACAGCCTTCCTCCAGGCATCCACCTGCTCCAGAATGGGGCCGCAGAGGGATGCGTGCCTCACCATGGTGTTCACCATGGAAGGTTAAACTGCTGGAGCAGTTCGTGAAGAACTGCAGCCTGCGGGAAGGACCCATGTTGGAGAAGTTCATGGAGAACCGTCTGTTGTGGGAGGGATCCCATACTGGAGCTGGAGGAGAGTGCATGAAGTACCTCCTGTAGAGGAAGAAGCTGCATATACAACATGGGAACTGACCACAGCCTCCATTCCCCATCCCCCTGTGCTGCTTGGGAAAGAAGGTAGAGAACCATGAATGAAGCTAAGCCTGGGAAGAAGGGAGGCATGGGGCAAAGGTACTCTAAGATACAGTTTTTATTTTCTCATTATCCTACTGTGATCTGATTTGTAAAAGATTAAACTTATTTCCCCAAGTGGAGTCTATTTCGCCTGTGATAGTTATCAGTGAGTGATCTCTCCCTGTCCTGATCTCTATCCAAGAGCTTTGTATTCTCTCCCCTGTCCAGTTGAGGAGGGGGAGCAATAGAGCAGGTTTTGTGGGAATCTGGCATCCAGCCGAGGTCAACCCACCACAGTCCCACAACAAGAAGCCACGTATCATTAATACAGCCACCAAGATGGTATTTGGGTACAATCCAACTACATTTTTCAGGAGTTATGAGGGCTTGAAAAGATGGCAAAAGTGTAGCACAGGCAGAGCTGCTCTCCACACCACCTCTGCTGGCACCTTCCTACACCCCGGCCTGCAAACAGCACCAGACTCCCTCTGCCTCACATGCCAGCCCCCTCTCCAAGGATACCCACGGATCAAAGACCAAGCGGGTGATGTATTCCTTCGGCATCCGAGGCAGCTGATGGGAGAACACGTTCTGCAAACCAACCAGCCACATCATGATCTTCTTGTTGGGCTTCTGGTTCAGGGAGTTGCCGACCACATGGAATTCAATCACCCCCCTGCGCTCCTCCAGCCTCGCTGCCTCGTCCCGGGCCGAGTGTGCTGAGAGGAAGTTGGTCTGTACCACACAAAAGAGGAACAAAATCACAGTTTTGAGATTTCACATCCTCTGACAGAACAGCCTTAATGAACAAGCAAATAAAACCCACTCTCTTTCTCCAAAAGAGCTGCCAATGATTGCCTTTGTAATGTGCCTTTGCAGAAGGGACACTGTCAAATAAGCCAGATGTAAGTCTACACCACAGTCTATAAAGGCCTATCTGAATTTATATTGGTACAGATTAGATAACAACAACAATGGTTATGACCCAAAAAGTCCCAAAATCTCCTGAGAGATAGCACTCATCTAGTTGAAGCTTATGCCGCTAAGACTTCATATTTTCTTTAGTCCTAACCAGCTTGGGTATGACTTGTGGATTCGCCTACACATACTGCAAATCACACATTTTAATGGTACTGCAGGAAAAGTCATATTTTTAAAAAATTTTATTAGTGCTTTCCACTATCTCTACCACTACTGTAAGAGCCTAAAAAGAAGATTTTAATTCCTACAGAATTTGCTGTTATAGATCTAGCAATTGCATCTATGTATCTGAATGAAGGTTAAATTAATACGGAAAATTTATTTAACTTATTTTTTCAAGATCATTTTACAATGCCAAAACATCCCTGTATGCACATACTGTTTACTTTTTTGAGCAAAGTTTGGCTGCTGGGTTTCCAGTCACTGCCAGCCCCAACAGCCAGGCTGGCACAGCATTTGTAATATGCAGAGCCATCAGTCACAGTGCATAGTTTGAATAAGAAATGTAGGTGGTTCCAAATCTTCAGCAGTTTCTAGCTAAATCTTGGCAAATGAGCTGCTGGCAAAACATAGCCTGGCAGAGACAACAGAAGGAGGAAAAGCCAGCCAAGGCAAAAAAAAAAAAAAGTGCAATTCTGTACATGGCACAATTCTGCAGTTCTGTTTGTTTTTCTCTTCCAGCCGAGAAAAAGAGCAACTGGGGAAGACAGAGCAAATAACTGTTTAGATCAGTTTCTGCACTAGAGAGAGCTTTTAACTTTGGATCTTTCATCCTGCTGCTATTTTTGAACCCCATTTAACCTTATCTTATGAGATGTAGCTATGATTAGCAATAAAAAAAAGCATACTCTGGAACTGTTCTGTAACAAAAGTACCTTGCAGAATAACCTGGTATCTACGTTTTTACTATCACTGGTTTACAACTCTCTTTGCTAACTGCACATAACACATTAAAAAACTTCTACAACTATTCTTCTTGTTAATTATGTATTTCATCAATATTTTTTGTTCACCTAATCATACTCTTTCAAAGTCTATTTTTCTTGACAGGACTCTTAGCTTATCACATTCTATCCATGTGGAACATTTACTAAAACCAGACCAATTACAAACAGACCATTTGCAACACCAAGGCTGTATCTCACCTCTGGCCCAAGCATTGCTGCAGGATCTGTAATTGTTGACATTACTTCGTTGATTAACTCAATAGGAATATCTCCTACAACCCTTGGTTTTTTAGAATCCTCCAGAGAATAGGGTTCATTATTTTTTCTCTTTTCCCCTATAAAACAAAACTCAGACAAATTAGAAATAAACAAACTGTCACAGACTAGCACTATGAAGCCTAGCACTTCTGTTATATCCTTTAGTTTACATGACAGCTTTGGGGTTGGGTTTTTTTGGGTTGTTTCTTGGTTTTTTATCCCCATAGACAAGGATAAAGTGAAATAAATGAAAATTGACAAATATTTCTCACTTCTCAATTTTGGCTTTGCACTGAGGTATTAGCATGAAGCAGGGTGAATATACCTCTCCTTCCACTACATCTCTGTAAATTCACAATTAAACTATTTGCTTTTTCTTTTTGCTTCAAAATCCTCTGCGTGGAACCTCTGTGCACCTGTCTTGGAAGGTCAGTGCTCAATACACAAACTGCAGTCCACATTTTTGGATGATGAGAAATTCCCATTTTAGGATTCACTGGAACTAAGTAACCATCATATATTTCTTTCACCTTTTCTGTAAACCAAGCAGCATGAACAGTCTGATGTGTCATACATATTTGAAAATCCATATAAAGTTTTCAAATCAAAATATACCAAGTTAATAATTAACTGTCCTACTAACTGCAGAGCCACATGTATTATAGAGCAAAAGCAACTAGTTAAATTCATGGAGGAAAAGTCCACCAAGGACTAGCAGAGGTACAGTTACAGAAAGCCAGCTGCTAGCTCAGGATTATCTCACACATCACCCTACTCATTCCCATTTCTGAGGGACAAGTTGAGAAATGAAACTGCAGTTTAGGAGCCGCCTTAAGTTTGTCTGTGGTGAACACTGAGACTAAAAATTCACTTTGGTTTTGGTTTTTCTCCTTCCTTGAGGACTCATTTTACATAAGCTTGGGATTATCTCTCTGACCTACAACCTCTCTTGACAGGCTCATTAATCCTGAGGTGTTTGAAAAAGGATTTATTAGGAGAATTTATGCATCCACCAACTTTTTTTCTTACAAGCTTTTTTTTCCTTGACCTAACCTCATTTAGTTTTTTAATTTAATGGTTGGTGTGTCTGTGTTTTTCTTTACTGCTAAAATGTATGTATTTTCAGTAACTTGAAAAGATTAAAAAACCCAAACGTGCCCCTTCTACTCTGCCATTATTTAAATGAAACCTCTCCTCATGGCTTATAACAGATGTACTCCAAGAAAAGTATCTTTCAAAAACCTCTGACACTAGCAGACCTTTCCCCATTTTAATTTAATCTAAACAAACCAATTTTTTTTTTTTTTTTGCAAATACAGTTGCCATTTCTGTTAGTTAAACATTACCATAGTGGAGAAAAAGGTTTGTGTGTGCACATCTTCCAGCAAAAACACCTCAAGTTTGCTAATGCGGAGTGAAGGCAAAGGTTACCATATACTGCAACTGATAATATCAACAGAAGCCAAAAGGCAAGGCTCCTTCTCCATTACCTAAGTTTGGGTCAAGGGCAGAAGAAACTTTACAAGCTGGACTCATATTCCCACTGTTGGATTGTTCCAGAGATGAAGGACTTGCACTGTATGCAACAGATCTTGCAACAGGAGGTGGGCTGATTACTGCAATGACATAAAAAACAAACACAAAAAAATCAGGTCATGGAAGCCATTCTGGTGCCGATGGAAAGGCTGGCACAAAGATGGACACCCAACACCCAAAAAGTAACAGTGAACACTGTGCAACAGAGCAGTGCCTCCAATTCACAAGTAGAGACATTAAAGCTTTATCTCAGTGTATTTTTCTAAATTTAATTCTACCTAAGCAGGGACTGCTGGATAACAGGGATTGCAAACATCAGGCTTTATTATTTCGCAGCTCTGAGCAGAAGCTAAGAAAACACACTTCCTTCACATACCTGCCAAGCCTGCTGGCATTTAGCTTCATGAAAAGGTTTTTTGTAGGGCTCTACTGAAAAGCAAAATCTCATCATTTAGCTTCAGCTGTCCACTTTAACAGAGCTCTAAGACTGTTTGGACAAATCAAACTCAATAAATGGAGAAGTTGTTTCACCAATTAAGAGAATGTAACTATTATTTTAAAAGGTCACAGACTAACATCTCTCTCCCATATTAAAAAAAAAAAAAAAAAAGCCCCACATTAGTCCTAAATCATGCAGTTTTCAGTTGTGTTACCCATCACTAAATGCAAATTACCTGTCTGGATTCCCAGCTGGCCAGTTCGGGAACTAGACACCATGAAATCCTGATCCCAAATGGGAGAATTCTGGCTGTACACTTCTTCTTCCAGCATAGACAGAAACCTAGGTACAAAACCAGGCAAAATATCAACTTAATTGGATCATTCCAAACAGGTTCTTTTTCAAAATAAGCACTTGCAATGTTTTTAAATTAAAAACATTTACTAAGTCAGTAAGAAAATGCTGCTGGCCAATGCTATTAAAAAAAACCCCACACTCACAAAAATCACAAGCCAGAGTTGACATAAAGTATCGTAATTCAGTAGAGTGCTTTCACTTATGAAATCTTACATTTGATTGCAAGGAACATTTATCTAATTGCAAGTGCAGAAAAAGACAGTCACAAACCACTTTTACAGAACGAAACTCCACTAGTAAGAAAGCTATGAGCTGACTAATGTTATACAATGATGGCAAAATACATCTGTTTTGATAAACCAGTGTTTTGCAGATGCACTTGCTTTCTGCCTTTTATAAAATCGCAGTGTTACTGACAATGCTCTTAGGAAGATAGTTTCATTCCTTTAAGTGTCCTACTGTAACATTTAATTGCATGTTTGTGATTGCATGACAGTATTTTTAACCTTACTTTGGTACAGTTACAGAAACAGCACGATTTTAAACCTCTCTCAGCATTATTATATTCCACAGATCAGACTCTCCAGCACGCTCGCCTTCTCAGGGCTAATACACCAATTTCCTCTCAGCAGCAAGACAGCTGCTTATCCTATGTGGCATAAAAGGGGTTTTCATACCAGAAGTTGACATGGCACATTTCTACTCTCTGGAGTCATCTATATGTATAGAAACTGCTCAGCTGAAACCAACAGGACTGTTGAGTAAAACTTCCTTGAGCAGGATAGGGATTTTCAGGATCAAGTCAGACTCTTGTACTGTATATACAGGACAGCCATACCTAGCAACGTGCAGTGTTTGCTGCTGTCTGTACAGCTGATAATGGCTAAGTTTGTAACAGTGACCTGACCATCTGTGACAGAGCAGAAGGACAAATTCGACTTTAGCCAAAGCTCCACTCCCAGGCAGCACAGAGGCTCTGCCTTCAGCCCCATTAGTGCCTACTTCCTAGGTGTGCACAGACACAACCCATGGGTGCTCCCTTTGCCCAAAAGGAGAACCCAGGGCAGAGGGGAGCCCTGTGCCAATGCCAGGCTCCATGCTCTGAGACACGGGTCCTCTGCAGGCTTCACTCAGCACAATGCCAGGGAAGAGACAAATGCTTCAGAAAAGTACAGCCCATGAAAGATTTAAAATGTTATGCATACTTTCCACAGATCATCTGCAAACTTGTTCTTTTTTCCCCAGCAGAATATCAAAAGGAACTGCAGTGAATAATAATGCTTTTCAAATTACTGCAAAAGGCTTTAAAAGGCAGTGAAAACAGGGGCATATGCACACCTACTTCTTCCACAAATCTGTTCCTTGCATCAGTGGGGTGTTAAATCCTTCTTTATATCTGTTTCAGGGCCAGATCATGATCCTGTTCCCAGATACACACTAACATTCTTATATCCATAACAGTCTACCCCAAAGACAGTGTACATTCTTCAAAGCGGTAAAATAAACTATTAATAGTAGTAGAAGCAACAAATCCAAAGTCTACTCAGCTTAGGAAAGCTGATGTTTTTCATTCCCCTGAGCTCTAACCCTTCTTCTAGCCCAACACAGTAGATATTATCAGTGCCACCAGGTCTTCTGTAGGTTCAGTTCACTTGTTGTTAGGAGGGACAGGCTTTTAAAGTATTACTTGGAGAACTAAGCTACCCTCGTAAAATAAGGATATTTTTAAAGTGATACACTACTTTTAAGAGGAATTCATTACAATGAATGATCCTGTCACCACCACTACCACTCTTTACCACCAGTAAAATGTTTGAAATTAAGGACTGTCAAAGTTGAGCATGTTTCAATAACCCAATATGTAATTATTGTTGTTTTATTGTAAGAGACCATCATCAACATTCCAGCACTGGAAAAGATAGCCAGTATGAAATTCATGAGTTTAGGATTCATCGATGCAGTTTTATATAATAAACCCATCTCTTCTGGGGCTGGGGTGACCACTTTGTTCACTATTACAATGTTGAATTAAACTGAAATTCTCATAAACTCTGTACAACACCTGCCCTTTAACGCTCCATCACCAAAGCAGATGCGAGCATGTTTTTAGAGGTCTGGAGCTACATTGTTTCCAAGGATTACAGAAAAAGAAAGTAATTGACCTACAACACCTGCTAATAGGCCAAAAGCACAATCCCTCAGCAATATGAATAATCCTTTTCATAAAGTAAATCCTAGGACAAAGCAAAGCAAGCAGTTGTGTACATAAAATACACTAGCCTAAGTTATGGCAGTAAAGAAAGCTGCAGCATCTAGTTGCTACCAAATAAAAAGATAAATTATTTTAAACTGCAGGTAATTTCTCCCTTTCCACAACAAAGTTGCTGGTTAACTTTGAATGCAGGCACACTGTGACCCCTTACTTTGGAAAATGAGTGAGTATTAGTGTTCGTTTTTCTTGAGGAAGCTTGTCTTTTTCTTGCCTGGCCTGCTCCAGCAGTTGGCGTCTCATTACAGTAAAAACAGAGCGAAGCAATGTCCTACCAAAAACCTGGGTGGTCTCATACCGAGGTAGACTGTCACAAAACTGAGGGACATTGCAATAACAAAGCCACCTGTAAGGAGGAAAAAAACCGGATAATTATCACCATCTAACATATGACTTAATGCAATAAAACCACTACCCACATCATTTATAATGCAGCTGAGAGCTGTATGACCGTATAAATCAGTTCCACTACAAGGCTGGACAGAGTTAAGCACCATTTATATTGTCCAGGTTTTAAAAGAAATGACAACCAAGTACTTTTAGTTTCCATATATTCTTTTTCTCCACAGTCTAGTTTCCACAAAGTGCTCTTGGTTCCAGACAATAACCATAGATTACAGAAGATTCATGTTGATGTCAGGGATTCTCTCCACAGCCCATTCATTCAGCCTCACACACCTCCTGCCACTGACTCCAAAGACCCTTAGCACAGCCTGTTTTACCCTCTAACTTCTAACTTTCCCCACATAGAGGCAAACGGGGTGACACTTCTAACTAGATCCACCCCAATCCAACTGGACTCCTGCCCTGGTCTTCCACCAGTTGGCTTCTTCCCATTACGCTCTGACTTGTTAGTCTTTCATTACCAGTATCTCCATCCATAATGAGCTTTGAATTAAGGAAAATTACAGCATGTCATGTTTCTTTTCTAGGAAAAGGGATTATGGTACCAAAAAGATAATTCAGGAGTACACTGCCTATGTAGGTTACAATATCTGTCAATCTTATCAACAAGATTTTGATATCTGTGTGTAAGTGAACAGTCAGGTATCTGGAGCTTTAGCAGAATCAGACCACAACCATTATGAAAGCTCCAGCAATGGAAAAAACATATTAGGAATTGGATGCAAACATACTGTGCTGGATCCTGCACACATTTCCTCATCCAGACCCAAAGCACAGCCAGTCTCAAAATGTTCTCCCAAACTCTTGTGCCTTAATCTTTGCAAACATGAGTTGCAAAAGAGTTGTGAGATAGAGTTGTTCACAGACTTCTACTCCCTGTTCTTGGCTGATAAAGCACAGCTCTCAAAACACAAGAATGCATGTGAAACTCTGATACAGTTTCATTCAAATCCTCAGATGAAATTGGTGACTGCAAAAATTCAGGTGTGCCCATGGTGTACAGCAGCACCCCGAGCAATGCCTCAGACACCACAGAGGAGAGGAGCTCACAATGACAGGTGAGATCTGATGGGAAAAGCACTTTGGGTCAGGTGGCACCTTAGGGACTGCAGGCAGGATGCTTTGAGAGAACACAAGTGACAAAATAATTAACATCAAAAAGCCACCAACCAGAACCAATTAGCTATCGATTCCTAATAAGAGTTAACTCCTACCACCCCTATGGCTGACACCGTAGGAGCACCACGGATTGTAATTGCCCTTTATGCCAGTTACTCGAGGTGACAGGACATCTGAGTCGTACACAGACACAGTGCAGTCTGCTCTGTCACTAGCCAGAGCCTCAACTCACAGCAGGGTTTGCTGTTCTCCTTCATGGAGAGGAGGTGTGTCAGAGGAAAGGCCGCCAGGAAAGCAGCCAGAAGGTGGTGCTCATCCTCGACCAGCAGAGGTGTCCGGGCCATTCCTGAGAACAGGGTGCTGACAAAGGCTACCTGCTGCCTGCACCGGCAGGACCCTCAGCTGCTCTCACTGTGCTCACTGAAAAAGGCACTGCACTACTCTTGTGAGAAAAAGAAAATAAAGAGAGATACGTCTTCTCATCCTAGCTCTCCTTCCTCCAGCGACTGAGTTATTCCTTTGAATTCTAACAACACATTAAAAGGTCATAACAAGAATTATAATTTTAAGGAACCTAGTAATATCTGTTCCCCGTTTAGCATTCAAGCACTCGCAAGCACTTTTCAACAACTCTGTGATTTGGTTTCAAACAGTGATGCTTTACAATGCTTAGTGTTACCTTCTCTCATTTTCTATGTTGAATAATAAACAGGGATCTTACACGAGGCTCATATCTTAAGAAGACCAAGAGCACTTCACAAACAGAGAACTTGCAAAAGCATTGTTAGATACAAGTGTTCCAGCCTCTACTCCCTGTTCTTGACTGATAAAGCACATCTCTCAGGACACAAGGATGCATAAGAAATTGATATAGTCTCACTAAAACCCTTAGGGTCTTCATGTTAAATCCATGGCTGCAAGAATTCACAAGGTCCCTCTATGGCATAAGATACTGGTGTACTGCTGAAGTTTGTACGTGCCCTATTTGTAAGGAAGACTCCTAACAAGCAAAAGCAGCATTACCTGGTATAATTCACTTTATACCCCGCAATATCATCATTGGGTGATCTTAGTCTTCGCTGAGAAGGTGTCTCCAGGTGCCAGTAGTTAATGCGGTTCAGAAACATTTTAGCCAGTTCCACTATTGTTTGCCTTTCCTTCGAGGGTAAGTGGCTAAATTTGTACTGCACGAAATTATTCACACCCTTAAAAAGTAAGAAAATTCTGTTTAATAATTTAGCCACAATTTTTATAGGAGCATCCTCAAACATTCATCGTTTTATGTTTATTATGAACTTGCATTGCATGGGAAAGAAAAGAAATATTGGAGACCATAAACTCCTTGCTCAGCTACTCATGTAGCTGCCACAGGCTGGTACCTGTGTACACAGCAGAAGGTACATCCAGGTATTTTTAACCTACTGTCAGCAGCTGAGGTAAAGGGAAAGAAGAAAAAATTCCTTTTTTTCCTCCCCTCTCAAAGTCAGCGAACAGAGAAAGTTCTGGTAGGCTTTTATCTATACATAAATAAACTACCACCCTCAAAACTCTCCAGCTACTTTTCAATAATAGATTAGGGCTTATGGACTCCTACTTAAGTTTATGTCTACAGATTGTATTATTTCTTCAAGAAGTCTTAATACTTCACAATCACATCTCCTCATTGCACTTTGGATACTGTCCAGTTTGAAGAAAAATCTACTGAACATAATTAAAATGGGTGACTAAAAATGCTGCAACACATATATTTTATAAATCCATTATAATACTGGTGCTTAGCAAATAATTTTGTTTGATTGAGTTGCTGAGCTGCTAAAAGCAGAATTTAAGTTATTGGTCTTTTTTAAACGGAAAATTATTTCAAAATAAGCTGTAAGAAGAATTACCCTTTAATCTCTATGCTTTATTTTCTTAAGCAACTTGAACATTATGAAGAATTTGACCAAAAATTGCACTGTACAAAACTTTTTTAATAGTGTATTTTAAGGATTAGGAGCCTACAGGGATTGCATACACATTTTTTGTTTATATTCAAACTAAAGGAGAAGTTAAAGTGAAGACTTCTCAGAAATTCAGCAATAAAGTGGTTTGATCTTCCTAACTGATAAGGAACGAGAGTTGCAAAGAAATAATTACTACACATAACAGTCTTCACATTTAAAATTTCCCGTTTAACAATAGAACATCCATTCATCCACGGATGGAAAAACATCGAGCTCCTATTTCAGCGAGGTATGTGAGCCTCTACATAGTCTCACTGGAGTTAATGGGCCCACTTGTCTGCCAGAAGTGCATTCTTAGGAGCTTGCTTAACCCAAAACTGAATTTGTCATATGTTCTTTATCTACTGAGAGTTACAAAAGCCTCAATTATTCTTTGGTTTCAGCTTTGTTTTTTTTCTTGTGTACCCTTTGAAAGAGAAGGCTATGATCTCACTGAATTGGACTGTAACATTTTTCTTGATATACAGAAGGCAAGTGTCATTTTAATATTGGATTTCAAAACTTCAACAGCATTTTTCATCACTTGAAAAGAAGAAATATTAGAACTGCCCACATAAAAGTAGCATTTCAAGTTGATTCTCTAAACCCACAAAGAAGTCAGTTTCATTAAAGCATAAGACGAATGATGAGAGAAGTCAAATAATGTAACTATTGTACGAACACTAAAAGGAGAAGCAACAGCAGTCTCCTATAGTCCACTATTGTGTCCTAAGCAGAACACCTGCAAAGTGCCTAAAATGTCGTTTTCAAAACCAGTGCCTACATTTACAAAAAGAAAAACAAACCACAAAAAAATTCCCAAACAAACAAATCCTTCAAACCCCCACCAATATACATGTTAAAAATAAATACATCAACAACAACAAAAAAACCCCACCACACACCAACCAAACCCACGTTTTGCCTCTTTACCTGTTCAATGCTAGGTTTCTCAAATGGTGGACTTTCCAAAGATCCTTCTACCACAGGTTTTCCCATCTGTAAAATGCACTTCCTCAAAAGCTGTTAAAAATGCACAAATTTTTAAAAGTTAGTATATTTGCATACATAGAGTCAATGGAAGTCACGAGGGCACAACACACTATGAGCCTTGTTGAAATTCTCCTGGATATCTATCTATCTGCTTGTTTAATCATCTGAATTTGTAATTACTAAACTTCACTGTGAAATCACCTCTGAAATGCGCACAAGAGGCTTCTCTGAGGAAATGCAGGCAGCTAAGTTAGCATTCATGTCAACTGACTTTTCCTGGTATGTCAGTGAAGAAGACTGTGCAGTTTATAGATGGGACTCAGGGTCAGCTCCTCACTCACCTGGATGACTTTTGGAATAAGAATCAGCATATTGTGGGCTGCACATCAGAATGTCCAGCCCACAGTTACTCAGTAGAGCATCATTCTCGAGAAAGACTGTCTCAGTAGACACAGTCAACCCATGCCCGAGGGGCAGTGAAATTGGCTTATGTGTAAGAAAGTGAAAAATCTGAGAAGATTCTCCACAAGTTCAGCTTACTTTGAACAGGTAGAAATAAACTTGCTTGGTGTCTGCATCTTCTTCTTTGTGGACACAGGTGAACAGATATTCCACATCCAATACAATCCCCAGGAGCCTGTTCATTTCCTCTTCAGACACATTCTCCAGGTGAGAAACATGAGCAGCTAAACAAAATAAAAACCCAAACTTGTAAGAGCCTACTGAGAGAACCCATAGCACAACTATAGCCGAGGAGATCTCCAACTAAGCCTTAACTGTAATGGCTCTGATCCTGTAATAACCTACTTAAACAGAACACATCTCATCAGAGGTAACTGAGACCTGTGTCACGTCAGAGCAGCTCGTAAAGGCTGAGCAGGGGTGGTAACTTCCACAGCAGAGGAACGACAGCTGGTTGGAATCACATCTGTTCACACTTAAAGCAGACTACACAAGTCCTGCTTGTATTAATATGTCGCACTATATAACTAACTACATACATTTCTGTCCTAAAGCTATGTCTTTGAGACAAGATTTCTTGACTTGAGAAAATAAATCCATAATTTTCATAAATTATGTAATCCAGATGTAAGCAGCACCTTGTTTTGTGAAGAGTGAAAAAAACCCCAGCTCCAAAAAATGGCTTTTCATTTTAAACTGGGCATAAACTGTTTAAACTGGGAAAGTCTCTTGCTTTCATATCATGTAAGATCAAACTGTGCTTTGTGCACACTATACTAACAGAGACTTTGCAGACTGTACATGCTCATTTGTTCAGAAGTTTAAACACATCGCAGTTTCCAAGCGACAAACTCCCTTTTATCATCTCCAAAGGTAAATACAGTTCCACATCTGCAATTTTCAAAAGCTTGAGGTTTCTCCCTGTAAAGTGGGACATTCATTTCAAGCTGGTTTGAACAACTGGCCCCGGCAAGAAGGAAGGCAGTGTAAAACAAAAAGTCAGAAAGAAGATATTTGCATTACAAAAAGCAATGATCTTCTCTGACTCCAGACCCACTTAGATGGCATGCATCTCCTTTCCTCTGAAAGGACAAGAAAATATCCTTTCAAAGAAAGAGAAAAATACTTTAAAGTTTGGCCATATTAGCTTTTTATATTTTAATAAATTTTATCTATATTTACTTCTTAAGATCAACATATTTTTTGAATGGAAATCTGACTCCTTAGTTGGGGAGTTAGTGAGGAAAAATAACACTGATATACATGCCAATCATAAAATTCGTGCTTACATAAAATAAAAGCATATAAATTAAAATCTATCAAATGATATGCATCATTCTAGGAAAAGTTGTTCCATCTACCTCAGAAATGTTGAGAATATATGTTATCACTCCACCTTTGTAATCAGTATTTCATCATATGTAAAAGGATTAAAACCCAAACAGATTTAGATTTAAAAATAATCCCTAGTGTTACTCACTTCTGAAAGTACCAGCTTCAATTTTTACTATGGACAATAGTTTATATTAAGCATTTGTTGGACTGCAACTTGGTCTTTGATATTTTTTTAAGATGAATGTTTTTTTACTGTTAACTCGATCGTTGCACTAGATTGTGTATTAAGTGGTATTTTTTATGTTGGGCTTCAATTTTAATGTTGTATGTTAAAGCAGTTGTTACTTTGTGTTGGGTGTTATTTTGAAATACTGTTTGTTAGGAAAGTTTGTGTTTCATGTTATAAGTTGTTCCAGTCTTTGTCCAGTTCGAGAAATTTTTTTAATGTTATAACAGTAATATATATTGGTTTAAAATGGTCTTTTTACAAGAAAAACTACAAATATAAGAAATAAACTTAAAGGGCTCACGATTTTCACAAGCATGTTGAAACTAGAAATTCCTTTCTGCCTAAATAAGACACAAAGGGAAGAAAAACCAAATTTACATCTGCAAAGGGGATTCCGAGTAGATCAAATTTGGGTGTCCACCCAGAACTGCTGATGGAGATAACTTATCAGCGCTAAGTGCCCACGACTCCGATATGATCCGGTACTTAGCAGGACATTCAGGCGAACCCCATCTTTTGTTACCCCTTTATCGGCAGAGGAGACCCTTTGTTTCTATTTTTGAACAACGTTCCGTTTCCATAATCAAGATTGAAATTCCACCACCGAGGCGGGTCACGTCATCCTACATCCTTTCAGCAATAAGAAACTTTTGTATCTATTCAACTTCAAATCAGGAGACACCCTTGATGGAGGCTGAGGCGAGGCACCAGGAGTGATGTCACCCCGAAGATGCACTGTATAGCCTGAGGGCTGAAAAACGGTATAAAAACTGGCTGAAGATGGAGGAAAATTGGTGATTCTTGAAGGCTTGCAGCGTGGCAGACGTTGAAGCCCGAATCACCCGTACTGGCCAGTACTGTTTCGCTGATGGTGTTTGTTTTGCTGTAGTTGTTTATGCCCTAAACTCTGTTCGTTAGTTTTTTTAATAAATTGATACTGTGTTTTTGCACGAAATCTGCTTTCATTTATAACAACACTAAACTTGGGAATGATCACATTTATTGGCCACCCTGCAAAGATGGTTTGTTTTGAGCAGTTTGGTATGATACCAAAACATTTTAATTCGGTATCTTTATTCAGCTTCAAGTAAAAAGTATACTGTAGCTCAGAACTTCAAAAATATGCCAGCAACTGTTCCCACTTAAATGAAAATTTATAATATAGTGTCCTAGGCACATGGCCATCATGAGCTTCCTTTAAGGACAAATATTCAGTATTCTGGGTAGAATAAAATGATTTAATTTCTGTCCTTAAGACAGGTATGAAGGGTTAATATTCCCAGCTGTCTGTCCTGACCGTTTGCAAGTAATAAATACCCTCCTAGAGGAGCTTTGCTTTAGAAACTGATAACATACTACAGAAACGTTGCATTCAACTAACAAATGAATAAAACATCAGCATAAGAAGCCATTTCTATGCAGTTTCCATAACAATACTGAACTACTTGACTACTTAGTGGCAGTGTTTAAACATTTTATTAAACTAGAGAATTATTACCCATACTGCAAATCTAAAAGTTAAGTGTATTACCAGCACGTATTTACCAAAGAGACACCGATGTTTATACACCAGCCCAACAAAGTATCTTTCTTCAGATGTTCACAGCCCATTCCCAAACTCTGTGGCCATTAGTAGGCGTTTTATTAAAATTAAAGCTTTAGTACACTGACATCAAATACTGTGTCACTCTTGACTAGAGTTACACAGCCCCAACCACATGCACTGCCCAGCTGGTACACCCCTCTTCAGCTGCGGTTATGCCTGAAAAAAGAATTTAAATATCAGATGTATAGGTTGCTACAGCACACAGGAAAAAGCAAGCAGAAAGAACAAGTGATAGGAAGACCTGCAACTTCAGCAAGCAAGCACTGGAGTGTACAAATTAGGAACAGTGAAAAAAATAGACTGACAAGGAATGTGTCCACAGTCAACCTCAAAACACTAGTAGTGTACGCTGGGCAGGCAAACCAAGAAATACCCAAATATGCTATGAGAAGGTGCATAGCAAGACCTGAAGACAGTGCTGGGGAAAAAAAAGACTGAATGTGTGCACAGTGTATTAATTAACTAGTTTTAGAAGTGATTCAAGACTGACAATATTTACCAATTTAAACATGCACCCTGCAACACAGGAGAAACAATCAAATAGAAAAGGGTCTCTGACTATGCAACACCTGGTCTTGTGGCTGGTGGAGAGTGAATTGTCCCAGCATCTAATCCAGTTGCAGTGTTAGAAAATATACCACCCAAATAAAAGAAATATTCGTTAAAACAACCACCTTGAGCCAAACTGTGGGGCTCAGCACCAAAAGGACGAATACAAGTTGTAGGTAAGTACACAATAATACACAAAATCAAATAGAGTTATGCACTAAAACCAGCACTGGCTTGAAGATCAAACCACACCCCCAAAAAGAGATATCTCAAGGAAGACTAGTATGTAGTCTGGATGAAAACAATAAATTCTAGAAACGAGAAAAAAAAAAATCCTACATTTTACATCAGGTACAGCTTTAACCAGTACAGGAATTTCTACATTGCTACTTCAATGGCTTTCTGAGGAGAAGAAAAAGCAGCACAGATAATGTGAAGCCCACACACCTTGTGGTAAATCTGGTTTTAGAGGTATTCAGCAGAAACAAGCTAATTTAGAGGAGATGAATAGGAAAATTATCTTGGAAAACACAGCTGAAAGACATATTTTTTCCAGTAGTATGAGGAAGCACACAGCAACTCATTTTAGTTATTTTAAATAAAACATCTTCCTCATTAGCTGCATTCGGAAGAAGCCTTTTTTAAAAAGAGCAGTAAATAAAAATACAGTTTCTTCATAAAATGCTTTTACTATTTTACAGTACTGGTTTTCCCTGGTTCCCTAGCTAAAGAGTGACTTAATATTTTTTAACAGACCAAGACCAGGCGCAGCTTTTAGAAAAGCTGAGTTTTCCTACAAAATACAAAGCATCCACAAATTCTGCTGAAGAACAGAGAACTGACAGGCACATTACAGTTAAAAAAAAAGGTTAAAAAAGTTAAGTTGCAAAAAAGTTAAAAAAAAAAAAAGAAAAAGCTTTTTCTTCAGAAGTCAGGATTCAAAGGGATGGGTAACACAAGCCACTCTAATTGCATAAACAGAAGTAGCCCAGAGAAACTGTGTGATGAAAAGTTGAAACCAACTTGGCTAAAGTGACTGGATTTTCCGCGATATTATGTATTTGTTAACCTTCTCCTGCAAGCAAACCCAGAGATTTGGAATACCAGGAAAAAATTCTGCTGAAAAGCCTAGAAATAAATCACATGTAATGAGAGCATAAAAAAGAAGAGAGCAGAAATAGAAATAAATCCCATGGGGAAAAAAAAAAAAAAAAAAGGAAGAAAAGTATTCCATTCAAAGTACAATATTTTTTTCAAAAGTAAAACAATGAATGATCTATTGTGAATGTTTTAGATTTTTCCTTTTTTTTGTTTCATTGTCCTAAGTTTTGGGCAGCAACAAAAATTAAATAGCAACTGCTTCTTTTCAATTAATTCTGAATTTTATTTTAGCTGAATTTTTATTCATATCTGCTAAGAAGGATGTGAATCTATGCTGGAGCAAGGCTAGAAGGGGGCAGTGAAGGTGATCTGAGGGCTGGAGCACCTCTCCTCTGAAGTCAGGCTGAGAGTGTGGCATTGTTCAGACTGGAGAAGGCTCCAGGGAGATCTTAGAGCAGCCTTCCAGGACCCAAAGGTGGCCCACAAGAAAGCCAAAGGGGGACTTTTTCAAGGACATGTAGTGTCGGGACAAGGGGTGGTGGCTTTAACCTGAGAGCAGGTTTAGATTCCATATCAAAAAAAGGCTTTTTTACAATGAGGGTGGTAGAATAGTGGAACAAGTTGCCCGGAGAGGTGATGGATGCCCCATCCCTGGAAACATTCAAGTTCAAGTTGGATGGGGCTCAGAGCAACCCAATCTAACAGAAAGTATCCCTGCTGGCTGCAGGAGGGTTGGACTGCATGATCTTTAAAAGGTCCCTTCCAACTCAAACTATTCTGTGATTCTGATATATACAGAAACAGCCATCAGCTTTTGTTTTGGATAAGTATAAATTCTTAAAATAACAATACAATGATTCAACACTGTTTTTCAGGCTATGTGGGTAACAAATTGTTATTTATTCTAAGTCTGAAAAACAAAACCAAAAACTACAACAGTATTTAACAGTGGATTTTGAGCAGTTGCTTCCAAGATACGCAAGCTGTCCGCACAGTAAGTTAGACCATTCTAAGATGTGCAACCCTAGTTTTATTTTCTGTGACACAGAAAAGATACAGTTCTTTTCGCTGGTAGGAGTACCTGCCTTAGCGATGTTCAAGAGTATCTTATACTTTGTTCTAAAGTAAGGAAGCATAATACAGCCTACAGGAGAGAGTCACTCGCCTTGTAACTAAGGCAGCTGACAGATAAAACTACATAAGGTATATGTAACACAAAGTATTAAAAGTGTTACGGGTAGCTTAATGGTGCTTCTGCATTTTAACAACTTTGAACGTCGGTGTTGTTAGAAGTAACACCTTAGCTGAATTTCTTAAAGACTAATTTTAGGATATTTCCACATTAAACATATTTTTAAAGTATTAAACATATTTTAACCTAAGTTATTGACATTTACACCTAATCGTAACTCCCACTTCGAGGCCTAGGCACGGCACCCTGAGCTGCGATTTCGGGGCGCGGGTGCCGGGCCTGGGGGAGAGGAGAGAAGAGCTCACCCAGCGCGTGGCTGCAGCTGCGGCAGGGCTCGGCCAGGCTCACAGCTGCCTGCTGCAGCTCGGCCCGCGGCGGCGTGGGCGGCGGGTTCGGGTTCTTCCAGCCGTTGCATTTACAGGATTCCTCGGCCTGAAACCAAAGCAAAGGGATATCGGTCAACGCCATAAAACACGGGAGCTTGCTGAAACAGCTTTGTTTCAAAAGCAATAGAAAGAATTACAGGTTGCTTCTTTTTTATTGTTTTGGGAGGGGATGCTGAGGAGGGGAGTTGGGGTGTTTTGCTGTTGTTCAGCATTTGTTCAGTTTGCATTTTTATCTACCTCATTACCAACCCTTATTTTCTGGAAATTATCAGAAATAGAACAGTATCCCAAACAGAGAGATTAACACAGTTTGGTAAGCAGAACACATAACAAACCCTGGCTAGCTCCTCTACAGAAAGGCCTCACTCTAGTGAAAAAAGCATTCAAACATTTACTGGTATATCAACATTTACAGATCCTGCCACCAGGACAGATTTCATGATTTAAACACAAACAGGTTATCTAACAGGCAACACATTTGTCACTGCCCCATCAGCTACACTGGCACCAAGGAATCACACAACTGAAACCAAGCCCATGACAACCTGGGCAATGTTAACTAATGCTGAAATAACCAAACAATAAATGGACTATTGGAGAAGGCTGTTTAAGGCAAGGAAGGCTTGGCCACAAAAGCAACAGATGCCGAAGACAGTGACACTTCCACTGCAACCTGCTGCTTTCCCTGGAAAGCTTACTCACGCTCACTGAGTGTGAAACAACCACCAATATTCTGCAGCTGAAAGGGAAGACCATGAAGGGAGAGGCTGTGACTTTGGTAATCGTGTCTCAAGCCATTCAGAAGTTCAAAGTACCGATTCCAGTTATCCAAAGAGCAGCTTTACAGGAGGGGATTTTGTTCCGCATATCCAAAAGATCTTGGTTATTCTAACATCAGTCATACTCCTACTTGAAGATCTAGTTGGAAGGAAGGCCTGCTTTTCTACTCTTCAGAGATATCTGTGCATTGGGTTGTAAAAAGATACTCATGAAATTGCACTGCTGAGACCTCAGTGAGGAAAGTATGCCAATTGCTGCATAGTATTTATGGCTGAAACAACCTTAGTAGGAAAAATTGTGATGGTAATATATGCAGCACTAATGTATCATTTTTCAAAACTGATTCTGCATACATTTACTGTGATCTATTTCAGGAACCTATTTAATTTTCCTTTTAAGTTTCCAAATCCCATCCTACCTAAGGAAGAAGAACCCAGGAGAAGCAGAAAGGATCACAGCTTGACAGCTCCTAACACTGACAGCTTCATAAATGGCTGGTAAATTGTTCTTTTAAACTCATTTCAATATTCAGCAACCTCGGAACCAAGAAAACTTCTGCCTGCAGCTTGCTGAGCACCACATGATGTTTTTACCATCCCTAAGGCTTAAGCATTTGTTCAGCTGGGCTGCTGGCCCTGGGTGCCATGGCCTCTGCCTGGCCTGGGGCAGTCTGGCAGGTACCAAGGGCTGTGAGTAGCATTTTCTGTAGCCAGAGGCAGCAGGATGACTCAGAAATCCACCTGCAAGTGCCCAGCAAAACCATTTCCACATACTTCCCTCGAAAAAGGGACAACCTGCATTGCCTGAACCTCCTGGCTCCCCAAACTCACTGAGTGGGTGCAGACCACCTGCCAACCCATGCATTTATAAAGTGAAATCAGTGAAGCTTCAGGATGAAATGAGAGGAAGATTAAAACAAAATTTTATCTAAGTCTCATAAAATGCAATCTGAAAAGATTTATGATGAAGCTTATGTTCTTTTTCTAGCATCTTTTCTGTGAATAATATGGTTGGCAGAGAACTGAAGGCAGCCCAGTGTAATTTTATGGCAGAAACCGTCTCTTTACAGTTTGACAGGCACTGAGCCAGCTGCGTTTGTCATCCAGCCCTACAGGCCCTCCAAGTTTATTGGAATAGAGAGATCAGTGATTGAGTGATACCTGCGAACCACAGATTGCCCTGGTGCAAGGACTCTGGACATCTGGGAGATGACATGAAACCCCTTGTTTTCAATTAGCATCCCAATGTGAAACCGATGCCACATAAACTATACGCATTTATTTTGTGAGAAAGGCAATGCTACCATGAAAGTTTTTGCATTTAATATGAGGATAGAGACACTGTCAGAAAAAAAAAAAAAAAAGCCTGAAAATGAGATTTTTGCCAAAGAAAATGCAAGAGACAATTGTGAAGGAGTTGTTGTCAAACAAAAAAAGATTGAATATTATTTTAGGGAAGTAAGATTTGACCCTTCCAATGCAGCTGTCTGGACAAATGTTCAACACTGTAAATTACTGACATATCATCATGCTTATTATTAATTGCCTTAAATCATGCCACAATGAAGCATATCCAGAACTCCCTCCTAAAAATAGGCATGAGCTTTTTGAGATGTTTTTCTCTGAGTGGAAGCAGTATGTCACAGAAGCTCACCAAAGAATGTTTACTATCAAGCCAAAAAACTATAAACAGTGAGTAACTATGCAAACTTTAGTGTCACACCATAATTAACAGCAAAGATGCAAACAGATGTACAAATCGTGATAACAGCTCAGTTAAACTGACAAAAATAAATATCAACCCACCCACAGAAGAATAAAACCAGCATGTTCAATGGCAAATTTTGTTCTGCTCTAGTTGGTATTTCCTCACCAGATCTTTTTGCAACAGCTGTTAATTGGTATTGTTCAAATTATTCTAGAGACCTTACTCAAACAACCACTAGGGTGGGTTTTTTTGGTTAATCTCTATAAAACACCAGAATCAGCACAAACGTTCTCTTAACCAAGGGGAAACGGAATCTAAAAAGGTCCTCTTTAAAACTTAGCCTTCATTGTAGACGTTGACAGTGCAAGTATTTTGCAGTGAATATGCAATGTGCATTCTCAGTGGCTTAAACTGCTGAGTTGTTTTAAATCTTCCACAGCATTTTGCTCATTCAATCCTTTCTTTGACTATCTTCAGCTTTTTCCTTTCTTCCTTGTTTTTTTTTAATGTCACTCATCTGCTTTTCATTAGAAAATAAAGTATGACTTCACCTCTGCAAAAACTTAATTTAATATCAAAACAGTTTTGAGGGAAGGGAGGAAAAGTATTTGAACTAGCACATCCAGCCCTTGAAGCCTTGTTTTCTGGGACATCTGCAGAGCTTTGATAAATCCACTGTAGAATGATGGGGACTTCTGCCCTAATGAGGCCTGCAAAATAACGACTGTCATCTTTGCAGGCCCAGGGAACAAGAACACCACACCTTCATTGGTGGTTTCTAATAAAATTGGATGAGTGCAATAAAATAAAACACAACAACTATATCCTATTGCCTGGCCCCCTCCCCGCAAACAAAAAAACTTTAAAACATCCACAAAACAAACAAACAAACAAAAAAATCTAGTGCATAAATTATGTACATTTTGCACGGCACAACACAATTCCAATCTTCTTTTTAACTCCTTCCATGATTGGTGGTGTTACAATGGGAGAAATCAAACTGTCCAGTAGCTCTGGGCAGTGAAAACTATAACTCTAGACAAACTAAAGTTACTGTTTCCTTTAGAATACTGAATATACTGATAGGTCAAAAATGAACAGTGAAAAAATACAGCATATTTTAACACAAATTGTCAGTATTTTTATTTTAAAAGGAAGAATGTGAAAGTTACGACATTGCACATCTCAGCCCCTTTTAGGTGGGTTTCAGCTGTCCAAATAATAATGAATAAATGAAGAATGTCACAATAACCTATGGACTAAAACATCCCTCCCCCTTTCAGATAGTGAAATAAGCCTAAGAATGTGCAAACTTCAAGGTAACTTAATTATAAGGTAAAAGACCCCAACAGTTCTAAAACTGAGTTTCAAGTAGCTGTTGTGCTGGATTTTTCTTTCCAACTTAAAATCACACAGGTTACCTTCTCTGGTAATTGAGATGCAAAGCAGCCTCAACAGATTATGTGCAGAACATTACAGATCTCCTCTATTTCCAGCAAGTACAATTACTTTATAAAATATATTCACTCTTCCTCCCAACACAAAAGCTGTGTAAAATACCCTATAAGCTTTTTCCTGCCAGCAGCAAGCTCAAAATGATGACTTTATCAAAGACTGTCACACAAATGATAATAAATACATTGATGAATTGAAATAATATATTTTTCCTATTCAAATGTCCAGTACCCAACAAGCAGACACAGCTGGACACTACTTGGAGAGCCACTCATACGTATCAGGAAATTAGCTGACCCATTTATCTTTAACAACACAAAACAAGCGGTTCAGTGGGCAGCTCAAAGGGCATGCTCTTCCTTTATTGATTGATCTAATTATTTTGTGCCCTGTATTTTCCAGTATCACTTGTGGAAGAGAAGTAGGCTACCATAATAAAGCTTTTATTAATAATAGGCACCCAGTCCCTACCTTGTAAAGTTGATGGTAGATTTCCTACTGAAAGGAAGATGCTTTAATTGGGCCTGTAAGACATTATAAAACAGATTCACCCCACTATGAAAGTGGTAAGAAAGCTTCAGACGCCTTCTTTGTCTCCTCTACACTTCTGCAGAAAACAATCTTAATACATTTCAAGTTGAGCTTTAAGGATCTGTACTCCCACTATACAGAGCCCAGCAGTAACAGCCAAATTGGCCTCATCTTAACCTGTCTTATAAAAATAAGGAAAGAAAATATTTTATTACGGAAAAGGTGGTACAAGTTTACCTGATTAACTCCATTTTTTTATGTGTGGGAAAACTAGAGGTCACTCTAGAACAAGAAGTGGGAAGAGGTGCTTCAAGGAAGGGTCAGCAGCTGGTCTGGAGCCTGGATCTGGGATTTTACTTCCACATCTGCACATTGTTCACCTGCTGCAGGGCCTTGGCCAAGTCATCTCATCACAACCCTTCTCACTCTGTCTACTTTGTTTATCTAAAGCAAAAAGCCCTTCTTCAAGGAGGTATTATTGCTTGTACAAGTGCTTTAGGCTACTGGGCTCTAATTATATTTATAAAGACTCAGGCATTACTACAAGATACATATAATGAAAAATAAACCAGTTTACAGAAAACTTAGGGTACTAAAATAGTACATTTTTCACCTTGTTTACAAGAAAAGCTCCCAGTGAGACTGGAGACAGAGTTTTATTTTCACATGCTGTAAACCAATAGGGAAAAAAAATGCAGAGGAGACTTCCTCCTACAACTTCATTAAATATATTTATGTGTGTAAGTCACACAGTGCTGCTTTTATACAAAGTGCTGCAAGCTCACATGTCTAATGCTCAATTTCACAGTGGACAAAACCAAAACGATGTATGCAGCCATTCATACACATACAGATACAGCAAGTGCCAAATACAAAACCCCTCACAGCACACAGCACTTCTGTGTATCTCCAAAAGTCACGAAAACTGTACCAACTCCTGTTATATATGTTGTTCATAATGCAACCCTCCTCCTTCAGACTTGGGCTTTTAAGAAGGTTTTTTACTCAGAAGAGCCTGTTCTATGTCTTCCACACAGACTTTTCTCACAGAGGAAAAAGTCAAGTGGAGCAGCTCAACAGCTTCAACTCTCCTGTCTAGTTCTTTTTTCAGGAAAAAAACCCAAACCCCACATTTGTCTAGTCTCAGCAGCAGCTCCCTAAACTTCAAGCTCATTCTGCTCAGGATTTGTGCACACCAAATATGTATTTACCAGCAGTCTTTGCCCATGTTTCCCATGACAAAAAGGGATGGGTTGAAAAGAAGGACCAGGAAGTCCCTCTTGAGGACCAAGCACCCTGCCCCAGAGCAGTGCCTTTTACTCTCTTCTGCTCAGCATTTCTGCTGTCACCAGCGAGACTCACCCTCTGCACGGTCACTGACCTCTCCACTTTCTCGTGTTGTCACTCTTCATCCCTAGCAGACAGATGCTCCCTGGCTGTTACTCCAAACACCTCCGAGGTTAAGCTCCTAATAAATTCTGCATGCTGAATTTTGCAATGAAACGTATGTGGGAGAAGGTGATTGACGCTAAGGATGCTATTACATATTTTAGCACTCCAACTTGTACAGCTCTACGAAGATTTACATAAGATCCATCTATAGTCACTACTTGAATGAAAACAGATGTCCCCTTCGAAGATGGTGCGAGTGTTTGCCTTCTCTCACTCTCTTGCACTCAAAATGCAAAACCAATGGAAGAGAAGTTGCAACCCAAAGTAAGAAAAAGTTCAAAGTTACACACAGCACTGCTACAGTTGGCAAACCAGCTTCACCAGGCTACAGTTTCTGGCACAAATCACTAATGTTACAAGCCAAGAAGTGTCCTTCTGCAGCATCTGCCAGGTTTCCAGGAAGAAATATAAAACATTTTTCCACCCTGTACCATCTTTCCCACCTTATCCCACAGGAGAAGCTGCTTAGCCAGCTTACAAGGAGCTAGCTTCCAGTCTGCCTACTTGCTTCGTTATGAGATCTGAAAGCAAGCTGCCTGCCACCGAACTACTGAAGAGAAGTCAAACAGCAAAGGTAGAGTTTGCATTTTAATCTGAACACAGAGGAGCATTTAGTGCTGGAGCTGTGCCTACATCCTGGCAGAAGGAAGACTCCCTGGCCATGGGTCCTGCTCCATTCATCCCTGCAGTACCAATGGGACACACATCTAAGCCTTGTCACAGATGAGGGCCAGCAAGGACACCCCAGCAGAGCACTGACAATATGAGCTGTTCCTGCTCTGTACCCCATCACCAGAGTCCTGCAAGAGGGAAAGAGGAGCTGACAGAAGGCCACAGCATGCCCTCCTCCCCTCCCAAATGGCACTCACCTCCTTACCACAGGGCATCTGCAAGAGAGAGGCCGGTGAGTCCCCAAAAAAGCAAAAGGTTTCAGAGGAGACAAGACTCCTCTATAGCACAGCAACCTCTACGGGGCAGAGCACCACAGGAGAAGGCTTTCACCCTCAAAAACATCATCTGGAGGTGCATCAGAGGAAAAAAAAAAAAAAAAAAAAAAACAACAGACAACCCACGAAAAAAAAAAAAAAAGCAACGCACTAACCAGGGAAGAAAAAAGCAATTCAAACACACACACACACTTCCCTAACAGCCCATGAAAAATTTATCCACTTCACAACTAGCTTCATTTATTAGCAAGTCTTGGTAACATTAAAAAATTGGGGGGCAAAAGACTTATCACTGGGAAAGCTTCAAACCATATCACTGCCCACAGTGAGTGCTGCAAAGTTCAAGTACACCAGCTGCTCTTTAACCTTAATGACACCGATGTAATCTTGCACTGTCCCCATGCATGCACCAAGGCTGAAGTGTAGGTGCCTGCACATTTGGAAACAGTTAAGACATTGCAATGTGAGTGGCTTCCGAAATTTGCCCTCCCATGACAGCACTGCACCATGCCTTCAGCATACAGCTAAATCTCACACCACCAGACAGGACTACAGAGCCATACAACGATGCTTTGTCTTGTTTGTTCGCTTGGCCTTTCACTTAACAACTGCCGAAGTAGAACAGAGAAAATAAGATGCACTTTTCTCACAAACAGCTACTCGCAATGCTGAAAGCATTATTAGAGGACCTGACATCAGCACTGCCAATCTAAACATGTCAGCCCCGCTGTGCATCCAGAAATTGCCCTGACAGCGGCAGCGCAGCCAGCAGCCCGTGCTCTGAGCACAGGCGACAATGCCCGCGGTCAGAGCTCCGAAGGCAGGAGCGACAGCTCCGACCGAGCTCCCTCCCTGTACAATAAACAGGCGAGTCCCACTTCTCCCACCCAGAAGAAAATCGCAGATGGATAGAAAGTGCTTCTGATGGGAAACAAGGAGCTGCACTCCTGAATGCGAGCGCCGGGCAGACACGGAGCAGAGAGCCCCGCTGGGGCAGGGTACAGGTGGACGGGGGAGCCGGCTGTCCGCTCGGGCACCACACACCGGACACCGGCCCGGCGCTACGTGACCACCGGGGACACAACTTTCCCAATCGCGGAGGCCGCGCCCCTTCGCTCCTCCGCCAGAGCTGCTGGCGACGGTGCCAGCTCCAGCTCGGGGCAGCGGCTTCTGCGGTGTCAACAGCTCCGCGCTGCGAGGCCGCCGCCACGCCCGGGCTGGAGCAGCGCCCGCCCGGGGCCGGGGCCGCCACCTCCGGGCAGAGCAGCGGGATGCCCCGCTCCCCAGCGGGATGTTTACGCGGGGAGTGCTGCGGCCGCGCTGCTAACCCAGCGCTCACGGCCGGCACCGGGAGCCGCCCCGCCCGCCGCCGCCTCCCGCGGAGGGACGGACGGAGCGGCGGGCAGCACAGCAGCGGCGCCGGGACGGGCAGCTCCCCGGGCGGGAGGGAGGCAGCGCTGCCCGCGCTGTCCCGTATTCGCTGCGCGCCGGTTTAATTTTGCGGCCGCCGGCCGGAAAGCTCCGGGGGGAGCGGGATCCACCGGCAGCGCCGTAGCCGCCACTTCCGCGGACAGCTCCGGGCGGCAGCCGGGCCACCCCCGCGCCCGGCAGGGCAGGGCCCTTCCCCACCGCCTCCCTCCCTCCCCTCCCGTCAATCTCCACCCTCCGTGGGCGGGTGGGCTTCCGCGGCCGCCCGGCCGCGTACCTTGCAGGCGGAGTAGACGCCCAGTTTCTCCAGCTTCTTGGCCCGCGGCGCGGCGCGCNGCCTCCCTGCGCGGGGGCTGCGCGGGGCGGGCGGCGCCCCCGCGGGAAGGGAGGTGGCGGCGGCGGCACCCGCTGCGTGCGGAGCCGCTATGGAGCCATCCCGGCCCTCCGGGAGGCTGCGCGGAAAGTTGCCCTAGAAATAGGCGGCATCGCTGGCGGTGTCGAACGGTCCCGAACCCTGGTGAGCCCGCGGTGCTGCCAGTGTGGCCCCTCGGTGTGCCGCTACTTTGTTTGGCTTAACCATTGCCTTCCCACACTGTGCACTCTGCGGCCACCTTTGAAGGGTTCGGTCCTTTTCCCCAGATGATTTCTGATTGAATGTAAAAGTACGGGTCGCTTTGAAATACCGGATAAATCAAAAACTCTGCTCAGTTCCTCGTGTCTTGATTCTGGGGCTTAGTTTTTTGGGTTTTTTTGTTTTGTTTTGTTTTGCTGTGTCCAGAAACAAGTGTTGAGAGCAGGTCAGTTTATATCTTAAAGGGATTACCCTTTAATTGAAAGTTAAATTAAGCAAATGGTCCTACCCCAGAGAATGCACTCCATGCACAGCAGCAAGTGCACCGGGTGTGAGGCGGTTCTGCCCCGTTGCACGTATGTAAAAACGTGGTTGAGCCGTGAGAAACCACAAATGGCAATTCCGTACTACGGCACCACGGTTTAAAGGGTTGGGATTGAGGCTGGGCGTTTGCGTGGGATTTACGGCTCTTTGATGTGTAAAAGCTAAAGTATCAAAGTAGCAATATGAGTTTGGAAGGGAGTCCCTGTGCAGAGAGAGCTCTTGCAGGCACAGGGCCTTGGCACCTTGCATGGGGAAAGCAAAAATAACTCTACGTTTGTGTGAAATAGTATTTGGGGGGAAGAGTGGGTGACAAAACCCTGCGGTCTCCTTCTTCCCTTCGCAGCTCCGGGGGACATTTTCAAGCATGGTGTTATACGGCGAGTTAGCATATTCATGAAATGACAGGAGAAGAGAATAGAATAAAATGAGGTATTTCATGAAACAAGGGGGTCTGTTGTTTTTCTCTATTTACTTATTTATATTTTTATTTTGCTGAGATTTTAAAATCGACAGGCTGTTGGAGGGGGTAGGGGTCGGGACCCGCTCCCCGGACTCCGCCGCGGGCTCGCCGGAGCCGGGGTACCCCGAGGAGTCCGCGGCGGAGGCCGGGGCTGGCTTCGGGCTTCCCAGCAGCTGTGACAGCGACCCGTAAGATGGCTGCTGCCATCCCCGGCGCTTTAAGACGGACTGGTTAAGGTGGAGGAGCCGCTGCCCTTGGCGGTAGCAGCCTCAAGCTGAACAGGAAATTAAACGTGATAAAAAAATCCAATTTCTCTGAAATTCAGGAGAGAATTATCTTCGTCTTTTATTTTTAATTTTTTGTTTAAGTGTCCGAATCGCGTTTTAAAATAGCAAATAGCTGCTGTATGTTAGCAGCCGCCTAAGAAGCTCTTTGCTTGCATTTTCTTTATGCCGGTTAGGTTTCTGCTTTCGGACTTGAAAATGAAACTGTTCTTGCTTAGTTTCACTTTCAGCTTTCCCACGACTCCTCCTCGGCAGCAAATGTTACAAGAAACGAGCACATCTGGAACAACACGCTGACTTCAATGGACCACATAATATCCGTGTCTGAACATAAACTCCTAATTTTCCTGGGAGTTGCTATACCTTTACATCCCCCAGTATGTTTTTCCTTTTTTTTTTTTTTCCCAAATCACCAGGTTCTCCTTTAACCAGGTAATGATATTTAACCCAGCATTAAGCTTGCATACTTGCATGTAATGAACTACAGTTTTGATTCTGAAAATACATTTACTGTTTTCTCACAGGTGAATAACTCCACTGATGTGCGTTGAGGCCACTCAGTGGGCGTTTATGTCTGAAGCTGCACAGGTGAATGCTCACAGGATCACAGCCTAGGTGAACAACCTTATTTTTTAGGGTCCTAAAAGCCTGGAAACTTATTACTTCCATTGAGGGAAAATCAAAGATGAAAGTTGTCAGGAAGCAAATAATTTTACTGCAGTTCCTTCTTGAAACCTCAAGAGCATGGCTGCCTTACAATGCCATGTCTTTTTTTTCCATTATACCCTGACACTCACCAGATAACCAGAAATGTAAATCTACCAGCTTGTGGCTTCAGATACAGTTACTATAGTAACATTTATAAACACTAATTTCACTACACTTGCAGAACTGCTGCCTGCTAGGAGCATCTTAGAAAGAAAACACTCTAACTGCAAATAGGTAAGTCTTTCTCTTTATTATTTTTTTAATATTAAGCCTGATCATTGCTCACATTCTAACTTTGTGCAAATATATTGCTAAAAACAAAAAGAAAAAAAGCTTTACTTTGTCTTAAACTGCTGTAGTGAAAAGTAAAATATTACATTCAAAATTTTTAGCAACAATCAGGAGTGAAAAGACCATTTACTGTCTGGAAACATGGGAAACTATTACTTGGGTTGTGCTGGCTCCAATGAACATAATTAGGTCATGACAGATTGCACTGCATTGGGGAGAAAAACCCAAAACCCCCTATGCGTTGACATACAAGTGGATACATGTCATTCTCAGTTACATATACCCAGGCTGTTTTCTTCTGTTAGCTGAATTCACAAGTACAGTACATACTAATTTTCTAATTATAATGCATTCATAAATCTGAGCACCACATAATCCCACTGTTGCTTGTTTTTCATCATTAAACATGAAGATACTAAATTAAATTTAAACTCAAAGTATTGGCTGAAAAACCCTTGCCACATTTTTCAGTTTCTGTCCTTTGGGGCATGTCAGTGGGTTTGGACAAGTCGATCTGACTCTGAAACCCGCGTTTAGGAAGCACAGGTGGGAGCAGATGATCCTGCCTGCCCGCCTGTGCTGCTCGGCTCATAAGCTCAGGTGAGTAGCCAGGTGACTTCAGGAAGGCTACTCATCTGCATCCAAATAAGGAAGCCAGGAGCTGGGTGAGACATGAGTGCCAGTTCATGTGGGTTTCAGGTCTCGCTCAGGCTGCTGACAGCCCCGAGGAGGTGCCTGCTCAGAGCCCATGCTCCCAGCAGATCAGATATGCAATTCACATTTGTTGCTCCTACATGAATTCACCGTGAACACCTGACAGGCTTAAATGCAAGAGCTTGTGTGTTACTATTATTCCAGCGAAGGAGGCTGCTGCATTCTTGAGTCACAAAATGGGAAATTAAAATACAGTTTAGGGTGTGCCTGACTCCTGATTGTTACCTAGTTGTCATTTAGGGCTTTGGGGGCCTATCTTGCTCCCATAAATTAAGGAATGACTCAACTAATAGCAGCCTAATGCTGAATGTACTGCTGTGACAGGGACCACCCAGCCTGCAGCCGAGCTCTGGGAGTCCACCCCTAACCCTGGTCCCTGTCTCACAGCCCAGTCAGATCCAGCATACCCACCCCAGCCTTGTCTCCTTCCTTTTGTTCAAGTGAGATTTTCTTCCAGTGCTCCCACCTGTTTTTATTCTTGCCATTCAATTCAAATAGGAAAAGTGTAGCTCTTGCTCTTCCAGGGAACTTCTCTGAGTAGAAAATCCTATTGTGTCCTTGCAATAGCACATTCCTTGTGGGTGAAGTAGCCTGCCTCTTGGCCACCATGCATTCAGGACTGCTATCAATATTTTATGAATCACTGGAAGCATTAACAGTACTAAAGTTTTGCTCATTAGGCTGTCTTTAGTATTTCATCAGCTTCCCATGGTGCTTACATGTGACTCTAATGATACAGATGGTAGACCTTCCCATCAGGTTTTTGCTCTTGTCAGAAATCTTACACCCCAATTACCCAGTTTTGAAAGAAAAAAATGCAGAAAAATCAATGTCATTGGAGAAAATGTCATTGCAACACCCATGGCTGCTTCAGTCACACAAATTTCTTGTAAGTGATGGACCATTTGGCAGTTTTTATTTGCTTCTTACCTACCGGATGCTCTTCTTGACTGCAGTCAGACTTTTGATTTAACACAAACCAAGAGAGAAAATTAAAGGCTGGAGTCACGCAGTGCAGGACAATCACTCCTGCCTTTGCACAATTTGAGCTGTGTGTTTGAAGTCCAGAAGCTGTTTGTTGAAGCAAGAGAAGTTATTTAGCCATCAGCAGTCACTGCGTAGGCTTACCCTGTGTTATTTTGTGGTAGTAAGAACTCTGGATTGCTTCATGCAAACATGGGATGTACTATCTATTTGTCCCTTACATTCTCTTTCTTTTGACTCTTAACAATTCTTTTGTTTATTCCTTTCTCTAATGTATTTTTCTGTTCTTTCTGCTCCTTAATTCGTGGCAGAGATCCCTGCAATCCTCTGAGACTCCCCTTGGTGTACTTTGACTGCTTGCTCCATGTAGAGCAGGTCATTTGGTGCTGGAAGCCTGACAGACCCCTGGGAGACGGGCACAGGCATTACTGGCAGGGATGGGAGAGGAAGGGCCTCCTTTCTGCTGCCTGCACACAAGGTGCAGGTGCCAGCCAGCACCCTTGATACAACACTGACTTAGATAATAAAACTCTGCATAGAAAATCACAATTATTTCTGTTAGATGAAGTTACAGTGGCCTAAGCACATCTGATTGTGCAAACCCAGTAATGGGCCTTCCCCATATCTGTGGAGGGGACCACCTGGAAATCCTGGGAACTAGAGACAGCTGCAGGCACCACAGCTAACCACTTGGCCAAGCAGCAGAAACTAAACGGGCTAAAAACTTCCATTTGGACCAAATGTAATAGTGCTGTGTACATCTGAAAAAAGCAGGGGAACCCCAGGAGTACAGCACCAACCCCAGGTGGGAGTTTGTGGGGTGAGGGAGGCAGGATGTCGCTGGGAGTGCAGAAGGCACAGTTACGTTATCACCATCCGTCTTCTACCTTCTGCCACAGCTTTCTTTGCGCATCCCCAAACCCTCACATTCCTCCCCTCCCGTGCCAAGGCCAGCAGGCTTGCCATCCCCACTGGATGTTTTGTGGCCTCTCTGCCCCACACAGGCCCCTGGGGAGTAGCAAACTGCTATCTCTGCCCCACTGGGGCTGGCCCATCTACCAGGAAGAGCTGCAAAATATCTGGAGTGTAGAAAGAGCTGGTTTTGTCATGGTTTCACTACTCCCATTTCCCAGTTCGATGCTTCCTCCCAGCTGAGGAGCTGTGCCTCTGCACAAGTGGACGGTGTCACAAATTACAGCTCTCGCCCAAGAAGACCTAATGACAGGCACAAAACCAGAGGGCCTGGAATCCTGGGATTCCAGTTTTGGACAACACTTTAGAAGATAAATAAGGAGACTAATTATCTTAATTTATTCCATAATTACTTTAATTATTAATCACTTCCTTCTTTCTTACCTATTATCAGGTTTACAGGTGGGAGTGTTCCCAAGTCCTGAACGCAGGCTCTGCCCCTGGCATGCTCCCGTGACTCACCACATTTGTCTTTATCTCTTCCCACACCTTTCATAACTAGACTTGCTTGAAGCTGCATCATTGCTTCTGGGGATGCAGTAAGCAGGCTATACTATGCACACTGAAGTTAACTCTCTTGGGAGAAGATGTCTTGCTCCTTCTGCACCATTCCCTCTGCAGGTGGTTTTAGAGAATAAGAGGGCCAGCTCTGCTAAAAAAAAGTGATGGAAGGTACAGGACATGGCTCCTGGGTTAGCGCATGAGTTTGTTTTTTCAGGTGAACAGTTGTTCAGAGGTCTTACATGAGTTTAAGGAAGGCTTTGTAAGGGTTTTCATGTAAAATATTTGCTCCTTGCTGCTTTGGACAAAGATGACCATGTGAAGCTGGGACCTGCTAAGGCAGCACCCCGCCAGCAGAGGCTGGCTCCAACTGTGCTGCGGGACATGAGCTGCACAGCACAGCCACACTGCACCAGACAGAGGCTAATGTCCCACTGCCCAGCCAGTGTGGCTCTTTGCCAGGTGCTGGTGGCATCGGGAACCCTGCAGCTCAGGGACAGACAGTCCTGGCCATGCCAAGAGTCTCTGTCACGGTTTCTGTATGTGGGTGTGATGCACTCACAAAGAGTTTTCCAGGGGAGGTGCTGCTGCCAAAATGTGTGACGGGCAGGGGGGAGGGAGGTCAGCCAGGATGGGAACTGTGCTGAACATGTGGAGGCAATGAAGCCATATCCTGGCATCACAGGCACATGGGAAAGAGAGGACTGAGAGGGAAGTGCTGACTGAGGCATGAGCAAGAAGTAAATCAGGAAAGAAGGAAAAGACAGGCAAGGAAGTTGGTGCTCATTCAGCAAGAATTTGCAGCAGTGAGGCCTGTTTATATGTATTACTTGATAATGTTTTGATGAGAAACTCAGGGAGACCATGACCTCCATTTTACATTACACAGCCCTTCTGTGCCTCTTCCCGTCACCCGCAGGCAGGCAGGCAGGCATCTTTTCAGTGCTGGTTTCAGCATCAGTAACAGTCACCATTTGCTAAGACCACAAGTATGTAGCAAATAATAAAACCCCCAAATCTCACAGAGGAAGGAGTTCAGGCCTGGAGATTGTGCAAGCTAAGTTCTGACTGTGTCAAAGGGAAGTGAGGAAGAAGCACGCTCTGGGTGGAGATAGGAACGACATGTGTCAAAGAGAGATAACTGCATATGGGACTTGTCTGTTCGGATACAAATCAGATCCTGGATCCTCTAAGCTTAGGAACATCTTCCATCTTTGCTAATTAAGAAATGATGATTGTAGTGCCAAACTGCAGAAACAGAAAACAACCTTGCCTTACCTTATTAACAGCAAGCATCTCCAAATGTCATAGCTAGGAAGGTTTTCCAGAAATGTGAGATTTACTGAGACAGTGGTATTTTCTGCCAGATGAGCCTCATGCTCTGCCTCAGTTCTGTCGCTTTTAGACAGGCCAGTGTATGGCAGAGGTGGAGGAGCCTCCCTTTCCGAGCAGCAGGACTAAGCACTGAGCAGGAGGCTCTTTGTTATGACACATACAGTAAATACGATTTTTTGCCCTTGAAAACACGTACAATCTCAAACTGTGGTTCACTCCCCATCCTTCTACATCTAATTTCTTTTTATCTGCTTCTATTTTCATCTCAGAACGTTAAACTGTGTTGGGTTTTGGCTCCCTAAATAGGCACAAGGAAACTGCAGTGAGCTAGAAAGCTGAATTTTATCTTTCACTGTGAGGCTGGGAGTGCTTTAGCTTGGTGTATTTGTGCTGTCGGTATCTCACTGTTATCCTTTAAACTGACAGCAAAAAACCTCCCAGTCTGCACATGTTCCTAATGAAAGAAGTGCAAGGAGAGAAGGAAACACAGACTAATCTTTTTACTTCATAAAAGATCAACAAAGCAAAATTTTTTAAAATATTATTTAAACTATTAACTATTTAAACTAATAAAGCTATTAACATAAGCAATTTATGCATACCCTAAAAATTAACATCAGGGATGCCCTTTTAATAATTATAAGCAAAGTTATTGCAACTAAAGAGTTGTAGCCTATCTTGCTACATGAATTATTATGTATATTATCCTGCTTACTTACACATTGTAATTAACAGGGACTGTTCTGCTGCTTTGAAAATGTGATTTGTTAGGACTTACAGCCACTTATGGAGATACAAACCCATGTAAAATATATGTGTCTTAAGAATTCAGTTTGCTGAGATCAAACTAACATTTTGCTGAAAGTTCTTAATTTCCTGTCTTTAATCCAAGGGGCTTTTATATACACTAAATAAAAAATGGGTTCATATTTAAAAGACTGACAAAAAAAAGGCTTACCAGGTGTTCTGTATACATTACTCCTAATTTTTCTGAATGCATCATCGTAATGACAGCAGTGAAAAGGCTTGTGCCATCCCTCAGTCTCAAATTCAAACTATGCAGAATAAAGTAAAAAAGATCTGCACAAGCAGTTTTAACCCTGTACCTCCTTACCTTGCCCTGCTGAAGTGGTGCAGCATTTTCAGAGGAAGCTGATGTTCACCTCTTGTAGAGACAGACTTTCCTATAAACTGCTCCTACAGCAGATTGAGAGCTGTAGCCAGCTGCAAGCCACCTCTGCGAGGATAAGCTACACTATGCTGTCATAAGGGGGGTTTAAGTGGCTCTGCTTAATACTATCACCCTTCACAGAAGATATGTTGTAATTGATCTACCTCAGCTGATCAGAGGCACTTGATTCATTAAGATGTATTAGGATTAATTTGGGCTGGAGGAGGTTGGGGCTTTTGACTTTAACAAAATTTTATCTAACAACTGTCCTGACAGAAAAGGGGCACACATTGAAACACAAACTGCAGAAATCCTTATAATATACAGGTAATGGAGAGGAGTAGTGAGACAGAAAAAAATGTACTTCGTAGCTGAAATCCTGGAAGAGAAAACAGGTGCAAAATAGTTTATTCAGGTGTGGCTGTATCGAGTGTAAAGAGAGAGCCCCAGTAAAGGAATGAGTTTGAAGTAGGATGAAATTCTAAAAGGCTGCTCTTGTAATGTGGCTGTGGGATACTACTGCTGCTAAACTCTCTCTGTTTTGCCCTGGTGATGGTTTAAGAGCAGTTAGCAAAGATTAACTGAAACAGAAATCTCAGAAAATACAATAGCATATGCATTTCTGTCTGATTCTGCTCATCCATACAGACATAAATGCTAACTACTAAAATGATCAACTTGAATATCAACACCGTGTTTTCATGCTTAGCAGATAGATGATGTATAGGCTGGCAAGCTTAGCTGCTCACATGGTGTCAGGATTTTGTGTTATGGTGTCTCTGCATGTACAGCACATGCTGGCTTAGGGGGAGAGGATGTTATGCAAGAAGCAGTTCATACTGAAATTTTCCAAGCCTGAAGCAGAATCACTTGGAAAAAAATTCTAGGTAAAATGGCTTAGCTGTTTCTGAGAATATGATTTGGAAAATATGTTGTTTTGAATGTATTAAGCCAAAAGTCAAATTTTTTTCTAGAGAAGCTCCAAGATTGTCAGGTTTTAAACTACCACTTGGCAATGTGGCTGAAATGGCATCAGCAGTGCATGTTTTGTCGTTCTTGTCAATTTGCCCAAATCAGAGCTAGTTACAATACTTAGAAAGCAGCATGAGTTTGCCCATGCCAGGTAGAGACACGCCAGTGTGCGGGTACTGAATTAGGGCAGGCCCCTCTGCAGCACCGAGGCTCTGTCAGGAAGTACCTCACTCAGAGGCCCTACAGCTCTGACTCTTGGCTTTGCAGCACCAGGTGCCAGGCCTGGGAATAGCATCGAGGATGCAGCGAGAGACTGAGCTGATGGGCGAGACTGGAGCAAGGAGTCAGAGTGGAAAAAATGGAGGTACGTGGGGATGGGGAAGGTACGAGCTCCAGCTGGAGGATGGGCAGAGAGGCTGGTGCTGACAAGTCAGGTCCTTGCAGTACCTAAATTCTAGACTGCTAAATTCTCTGAGACGTGTAGGCAGAAGATTCATTATTCACTTGAATTCCTTGCGGATAATCCCACTCCCACACCATAATGTGATCTTGCCAGTATCAACAATCCTGGTACTTCTAAGAAAGTAAATGATTCTTTAATAAAAGCATTACTGATTTGCCAAGATAAAAATTCCACATGGCAGCGAGACATGGAAGACAGGTTTATTGTGCTGGACAACCATGAAAGTAGGTCAGATACATGGTTTCTGGAGATTCTTGATGGCTGTCACAGTGTGACAGCTACAGAAACAATTGCAGCAAAGCTTCTACTTTTATTTCTTGACCAGCTTTCTCAAACAGATACTTCCTACAAAAATAATAATGACAAAGAGCAAATTCTAGCGCTTTTTTTTGCCATGGTAATCAAGGCAGATTACAGGGAAAAAGAGAAGAACCAGGCAATGAGGAGACCAACAAGACCAGTCCTTATGAAAGTTTATGCTAAGTCCTTTTGGAGAATGCAGGTTTTTACAACTGGGAAGGAATATGGTTTCCGAAGTTCACTGGAGTGGTTGTTCAGTGGTAAAAAGAATTCCTAGCGAAGAGATGGACGGCACTGGGGAAGAAGAAAGAAAACATTTTGAAAACAACACACATAGTCCATTAGCCAGGACAGCTGAAGGTGTTGCTGGGCTACTGCACGTTGCTATTATAGGTATGTGTTTTCCACACCAGGATTTTTTTCCCCCCTTCATCCAATTAAAAAAAACAAAACAAAACAAAACAAACAAAAAAAACCAAACCAAAACAAAAAAAACAACAACAACAAAAAAGAGCAAGCATAAATTAATCTGGAGATTTGTTGGTAGTTGGTATCTGGAGATAAAAAGGATAAAAAGCAGCCATTCTTTTAGCTTGACAATGTGAAGGAGACATGATAAATTCTCTCACAACTGATACTGCTATCAGACAATAGTATTCAGTTTATCTAATAAGTAGCCTGAGCACAAAATTTGAATTAAGGCATTTAAGTCGATTTACTAATGTAAAAAACAGAGTTGGGAAGTATTCCATAATAAACAAGTGACTTCTGTAAGAATAGTATGTTTGGGTTTTTTTAAGTCAAGAGGTTTAAGGTGTCATCACTTTAGGACAGGCAATCACAAATCATTTGATTTTTGATCTACTAAAGTCCTTGTGTCAATGAAACATACTTAAGATATTCTTTTAATTGTTTCATTGGACTAAGTGCCACCACATTTTGCTACCAGCAAACTGAAATATGAGTTGAGGGAATAATCTGAATTATTACTTTCTGAAATAGGAAGCTGTTGTATTTCACTGTTATGGAAGAACTATTCACACCTGTTTCCTTCTGAAGTAGAACCTTTCTTTTCTTTAGTACACAAACAGTTATTTATTACAGTCAGAAACAATACATTCCTAATGCTTCTGCACCCACCCCTGCTACAACGAACACTAGAAAATGCTCTTACAGACTAGCAACTTGAGTCATTTTATCTTTCCACCTGGTGATTTTTGTTACCAGTTCAGCCCTCTTGTGTACGTAAGACAGCTGTGAGATTACAAGATACTTGCTTTCCCACAAAGGAGTGCACAAGCAGTTACATAAAAAAAGCTGGTGGCTGAACAGCTTCAAATGGATTTGTGTCTACAATTACATTCTCTTCCAGTCTCTGCTTGAAGCACATGCCCAGTACTACCTCACTCTTCTGTCACTCTCCCTGCCATTAGTAAGGAGTGGGCTGACACTGCAGCTGACATCAGATGCACTCTTCCCGTGATGTGTGCATTCACACAACTTGTATTTCTGGTATTACTCCATATGAAATTTGACTGAAATTAATGAAGAGGGTCAAAGATCAGTAGGAAATGGGAGAACCATTTGAGAGACTTCATTGCCACAAAAAAACCACATGTTCCACATTTTTAAAAAACAATTCCAGATATAAAAGTTTTTGCTTAACAATAATTTGCACTCATCTGCCAGTCTGGGAAACACTGTAAACCAACTTGATGATGCACTGACACTGAACTAGGTAACTGTGGTGTATCCCACCACCTCTATTCTTCAATGCTTGCTGCTTCAGCTGTACTTTACCTCAAACAAGCTTTCTGCAGCTATGTGAACTTTACTGGTACAGGTACCCACTCACAGGTAGTTTAGCACTAGCTCAGTTTTCTTTTGGGAAATGCAGTCACACCTTTACTGGAATACAGCATTAACTCACATAAAGGTTGCAAAGTTTTCAGATGCATTTGCTTCCACCTTATTTTGACAGAAACACATTTTATTCCAAAGAGACTGATGAAGGCAAGAGCTTAGGCTGGGTGAATTCTCTACCAAATTGCTTCTGGGTCGTTACCTGCCTCCATCCATTCCTTACAGAGAGGGTTTCATGCTGGCTGCAATCAAGGATAGCATAAATTCAAGCTCTGCTAACAAGTTAAGGTTTGAAGTTCATCAGAGATAACTTTAAACCTTTTATGATAAAGTCCACATTTTTGAACCACTGCTAAATAATATTTATTTAGTCTAATACAATTAGATTTCCACCAAATGTACAACATCAAAGGAAAAAATTTACACAACACGAACCTTCGTTTCCCCCCAATGAGTGTGTTCTTACAGAAGTACAGACATGTTCCTTCAGCTCCAGATAAGCAACTAAAGAGGATGGTCAGATACAAGGAGCAGGAGGTGGTGACACAGGCCATCTTCTTCATTTAGTCCCATATTGATAAGTCAGCTGAGTTTTGTTCATTCTTTGCCCTGTCTGTAGTTTGCAGACAAAAGAGACTTGCATCCCAAAGGGACTAGATTTTACTTTCTTTCAGTCAAATTGTTCCACATGGGTTATATTATGCCCTTTGTTAGGCTTACAGTTGGTGGTTTTCCCCCAAGGGTTCAAAGGACATTTTACACATTCTTCTAGCTCTCCACAGAAATCAGAGAAAGGAGGGGGAAACAAGCACAAGGAAACATACAGAGCACAACTTAAGGCATCTACAGTTTATAATTAATTGAAAAGGTGCATCCTTCAGTTTGGTATTTTGAATCATTTTCTGATTTAAGGCAAAAGAAATCTGCCTTCAGAAACTACACTTAGCTGTCTCCTACACTCAATGATGCCAACATGGCCCAAGAAACACAACTACCATGTAAGCAACGCCTACACTCCTTTTCAGAGGTCTGTGCCCCAGAACAGCCAGACCATATTACAAATACAGTATAAATGAACACACTGCAGCCAACTTCATGTCTAGAAAGCTGCCACATCCCAAGCAAGTTCCTTCTGCCTGGCATCGCTTTTGCCCTCATGCCAACACATCGGAGCAGACCTAACACCTCCCCTAACAAAGGGAAACGGTCTCTCAGGGCACCACAGAGATCTCAAACAACACAGCACTTTGGTTCAGAGCTCTTTCCTTTACGCTGTGTTCAAATCTGACACGACAAGTCCCCTGCGGTGTTGCAATTTCTGACACTTTTAATTCTCAGATTTCAGAAATATTGAGGGAAAGGGAAAATACCTCTTCCTACTAAAGCAAAGCAATTAGTCCTCAGCTTCCCACAATGGCTAAGAATTCTTGCTCCCTTGGGCGCCTTCACCAAGTAAGAGATTTAAGGCATCATGTAAGTAAACAGTAAATCCCACATTATGTCCAAATTATTTTCAGGTACTAAAAATTGCAGGCTGCTAGAAACAGTCTGAGCCTGAAACTCCTTGCTGAGTTCATTCAGACACTTAAAAGCACACATTCTCACAGGAGGGGGAAAGAAAAGTATTTGAGAAAAATAGAAAAGTTGCACCTTGACTGGTTTTTAAACAAGTGTACATATTCTTCATATTAGACTGCAATTTAAGCTGAATGAAATGTCACTTAAGACTCCTCATAAGAGTTTATTTGCAGTCAGGAGATTAAGATTCCAGAACAGTCTTCTAAGAATGGAAGGGGAAAAACCACAGAAAACTTTGCGGTAAAACAGAACCAGATCCAATGATGGACATATTGTTGCCTGTGATAGTAGATTATTAACTCTGATCCCAGTTTTTTTTCCAGTCCTTAACAAAAGACAGTTACTGTAACAGCAGTATCTTTAAAAAAACCAGTATGCTATAAATATTATTTCAACTTCAGATGATGTATGTGCATTCTTACATAAAAATGGAAAGAGTCACTGTCTCTCAAGATCACAGCACTTCTAATGTAAGTGAGAGGAAACACTTCAGAATGGTGGAAACATCACCACTAATAAACCAGGTTAGCAGAGCGATACCCAAGAACTACAAGGGCTCTTGGACATCACAGAGATCCAGTAAAAAGAACATCTGTTATACCTGTATATTCATAGTGTATCTGTCCCTATCAATGGTATTCACCAGTTTCTTATTTTGGCTTCTAATGGGCTTTGGGGAGGACGGGGGGGGCATTGGATTACTTAAGTACTTGCACCAACTCTTAACATTCACTCATTATTTGAGAATGCACAAACGCTGTTCAACAAAACAGAACTTTGTGTGTCAGTATCTGATATCCCTCACTGGAGACAACTTAACTGACTCAAACTCTATTAATCATCTGCAAGACAGAATACAGCTATTTTATTCCAATAAAGGTATTTTTCAGAGTGACTCAAAAGGCAACCTGAAACAAAATTAGTGAAAATGTTCTAGGAAGAATTATAGGCAAAGTAAAAATGGAATTCCTAATAAGGAAACCAATGACCACAAAAAACAACCTAATCCAGAACTGTCTCTTTTCAGTAACAATGAAGTAAATTCAAAGAATAGTGATACACTATTCCAATTCCAGCACACAAGGTGACTCCGAAGAACTCAGTTTGAGGACAGAAAATTTTATCTAAGTTTTCATCCACAGTGACAGACTTCAGAGCAAGAGAAAACTGACCTTCTGTGCAACAAGTCCAAGTCAGCCATAACAGCTGCAAGAGAATCTGCTGCACCAAGGTGTAAAGCCATGAAATTGCCCCCAAAATAGACAAAGTGATGCCATCTAATTCTGACTCAAGTACACAGCCAGCAGAAAAAATGGACTCCAATGCATTTTGTGACAAACCGCATGTGATGCTGGTCAAGAATTGCTAAAGACCATCACCATCAGGTTCTAATCCACCACCACAGTTTGAAAAAGACACAAAAATGTACTCAATCAACAGCAAATCACAAGATGCAGAAGAGGCACAGTCAGCTCAGAGACACTACAATGCAACACAACAAGTCACCTTGTGAACAACTGGCACAGACTGCATTAGCAGGTTTATGAGAGAATATTACTATTTTGATCATACTTCTAAATGGATGTGATAAGACACCCAATTACCTAAACATTTAAAAATTTATCATAGGATAACTGGAGTGCCACAGTATATATAGGACAAGCTTATATTTAGCTGTGCCATGAATTTACTTGTAAGCATCTTAAATGCTGACCCATACAAGTGAACAAGACAACTTGTCTGGAACTGTACAAACGCAATAAAACCTTACGAAACTCTCAATAAGAAACCGTAATCAAAAGAATTTTTAAACCACTTTATTCAAACCTGAGCACCTCAATATAAAACTAAACACTGGTGAACTGTCATTTTTCTTGCTAAACCCAGATTACTGCAAATTTAAAATCTGCACAAGTAAGTTTCTATCAGTTCAACATTTAAATAGACTAATTCATCTCTTCTGACACACTTTGTAGATTTCATATAATGAAAACTAAAAGAATTAGTGCAATATACTGGACTGATCAAAATAAAATGTACTTTGGAAAACAAAGTTGCGAAGTTCATTACTGACAGACAGCAGTACTTATGTTACAGATACAGGAGCATCATTTATTACTGTTCTAGCCATAAAGGAAGAACTCAGAACCCCCTTTGATTAGAGAGGAAAAAAGTTAGCTTTAAGTAACTGTACATTCTGTATACCTTTAAGCAACTCTTAAATATTACAGAAAGTATTAAACAAATGTAGACTACAATGCAGAGTACCTATTTACAGTACATTAATATCCAAATTTAAAATCAAGTTGGATGTACATAATTGTTAGTGCACTATTTTTTTCCTTAGGGGAAAAACAAACTGTAATGGCCAGCAATGATCAGAAACAAGAAAGAAGTCACAGACACCGAGTTTGTTGTGGTTTTACTTGAAGAGCTCTTACAGTTTGTAGAGGACAAAAAACCCCATATCCTAAGTTGTAAAGTTGAATTTACTGGTCTGTACCCTCTGAACAGATTAGAAATGAAGTTAGACTTGATTCATCACTAATTAAGATAACTAACTGGGTTGATATAATTTACATACAGTGTACCAACTAAAACTCCATTTTCTGGCAAGCATAGGATTCTTAAAATTGTTAATGCAAGTATTATTTGTAATAAAATTATTAAACTATGGAATGTATAACTAAACAGTGGATACCTGCAGAAACAACTGGTTGCATCAATACTGCAAATAAGTTTAAGTAATTTTTAGACCCTGTTTTTAAAGAGGTTTTAAAAAGCACAATTGAGAATTATGAGAAGACCCAATTCTATTTATTATGACAGTGATCAGTATTGAGGCTACAGGAACTGGCCAATTAGGTCCACAGAAAGTAGTTCTTCTACACCCCTAATAATAACAAATTATTTTTTAAATCTTTCAACTGAAGGAAGTTTATTCCGCTTCCATCTCTCCTCTACTGCTGAAACATTGCAGCCAGTGGTGGATACATGCATGTTAAAATTTTAGGTCAAAAGAAAACTCTGTATCATGAACTTGACTATTATGGTAAGTCTCTTCGCTGTTTGGAAGCTGTACTGGACCAGGTTAAGCACTCCAATTCCATGGTTATTAACAGTTAGGAAGCAGAAGAATATTCAGAACAGTTTAAAGCAATTGATCTTTTAGTTACTACAACATTGACTCTTGGGTGGTTGTGTGGGTTCAGTAAGGTCTACTCCCCTTCCTCTGGCAGAGCTGGCTCCTGCATTCTGTGGTTCATTCTTGGGCAATTTCTTTGCTGTAAGATGAACAGGAAATGAGTTAAACCTGAGATTTTACTACGATTAAATCACCTGAGTAAACAAAACAACACATTATACACATATCAGCATACTCATTGTATAATCTGATTTGATTCAGTGCATTGGTAATGAAAGAAGTTAAGACACTTAACTTCTTAATGCTCAGCTACTTTATCTATGACTTCCAGGAGTGAAATTCATTGATAACTTGAGCAGTAAAATGTATCTGCACACGTGTGCTATGCCACTAAATGTCCGCCTATGGGAACCTACCTACACAGAACAGGCTCTAAGATTAGGATGTTAGTGCAAAAAGATACAGAAACATTGAAAAGGCACAAAACACAGACAGAAATGGGTCAAACAGCTCCCAGGTATCGTGCCAGAAATAAGTGTTTGCAGACAACACATAAAATGGCCCTCAGAACCAGATCAAGCTTCTCCTATTTTTTTAAAATTATCTTTTCTGTCCAGCTCTTATGAGTCAATTGACTGGTAATATTTTTGTTGCGCTTGTAGCTCCAAGGTTCCTCCTCAGACTTAACATGAAAAATAAGGGTGAAAGTTGTCACCCTTCTGAGCAGCAGCTTCTCCTAGATTTCTCTCCATCAGAAAATTGCTAAGTTCTACACAAAAGGACTTCCATGGGCCTATCTTACCAGGACCCAACAACCACCCTTGTTCTACTGTTTGGCTGAATGGTTTCACTCCAAAGTAGTTACTTCTGTCAGCTTTTTAAAGAACAACTTTTTCTAAAATGAATGAAACCCAGCCAAAAAAAACGCAGAGCAGACATCAGCATGTTTGGTGCTAGATAACCTCAGGGTGCTGGGCAAAAGGGTGGGCCACAGGGATCTTATGAGGTCCCTTCCAACTTGGGCTGTTCTACAGTTCTGTGATAAAATCCAAGAATCCACATGGTACTAAGCTGCTGAGCCAGTACAAAGAGACAGTGCACCAACAGAAAAATGTCTTCAGAGCAATGTTCTTTTGAATTCTAGAGTTGTATCTAGAACTGAATTAACACTTTTTTTTAACTGGAAGTTCTGATGAGTGCTGAAGCAGTCAATTTACAAGCAGCTGCAGCTTGCACCCAACAATTCTTTCAACATTCTCATTTTTTATTTTCTCTCAGCTTTAAGATCATATTTACACATGGTCCTGAGAACTGCATCCACATTTTGCATGCCATACTGATGCCTTTACCTGGGCTTAGAATTAAAAGCCAAACACAGAGGGGAAAAAGGGTTTTACCTTGGTGTTTATTTAAGGATCCTTAGATGCATCACATCCAGGCAGGGTGCACCCTGCAGAATGCCCCCCGAAAAAGCACACACCCGATGATTCGCGTATACAGTTATAGATCTTGCACATCAGCACATCTATCACAGATTCCCCAATGAGAGGCTCAAGAGGGGCCCCTGTCCTGAGGAACCTTCCCTCTGCATGGGCCTATCTTGGTTTACAGAATGTGTTCTGGAGAGGACCTTGGCATCTGGCGCTCTCTGACCCCCTAACTATGAAGTTTCCAAGATGTTTAGTCTCTTGGCTTAACGGAACTTTGGGTCTAAGCTAGTTATCTGACTTGGGGAATTACAAGTATGTGGGCTAAAAGCACTAAGGATACATATAAGCTGTATAAAAAGAGTATATGAAAGAGTATATATAAGACGGGTATATGAAAAGCAAAAATCATCATGGCATCAATTCCAAACTACTTGCAATACTTATAGCCTCATCAAAATTTCCATTCAGAGTCTATTGCTGCAGAGATCTTGTTCTGATGCACTGACAAAGCTGAATTTTACCCCACTGATGTAAAATATTCACATGGCCAAACAACATTGCAGATAAAAGACATAGTTATTAACTGGGCATCTTTTTTCTCAGATTTACTTTGTAGACTTCATTACAATACAGAGAGGCAAGAATTCTTGTTGATATCTCAAATTACAAAAAAAGAACCCCTTAGGTTTTGGGGATTTTTTTTTTACAGGATGCAAACTGCCCCATTCAACACATTAATTTTGAAATTTCACCACAACAGTGTAATTGAGCATTTCTGTATCATTAAATGCAGGCCTATCTTGAACATTTATGAGAAAAATATACTTTCCTGTCATACAGTTAAATGTTTGTGTCTATCCCCCCTCTTCAAGTATTTACAGTTAATACGAAGCAAGTACTTGTTATAAAGTGTTGCTATAGTAATAATTTAATTTGCATCTGCTGGACGTTTGAAGTACACCACAAATTACCTTCTGCTCTCCTGACTTGGAAAGCAGAAGATTAAGACCTCTTTAAAAACATTTGATTTTAACATCAATGATGTTTTTTCACCAAAAGCGGGTTAGAGAGGTGCAATATACAAAACAGATTTAATGACATTATTTGATGCTATACATTACTATTACCCACTAGCAAAGCATCTACTATAATTAAGGTTACTACTAAACAGATTAGTGACCAGCTTAAAAATGAATTTTTTCCTACACTTTCCAAAGTTTATTAACCATTAAATACAATTTTGGTATATCAATGGAATACGCAAAAATTCTTGGTTTATACTTACTATGACGTTAGCATCGTTACAGAAATCCCTAAGATTATGTTAGGTCTAAAAATACATGAGCAGATTTACTTTTAACATGCAACGTCCTTTACTTATAACTTGAATTTAAGCACGCATTGCCATCTTTGGCACAGCTTGTGGATTTCAGACAGGTGCCTAAACAAAATTAAACAAATAAAAGGCCTAAGGAAACTTCAATGCCAAAAATAATTTAGGTGAAAAACAAAGATCTTAGGTTAGGAAGGCTGTCATGGTCTGAATCTCATGAAAACCATTCCCTTTAAAGTTCTCAGTTTGTTCATAAACTCACCAATTGCCATGAATATTTCATTTACGTTCATAGATGTTTTGGCAGACGTCTCCATGAACAATAGGCTGTTGTCATCTGCATAAGCCTGTGCTTCCTGAAAGTTAAAATACGAATACATTACTTCATTAAAAAAAAAAATTAAACTCAGACAATCATTGCACACTGTTCTTTTGTAGCAATTAAAAGTACAATCTCTACAGCATTTGGAAAGAAAGACAGTTTCCGGAAATACTCATTTGACAATATGTTATTCACCAGCTATGGAGAAGTTACAGTTCCACCAAGCAGTTAAACAACTACAAATGGAATCTTAAAGATCGTTCCTAATCTTAAAAATATCCAGATGGAAGAATCTCAGGCAAAACTAAATAATAAATGAAAATATTTATGAAAGATACAAGCCCAATGCAGAACACTAGCTCTGATAGCAAGTACAAACAAGCTTCAGAAAGTGCCATCAAATGTCAGCAAGTCCATTATTACCCTGGAAAAAGACAGTCTGTGAACTATCGTGAATCTTTCAAGCACTGAGGCAGATGGATCAGAACAGTTTCATTATCCTGATACAAATTCACAACTACAGCAAATAAGCAGTATTAAATATTTCACCATGTTAATTCCCTTTTCAGTATGAACTCTCATCTGATACAATGCTCATAAGAACTTTACTATTTTTGCCACTTTTTATTAGTCAATTCAGCTGAGAATCTGCAGCTTCTTGTGATTATGTAACTGCTTTTGCATTTAACAAGAAATCTGCAAAAAAAGCTGAACTACAGAACACTTATGATGGTAAGAATAATCCACAGCACTCTGTAATTACTTAAGTGACACCTGCTAAGATCTATGTAATTATATCTGAAACAACACATTAACAAATACCTAGGAATCCAATATGTGATTTGCAATGAGAAAGGTCTGTCAAGCCCACAAGGAGCCCATAAATCCACAGCAGCAAACCCCCTAACATTTGAAAAACATTAAGACTGTAATTGTTCAAAAAATAGCACAGGTAGGTTTACTTTGGTAGTTAAATTTGATTACATTATTGACTGCACTCATGTATGAAATTTTTGTTAAATACCACAATTTTTCATAAAACACCAAAGTCTCCTGTCAGCTGTCATGGAAGTATAAAATTAGAAAACTGGCAGAAAAACACCTAAACCACTGCTAACCTTAATAATTCAACTCTCTATAGTTACAAAAGAACTCATTACTATATGCAGCTGTATCTCACACAACCCCAAACACAGATTAAAAACTGTAAATTAATGACTAATTACTGACTAATAAATACTATTTTAATTCAAATTCAATCAATCATGAATGGACCAAACTACCTGCAGTTAGTTTTATTCGCTTTGGAAGCTATTTTCTGATGACCTGGTTAAACTTTCTAGAAGATAAAATACACCAGTGAGAGCACAAATGTAATCACTAAACCAAAAGAAATGCCATGAAAAGCTCAATTAAAATTTGAACATGGCTTCAACAGTACAACCTAAGCAAGTTAGGCACATCAATCAGCTTTGTATCATATGATAATCAAAATTCTCTGGCTGACAAGCCAATCAAAACAGTTTGCTGTTAGAGTTACTACTATCTCATCCATTGAAACTCTAGTTACCAGTAATTTTGGGTAGAAGACAGAAAGAGGTCACATCAAAGAACAGATATTCAATTAGCCTTAAAGATATGCAAATAAATTAATTATTCCTTTAAGTCAAATTAATTATTCCAGAAAGTCTATTCCTCCATATTACTTGTATAGAAATAGGTTTTTCAGCAGCATGTATAATTTAATTAGTCTCAGTTGACATTTGTATTTAACAGCATGACCTCCATAACAACTAGCTAGGCTATGCATGTAAGCTCCCCCTAGGTTTATTTACTATATATCTAAACAAAATGCAATTTCTATGAACAAAAGTTATGTACATACCTGGAAATCCACAGCTCTTTTGTTGGCTAGATCAGCTTTGTTTCCTGCTAAAGCTATTACAATGTTAGGACTTGCTTGTCGCTGAAGTTCTTTGACCCAATTTTTCGCTCTGGCAAAGGACTCCTGTTAATGATTGCAAAATGATGCAACTGAGTATTATCATCCTTTTGTACTCATCTATTACCCCCCATCTCTGTTATCTACACTTCAAGCAAGGCTGCTACTCAGTCCAAAGGCACACTCCAAATTGCCAACTGGGCTTTTAAAATGAAACATTCCTACCTTACCTCTCAACTGTGCTTAGCTGGGATAATGCTGAAGTAAGTAAGTAGTAGGAAGATCTTTGTGTAGACAGAGTAAGGAAAGAAGTGGTTAAGAGCGAAAATGGGAATTTCAGTTTCTCTGGAAGAAACAAGTATATGAACAGCTACATTGAAAAGACCTCAAAATTACTTTCTAATTACTGAGGACTGTTCATTATGGTACATGACTTCTGGGTTTTTTTAAAAGTCTTGGGTTTTAAATCTCATTTTATCAGAAACAAGCAAAGACTGTCTGATCTAAGTTCAAATAAAAAGAAATCTAATAACCTTAGGTTTTGGTCTCAATAGCTTGTGCTACCTTTCCAATCCTTAATAAAAATTTGCAATAATACAATGTTAAAATAATGTCTTTCACTATCAGAAATAAAAGTGCCACCAGCAATATGATGAGAGTAACAGCTCAAACTCCGTGAGCTGACTTAAGGGTGGGTTAGAAACACTTCTGCAAGAGGATTTGTTTTCTCTCTCTCTCTTTTTGATATTAAAAAAAAACCCCAAACAACCCAACCCTAGAAACGGTCTTTTAGCCAGAAAAGTTTAGAGATACAAACTGACACCACACAGTGCAATATGCAATGAGCAATCTGGTCCAGCAGAAGGCATCCCTGCACATGGCAGGAGTGTTGGACTAGATGACCTTTAAAGGTTTCTTCCCATGCAAACCATTCTATGATTCTACAAAATGATGAATTGATTAACACAAGTCAGTGAGAAAAAAATAAGTTAAGATCAGTGCAAGCCTGGTAACTTCCAAATTCCCCCTGTGCCTCCCTAATCCAGTACTTACCTCGTTTGTAATGTCGTATACCACTATAGCTGCTTGTGCTCCTCTGTAGTACATGGGTGCTAAACTGTGGTACCGCTCTTGCCCAGCTGTATCCCAAATTTCAAATTTTACCGTTGTGTCATCCAGACATACGGTCTGGGTTAGAAAAGCAGCTACAAAAAAGACAGAGGTGCTGAAACCAGAAGTCTGCTTATATCTCTATATTCGTATATAGTTATGTTCACAGAGATGCAAAACAGTTCAAGCCAACTATTAAAATACAGCAGGTTTGATGCAAGCATTAGCTGACAGACTAACTCTGATCAACACAGACGAGTTATTTAAACAACAGGACTTCCCTCAAGTCAGACAGAAGAAAGCAAAAATTGGAAAGAAGTCCCTTTTTCATAATAGTGAAGCTGAATAACCATAAGTCTTCTCTTAAACCTTCTAGATACAGTCTGTTGAAACAGGATGAAATATATTACAGAGTACTAGTAACAGCATCCCATCATACTGTAATCCAACAGTTCATATATTTGCAGTTCTACACATTTATATTACTTGAATAGCATCTTAAAACTTTGATTTTCAGCTCCTGACAACTTTACTTTGGCTAACAGATCTGCAAGAAAGAAGCACTTCTTACAAGTTCTTGTTCTCAAAGCAGCTGTATTTTTGGCTTTGCAAGTGATCTCAAGAATTAATTTCAGCATTATTTCAACAGCCTGCAGTTTAAGGGAAATTTGCAGCCATTGCTACTACAGCTGAACACATTACCATAAATAATGGTCTTCCAGTTACACAAAATACTAAGTAACTCATTCCAAGTCTTCAAACAATAAAACTTTTCTATTCAAATTGAGGTACAATCAGAAGAATGAACGCAAGTGCCCACACAACATAGAAACCAGTATTACAAAACTAAGGAAAATCCAGCACTTAGCTGAAGCGGGAACTCTGATCACTAGGCACACTGATGGACTGTGGCCAATTTAAATCAAATGTCTGAAGAGACACTGACCCATGATGCTTGCATACCTGGGATGTTATCCTGTCCTACATACTCTGAAACATCATAGCCTGTGAATCATGCCAAAACTGCTGCAACTCAACTCATTACAGAAACCAAAATGAAGCAAATCCTGCTCTGTAAAGGACATTGTAACTAGCATACAGAAGTGTCCCTGTCTCAGCTGTGAGCAGCAGCTGCATGGTACTTATTTGCTGGCTGGGGTTAAACTGTGACCAGAAGCTGATTCCTTAAGTGGTCAGGTGCTCCTGCTTCAGGGGTATTAGCATCCATCACAGATGAGCAGGCAGGCTGGACAAGGTAAAGGCTTTGATGTTCCAATGCTAAATCAACATAAATCGCTCTAAATGTTACATATCTGAACACTGGTAGAACAGGCTCCACTTAGCAGCTCCCTAAGCAGCCCAGAACCAAAATAGAGTGAAAAAACACCATATATCCTGCACTAAACTAGGGGCTTCCTCCCCACAACCAGCTCAGTATTATACTTCTCCAAGGCAGAGAGAAGACGTTAAGCAAGCAGATTTTGAAGTTCTCATAGACATTATTCTCTTAACAGAAAAACACTCCCTAAATGAAGGGATATACTTGGAAAGAGAATTAAACAAGTGGTTTATTCTATGCAATCCTCTGGTTTTTGTCAAAAGGAACATTTCAACCACCTTAAAATGTCAGTAATTTCTGCAAAAAAGGTAACTTTCTTGCATCTTGCCAAGGCCATAGTAAATTGACAATTAATAATCTGTGTTAATTATCTGAAAGTCTATCATCTTTAACAGCCATACTTTTGTCTTAAGCAACTAACAGGCCTTGCTACACTAGTTTGAAGTGGCAAAACCACAACACCACCATCCAACATGTCCGCCTTTAACTGCACTCCCTTTCAGATGTTTTTATCCAGATTCACAATGCACATAAGCCTCTCTTTGTTAAAAGGCCCTTCTGTATACAAAGAAAATTATGCCTTAGGCAACTACAAGCCACACAGTTAGACAGCTATCTCTATAGAAAACTTTTCTGAATCCCAACATTGCTGCATTTAATAGCTCTCAGCTGTATTATATAGCATTTCCTTGTTTCTACTTCATATAGAAGAGGCACAAGTTAATACAGATTACACTAAACCTTATATATCTGAACTTGAACTTAGGTTCTTGTTTAAGCTTTGTTTAGTTTTTCAACAGTGTAACAGGGTTTGGGTTATGCCAAACACTAAAACAAGAAAAAACAAGTTAAATGAATTGGAGATTGCTGAAGTGGAACAATGAATTTCACTTAATTTTAACAGGTTTTTTTTTAACTAAAAGCCTTGTTGATATTGGAAAGTTAATTCACTGCACATCTTTTGAGAATGTGCTCCATATTACCAAACAGCTGTGTATCAGATAATACAGAAACTTTCACACTAACACCCATCCTCAAGCCATGATAAAATACCTAAAGCCAAAAGCGTGCTTTAATAAGATTACTAAAGTAGAAAATACATGGTTCTCTATTTATGCTGACAGACACAAAAAATAAATACATGTAACAGCTAGAAATAGGGCAAAAGAAGAATGCAATGAAATTCAGCTTGTATTTATTTTTGTAAGCTTTGTAGAGTTTTTACATTTCAACAACTGCTGGTGTATGAAGACATACAGACCACTGAAAGGCCTTCACATAAATATTACAATGGAACACACTGACTCATGCAAGCTGCAACAGCAGTTACTGGAGAGTATTTATCAATTCACAAAATCCATACTTTTTAAAGTCCATATGCTGTTAGGTAGTTTTGGGATACTTTTAAATTTATCCAAGGACAAATACAGCTCAAAGCACAAACATCTCCAAAATACAATGTAACTTAAGAAATCTGGCAAGGGGAAGAGTGTGATAAAATCTGTTCACAGTTAAACAGATTTTTTTTAATTCTAGTAGCCAGCATCTGTTTTGTTTGAAGTCAAAAAAATGGAAAAACAGCTCAATAAATTCTGTGATTATTAACACAGAAATATATCAAGAAATGTAGGAAGTTTTCCAAAATCAAAAGCAAAGTCAGCATGCATAAGTGACAAACACAAGCTTATTGCAAGATGCAATGCTAGTGTTTCTGTTTTTTCATAGAAACTAAGCTCATAATTCTTACTAAGCAGTTATTTCATGCAACAAGCATACAGCACAATTAAAAGAGCCACACACCCACTTACAAACAAAATGTAACATTGAGCCCAGGTTTCAAAACTATGCAGTTCAAGAACACATTTACTACCTCTACTTGAAAACGATGTTTGCCACAGCTTTGTGCCAATTACGTTTAACTTAGAAAGTTATAGCTCTCAATTACTGACACAGGGCTCAGATTTGATCCTTGCAGTCAATGACCCACTCTAGAAGTGCCATTACATTAAAGGTTTTCAAGGGCAAGGATAATATAAAAACATGAAACAAATTAACAGGATAATTTTCTCACCTCCAATCGTACTTTCTTGAAATTCATGAAACTGTCCTTTTACAAAACGAAGCACCAAACTTGATTTGCCAACTGCAGACTCTCCTAAAAGTACTAATTTGAATTGGCAAATTTTATTTCCAGCATTTGGCCCGTTGGGCCTTGTTGCTCCTCGATTAGCCATGTCCAAATTAGAAAGCAGTCCTTTATTTCAACAGCTTTTGAAAGCAAGTTCCACTGAGATCTGAATCCTGGTTCTTCTGCCAGTAACAACCTATTTGTGAAAAGACAGTAGGTGCATTAGATTTACAAACCAAGTAAGAAAAGTCTCATTCACTAATGCAATGTATATTACATAAAACTTGACGTAATATTTACTAAAGTCAATAGGCCAGAGTACAGGTACCATCACTGGTAAGTTGTCAAGTATAGCCAGAATTTATGACACATGAACCAGTTATCTTTTTCAACACCTAGTCTTGCCATTAAAGCTTCAAATTAGGACATTAAAATCCAATTATGTTTCTTCTTGCAAGACCTCAGTCTCCTGTTATTTCTTAACAAATCAAGACTGATGTTTAACACAACAAACTCAGACTTTCAAATTATCAGTAAAGTAACAAACTACAAGAAGCAGTAACTTTTCATAATTATGCTACTGCTAACCAATATTCCAAAGTCAGCAGTGCTGAAGAATGAGCAAAAACCTGAGCAAATTGGGAAAACTCAAACACCACAGTAAGTTCTTTGCAAGTGTAGTTCATCAGTTCACTTCTACCCCATCTATCAAACTCAATTTCCTTAAATAAAAGTACAGACCTTAAAATACAAACCATTAATACCCTCTGAAATTAACAATTGTACTGAGAAGCAAAAGTGAAGCCTTCCATATGAAAATCAATTGTGTTGACCAGTAAGAATTCCAGGCCACTTTGTACAAGCCACCAGTGAACTACCATATGATGATTAATTTCTATTTCCAATACTTACACATGTTCTAGATCAATATTAACAACAGAGATCTTTGTTAAGAAGAAGTTATGAACAGCATATTGCTTAGTCTGCCTACTCTTCTTTCCAGCTGCTTAAAAAAACCCCACCCACGGTACTTATTCATATGGACAGGGAAGCCTTTAGACTCTACTAGTATCACTTCTGACCCTAATACTTATGCTTTCACACACTTAACGGTAGATACAAGACAAAAGACCCTTCCAAGCCAGCCTATAATTTTGTCCTACTCCAGCTGATTATTTCTTTGAATTGAGCCCACTTTGTGGGAATCCAGCTTTTCTAACATGTAGGATGCAAGCTAGATTAGAGTACAGGCCCTTAATGCAAAAAATGGCTTTAAAACATAAGTTGCAAAAAGTAAGCAAACATAATAGTTTCAAATGACTTCCTGTTCTTTATTCCTTGTGGTAAAGCAACTACACTTTAAACCAAGCAGTAATCTTTAGCCATCTTCCTATTTCAAACCCCTTAGCACATAGATCAGGCACTTGAGCATTCCAGTTTGCTACATGCCTAGCTTAGATGCTAAGCCTTCCTTCTCCTTCCTAACTCTCCCTTTCCCTCAACCCAAGTCAAGTCCTGAAGAACCTTCTTTCCTGGAAAGTGCTTCAGCAGTTTAGCTGAACCCTACCCTTCAGCAAGATACTCCCTTACAAACTAATATTCATGGAATAAATGAGAACAAAAATCTTAGCATTATCTATTGAATAACAGCTGAAAAAAAGATATTCTGTTTCTCACTGTAAACAGAATACAGGTCTTAAAAATACTTTCAACATCTTAGAGACACTTCTATTTGCTCATGTTGCTCCTTTTCTCATATCTCTCAAAATAATTCACCTTCTGCAAGGTAGGATATAACAATTTTACATTCTGTCCTGAGTTTGTGTTCTATTTGACTATTACATCATACTTAAATCAAAAATATGTATTTTTAAAAAATTTTAGTCGTACAACATAATCTAATAAGCATCACATTTTAGCTATATCATCTTAGAAACATGTGAAAGTGTTCCACAGTGAAAGAATGAAGCAAAAAAGCCCCTGCAAATCCTATCACCATTCTTATTAAGTACCATGTTAACCCTATACTAAGATTCTGATTCATTAAGCTAATTTTGGTGGAGCGTTTCAGAATACAGGAATGGATCCGGTTATTTTAAAAATACCAGACCTTTCATCCTTACACCATAAAACAACAATTTTGCACCACTAGTCTGCTGGTTCTCAGGCAAAACTCTTTCCTCTCCATGCTGCTGAAATATGCTTCAGAAATTGTGCAGTGATTTGGATAAAAGTGGATCAACAACAACAGTTAATTTCCCTGTAATTGTACTACAATAGAGAAAGCAGAAAGGCATAACCAAAATACAGGTGGTTCAGAATACTGTTAGCCATTTGTTTATCTTTTCCTTTGGAAAAGTAATGGAGACAAATGAGTTATTTCTGTTTTAAAATTAAAAAAAAACCCCATCTGTTTGCTGTAGAATTCTAGTGTGTTTGGACAACCACGAAATAATTTCAAACCCTTTAACCTTAATACATCCCATATTTTTCCAGACTCTGCAGCATTCATAAAGACATAAGGACAACATCCAATGACCATGCAACTTAGTATTCCTGTGAGCAAGTGACTTCTAGATGACACACAGTGAGGAAATCAAGCCACTGCACAGGTTACTTGCTATGACTGCTTTTTTGCTTGCTGTTTCCCACACGGAGAGCAAAAGGAAGTATGAGAGAAAAACAGGCAAGACTGATTTAGCTCATGTAATATCTATCAGCTTCACCTGAGCATTTACAGCTTGTAGTTAATTCAGATTTTTATCACCTATGAAACAGTAATTACTACCCCTTGCAAAACTACTTCAGAACACAAAGCTGACATAGGTTGTCAAGAAAATATCTAGGTAGGTTTTTACAGATGCCCAAGCTACAGAAGCTGTAGTTATCAGAGAACTTCAAAGTTTATGCTTTTACAGCATCCCCCCCCGAAATCATTCTAGACAGTCAGACACCATGTACAAAAAATAACCAGCTGTCAAGCTGATAGCAGACCACAGTACCTGAGAGGAAGGCCATCTAAGAAACATACTGCAAACCTCATTCATTCAACAGTCACATCAATATATCTCATAAATTAATAACAAAACCTACTAGTCATACCACCCACTTTTCAACAGCTCAGGATAAAAAAAAACCCGCAAGACTGAAAACCTGATAGAGCACATCCAGATGATTTTGACATATTTAAAAAGTCATGAACACCTTCTATAACTGTATATGGAAATCATCATCTTTTGAAGTTTCAGATGATGCCAAAACTCTGTAGTTAAAGTTCACAGCATGGCAGCATACATACACAATAAGCAAGGGAAGTACCTGCTTAATCTGAAGAGAAGCGGTACTGCAGTTTGACACAGCCACTACAGAATGGTTTTGGCCTATTCTTTTCACATCTGTGAGCTGAGCACATAATGTCTCACAAAGATCAGAAGTAGATTTCAGTGCTACAGCCCCCCATGCACACTACAAGTCTCAGGTCACATTCATTCTCCTATTCCTTAATTCATCAGTAAAATACAAACGGGGAGGACCTGGGAAGAATACTACACTCAGTACCCTACACATACACTGCAAACTCAGCTCTGGTGAAGATTTCCTGGAAAAAATCCACTAATATGCTCCCCCCTCCCAATTTTGTATGCAATGTAATCAATATGTTTGGAGTATGTAAAGAAAGAAAACCTTGGTAAGACATTTTCATTCACCTACACAAAAGCAAGTATACAACTGCTTGACTTGAAACAAGCTCTTAAACTGATACATATGGGAGTTATGCAAGAGATCTACTAATACAAAGATCTGCTAAAAAATACTATGAAGACTTATGAGATGGATAGCTTCACATGGATGGAAATGAGGGATATTTTCTTACTTTTACAGAGTTTAACGTAAGAATTCAATTTTGCAGTCTAAGGCACTACAAATACATAGGTCACTCTGCTAAGTAGGAACTTTTACTCTTCTCCTGAATATCCTCCCCAAGATACAGCAGGTCCATCCTGAAATGCCAGAACCCAAAGCTTGGAGCATATTATTCGCCAAGTACTCCTGGTAACCCCACCAACTAACTTACCAGATGCTGAGTACTCTCATCACTCCAGGAGAGAAATTTCTATGCTGTTAGACAGACTGAATTTTATTTAAGAAAGAGTCCTGAGTATTTTAACAGATCAAACACAAATCTTATTATGCTTGAGTCTGTGTACAAAGTACCAATAGCCCCAGCCAATACCTACAAACTCACAATTTAATGGCATAATTCAGTCATGTAAGCATAGGCACTGGCCTATTTTCAACTACAAGACAGTTAATACAGAAGTATCAAAGTAACAGTGGTGACAAAAGCCAGCCTACTGAAGAGATTAAGACAGTGAGCACTGTTCCCACATTTAATGTGATTAAGTGCATTATCAAATACAAAGGCCACACAAAAAATTCACGATAAATTTAAAACTGGAACATTCCACCACTTTTATATCTCATAGCGGACAACAGTGTTTCTTACTAATAAACTTTTGTACACTGCATTAACAGACACAAAGCATACAATGCTGAGGTTACAACCATTATCTATCTACTTTAAATTTCTTTATAGAGGACTTTCTTGAATGTTGTAAAAAGCAGTAACTAAAAATCCTTATATATTAGCCACTCCTACTAACCGAATTTTCTGTTATTTCTTTCCAGGTTCAGCAGAGTTAAGGTGACACCTTACTGCAGTGGTCAAGACAGTGACAGGGACAACTAGCAAAACGCTCCAGCCAGTTTATATTGAAACATAATAAGCCAGTCACACATAAGCCATGTAACACATAAGCCAGTTTATATTGAAACATAATAAGACTGTAAGTTAAACAAGTGAATCAACACAGCTGCTGCAAAAAAATTATAGCCTTCCAATTAAAGGTAATAGCAATCTCATAAGCTCATACAAATGATGAATGGTACCAATTGCTTTCAGACAAACTGGTTTATCATACAGGAAATGTAAGTGATGACTGTAATACCATTGTCTCTAGCCACCTCACTTCAGCCAACATCTACCTTTTCCTGACAATTCTCGATATGGAAGAACAATACCTACATGCAATCTAGCCTGACTGTAACACTGAGGAGTCACTATAAAACTGGAAAAAATTAAAAAATGCCACGATTTTTACTTGTCCTGAACATTACATGAAAGAAACTGATTAATTTCAGCTGCCTAATCAGCTGTTTAGCCTCTCATTTCCATCCCCAAGCTCTGAAAGAGGTATAACATGGAAAAAAAACCATTAAAAATGCTGAGAGAACAGTCTTTCGTGGCCCCGTCTGGAACATTTTGATAGTTCTTATGCAATTCAGCTCTCCTCTAAAACATAAAAAAGCTTAGGTTTGTTCCTCCACCCTACCCTAGCTTTGTGGCTAGTTCCAATTCAGTGCGATGCAGAAGATATCCAGCATGCTAGGCCTGTCGCGATCCCCCCGATGGCGACGCGTTGTCGGGAGTATTTTACCTCCCACCTAGTTCACCGTCCTTCTTCCAGCTGCAAGTGAAAGGGAAAGCGAGGGACCCATCACCCAACCTCCCCCTTCATAACTCTCAAGCAACTCGAGGGGAACAGCCCTCACGGCTGGCTCCAGACAGCGATACCTCTCTGCAGAAGGGCCCGCACGCAGGGGAGGATCCCCGCTCTCCCGGGCCCAGCCCCTCCAACCCCGCCGCCACCTCCCCTCCCCCGCGGCTCCCTTCTAGGCACAGGAATAAGGGGAAGTGGGAAAACCGGGGGCGCCATTTTGAGCCGGGAAGGGAGAGAGCAGCCTCCCCTCCCCGCACGCCGGGCTGCCCACCTCGGCCACCCGCACCGCGGCACGACGCTCCCGCAGGGCCGGGGGAGCGGCCGCCGGCAGGAGCCCGGACAACGCGCGTCCCTCGCCGTCTCGCCGCCGCCGGGGCCCCCCCGCGCCGCCACCGCCTCCTCACCTGGCCNCTGCCCCGACCAAAACACTCTCACACACACACAACACGCACTTCCGCCGCCGCCACGTCACGCCTGCACGCGGCGTGCCCTTCCGGTTCGCCCGCGCCAGTCACGTGGCTCCCTTTNGGGGGAAGAGGGGAGGCGGCTCCTCGGTGGGGGCGAGGGGCGGGGGCGCAGCCGTGCCTCACCCAGCCCCGCCGCCGACTTCCGCCGCCGCCTCTGCCCCGACCAAAACACTCTCACACACACACAACACGCACTTCCGCCGCCGCCACGTCACGCCTGCACGCGGCGTGCCCTTCCGGTTCGCCCGCGCCAGTCACGTGGCTCCCTTTCTTTCCCACCTTTTCCCCTCCTCCTTTTGTTCCCGCTCCCTCCCTCCTGCCCGGCCGCTCCCACGGCAGCTGAGCCACACGCGTCAGTAGGGTGTTTGCTGTGTCCCGCTTCTCTCCAGCGCCCAGGGGAAAAGTCCCTGGGAGCGACCCGCGCATCTTCCATCTTCCATTTACTGTGGGGGTGGTGAGGCCGGAATGGGTTGCTCAGAGAAGTTCACGATGCCCCGTCCCTCGCAGTGTTCAAGGCCAGGCTGGGTGGGGTTTGAGCAACCTGGTCTAGTAGGAGGTGTCCCTGCTCAAGGCAGGGGGATTGGGAATGGGTGATCTTTTAAGTCCCTCCCAACCCAAACTATTCCATGATTCTATGCCAGTCCTCTAGGGACAGCAGTGCAGCCTGAGCAGGCCACTGAGGTGCCCGGGATGGGAGCTGGGTATCACACACAGAGGCAAGTCCTGGTTTAATCCTTTGAAAGAACCAGTTTCCAAAGCTATTAGTCAAATGAGTTGACAGGAGGACCTGCATAGAAAACCCTGAATTGCCGTTGGGAATTTGCCTAACTTTTCTAAACGTTGAACAGCAACTGATAAAGGCTTAGAGGTTGGCTCATTATTGTCAGAGTGCTAAAAACTTGAGAAGTGGGTTGCTAACAGAACAAGTCTTGACTGCTTCATAGATGGATATAAACAACGTCTTGATTGCTTCATAGCATGAAGCATGACCTTGTGAGAGAGAAGGATAAAGGCCAGTTGGTCACAGGCTGTAAGTGGGTTGTTGAGGAAACAGAACAATCATGATAAGTGTTTCTTCAGTATAGAAGATTTAACAAGGTCTAAGAGTTGGCATTTGAAAGAAATAATAAAAAAAAACCAAACAAACTGGTAAGACATTTAATAAGTTTATTGATAATGGTATTTAGTAATTGGTACAATTTAATGAAGTTTGTTTAGATACTCCATCACAGGAAACACTGAATCAAGTTTATGCCGCTGTATTCTCAAAATGTGTTTCAGTTCAACCACATACATTTAAATGAAGCAAAAATCAAGTTATGTAAACCCTGTGGTCAGTGTTATGCTAGTTTCTCCTTCCCTAGTATGACATATCAGTACATTAACATACTGAAGTCAATGGAGTGAAAACAGATTGTTCTTTTTCTTTTCATGTTCATCAATTCTTTTTTTCTATATACTTTTCCATTGGTACCAGTTTGGTGTCAGGGTAACAATTTCCCCTTTCTGCTTTACTAAGTTGAAGTTAATCACTTATGTAAGTGCTTTGTGAAAGGCCAATATGTAACTTCAAATAAAAAGTAAAATAGTCTTTGCATTCACCAGTGATGTAGAATGCCAGACTAGCTCCAGAGAAACATGTTTGAAAGTATAACATTTTTTTGAGCTCTGAGTTTGCTGAATGTTTGTAAGAGTTGTCCTTTAAATCATGTAATCCTGCCCTAATACACCGCTTATTTGCCATAAACCTCTGACTGGTCTCAGTATGTTCAACTGGACTGCAGGATTTGCTAAGCAAACAGCAGATTCCTGATAATCACATGTGTTTTACTACACACCTGATGGGCATACGTTCGAGCACCAGATAGCATCCAGTCAACCTGGCAGCTGCTCGCTCACTCACTCACTCACTCACTCACTCACTCACTCACTCACTCAACCTCCCTGCAGTAAGACAGAGAACAGAACAGGAAGAACAAAAGCAGGAAAACTTGTGGGTTAAAATAAAAACAGTGTAATAGATGAAGGAAAGAGGAAGCGAGAAGGAAATCACTGGTTACCTCCCATAAACAGACCAGTGTCCAGCCAGTCTCCAGGCAGCAGCCAACTTGGAAGACATCTCCTTTGTCTACCTCCATGTTTTATTGCTGAACATAATGCTGTGTGAGGTGGAATATCCCTTTGATCAGTTTGGGTCGGCTGTCCTGGCTGTATTTGGCTCCCAAGTTTCGGGACCATCACCAGCGTTCCTTCCTGGGTGGGGCTGATGACAAAGTGGGGAAAAAGAGAAAGTCCTCACCCTGTGCAAGCACTGTTCAGCAGTAGCTGAGGTATTGCTGCATTATCAACAGCAGTTTAGTCACAAATCCACAACACAGCACCATTCAGGCTGCTATGAAGAAAATTAACTCCATCCCAGCCAGACACAGTACATACATGAACAGTTTTTGAGGAAGAATATTACACTGAATCTTTAGAATTACTTGAACTAAGTTCAGAGATTAAACTCTCATGTCATACATGAAATTTCATGTTCCACTTAATCTTATCAAATGAAAGACCATACTGTTCTATATGTAAGGATCATTATCTATGTTTCTAATATAAATAAATACTTTCTAAAATTGAAATAATCTTAGAGATTATCATATGTGTCTGAAGTTCAAGGCTGAATGGCATTTTTGATGCAGGAATTCCATTCATGTGATATAGTTGCACTAGTGAAAGGGGGCAAAAGGGATAAAGTATTACTTTCACATGAGAGATTAGAGAAATTTTCTCTTCAAAATGATTTGAGAAGACTTGAGATGCATTGCAGTAGGACATTTTGCTGAAGCTGCTAGCATGAATGGAAATCTCCCACACTTTTTATCTATTAAGCATATAGGCAATATGCGGTTTGGATTATGTGATGGATACACTCTGGAACTCAGATCCCACAACAGCAGAGCTCTGATGCTGTATCTGTGCTGTTAGGAGGCCTGTTTTACATGCAGGAGGTTCGTGGTGCTAAATTAACTCCCCGATTGCAACACAGAGCTATAGCACATCTCTCTTGCTTTGTGAAACGCCCAAATTGTTCACAGCTGGTTGACACTGACAGAGAGGGACAGCAAACACCAAAGGTTCACTGTGAATGTGTGAAATAGAGGCATGAGAGAATGTGGCAGTAATCAAATGACCAAGTTCCAGTGACTGTATTTTGGGCTTGACAGGTCTCTGTGAGTTCTAGTGGTGAAGACAACGTTCTTCTGTTGTAGTCTGCACAAAAAGATGGTGAAGGAAAGCTCTGGAATCACATGGATAGCCCTACTAGGGGTCATGTTTTCATATTTTATTTCATCGTGGTTCATATATCAAATACCAAAATTGAAACTGTGTTGGGTGATATTAACAAATTTATGTTAGTGGGTCATGGTTTCAGCAGGTGGCTTTCCATCTATTTTAGCATTTCTCTGCAGAGTTTTAATAGTATGTTCTGCTCAGCTTTTTTTGGTTTACATCTAATGCTAGATGTGTAATAATAAGCGGAAGTTGACTTTAGAGGATGTGCAGAATCTCTTTATTGTGTTTGAACTTCCCAATTTATTTAAGTGTTCATCTGCTATGATATTCTTTTTTTCTGTCTTCTACCTCTAGTTGTGTACATTTTACCTACATTTGCTTGGTCATATCATGAGCTGTAGAAAGTCTGCAGCACGTAGAAAACAGTAATTTTCTATCTGTAAATGAATAAAACATGAAAGCAACCAGGCAGTAACAGCAAAGCGCATCGGAATGGCTGATGTCATTCAGGCATGTCATAAAATTTGGACTGTTTTACACAGAGTTCTCTGGCCTTCAGAGACCTTAAGGCATCTAGAGACTTACTGCTTTGACTCCAGTATATGCCAGCACCATAGTCAGAGTGAGAACTGTGTTGCAGAACATGGTGTTTATGCTTCATAAAGAAAGTAAAATGCAGGGGTTTAGACAGTTTCCATTCCTCAGTTTTAGCCTAAACAAGACAGAAAAAGGCATTAGACTGTGGGAATTGGATGTTAGAAACTAGTGAAATGTCAAGTACTGTTGAGGAAAAAAAGTGCTGCTGTAGAACGGAAAATTTTGTTCAACTTTTTCCAGATAGCTTTCTCTGGAGATCCTACTTTTTTTTTTTTAACATAGGAGACAACAAATTCCTGCTGAAGTAAAGAAAGTTTTGATCTTTTTTTTCCCCTAAAATTGAGCTAAGTCGGTTTTTGCCAGTTCATCAGCTTATCTTTAAAATTGCAGGTCCTTTCCACTCTACAAATATTCTTTTTGTGGCCAAAATAACTTTCAGTATAAGAAAGAATGGATATGACACTGATTCCAGAATGAAAAAATTATAGGAAAGAATGTACATTGTTAGTAGGTTTCAAAGTGATTTATAGGGACCCACGTTTCTGCAGAAAAGAAAACAACCACAGAGAGGCAAAAAAAGAATGCTGAGGACGTATGCTCTACTTGTTTCTGCAATAGGCACTCTTTTTAGATGTCCAAGTCCTATTTTTATGCCTTTGACACAACCCACTCCATCGGGGCTGAGTGGATGCTTTCAGTTAGCAAGTGTGGCCACCTACTGGGGAAAAAAACAAGGTAAAAATAAATCAGCCATGTACAGAATGTATAAAAATGATAATAACCTGAGCACAGGTAGAGAGCCAGCTAGAAATACAACAAACACAAGGATAGAAAATTCAAGTCCTGATTTCCTATACCGTATGATTAGCATCTAATTTTTAGATTACTGTACTTTACTGTTCCTCTGTATGAAGAGTTCTCCCTTCTCCTGACAACTTTAATAGACAGAAATTGCACCTTACAGATGAATGGATCACAAGGCAAGACATAACCAATTTTATTTATTAAACTACCAAAAATTATTGCTTTATTTGGCAGGAACACTCTGAACTTCAAGTAACAACAAATATGTTGAAATATGAAAATAACTGAACACATTAAGACTTTACAAGAGCTTCTTTAGTTCCCAAGTGGACATAGTGATCCATATTAGTGGTATGGTGCAGCCATGTCTACAGCAGAAAAACACGTAACTTCTTTTGGAAAAGGCCACCTGCATTGCCGTAGCTAGATCATAGTTGATGCTGTAAATGATGCTTCTTGCCTGGAGAAGACTAAGCTGTGTTCGTATGTGCTGGAAGTTCATGGATCATAGCACTGAAAAGTACTGTTGGTGACCTGGAAAGCCGGAGCAGGTCATCAGACAGCAGTGGCTGCCTCAGACTCTCACCTTCCATTTGCAGAAAAGGAATTTAGTTTTAATTTAGCATCATTCATTTAAAGTCCTTATCAAACGTTAGAGCAGAGAATAAAATGGTAACACATGGTAATGCTTGATTAATTACAATTAAGGTTTGTATAGTCATCTAAAATGGATTTTGCTGTCGTTGGACTACAGAGAATGGAGCAGGATATGATTACTTTTAGATGTTTTGCTGGGAAGAAGGGGATAGTTAGCTAAATGTCATCTGAGAGTAAAAATTTCTTAAGAGCTGAGGGTCTATTAAACAGCGGTGAAACTTGTTCAGTCTTACCCACGCTGCTTTTCTGAAATAATCCACATCTGTTTCCAAGAGGCAAATACAGTGGGTTAGATATACGAGGTGCTGACTCATTTAAGACAAACAGTGAGAGCACTCACGTGTCTGATACATGGGGTAGTGCTGACGGGCTTCTCTCACCCACCTCCATGCTGTGTGTGGGTGGGAGCTGCAGTTTTCTCTAGAGGTGTGCACCAGCATACAGTATTTTAACAACATGTGACATTCGTGAAAGGGGCTGTATTTTTTATTACAGTAATTAAGATTGAAAGTTTGATCAGACTTTTGACCATGTAAGACCTCATTGCAACCTCAAGATTCAACCTGCCTATCTGAAAGCTGGGGGATTTTCAAAGATTTAATAATCGGTCTAAGGAATGTGCGACCTCTGTGGCTGGGCCTTAATTATTTTTCTAGATCATGACATTTACAAAATAGCCCAGTGCAATTTATTTCCTGACTTTCGCCGAGGGGTGTGAGATGTAAGGGGNGGGGATGGCGGAGCGCTGTGAGAGGCAGGACGGGAGCGCTGGGTGAGGGAGGATGGCGGAGCACTTTGAGGGGCGGCCGCACCGCCCGCCTCCCACGAGNTTTATTACAGTAATTAAGATTGAAAGTTTGATCAGACTTTTGACCATGTAAGACCTCATTGCAACCTCAAGATTCAACCTGCCTATCTGAAAGCTGGGGGATTTTCAAAGATTTAATAATCGGTCTAAGGAATGTGCGACCTCTGTGGCTGGGCCTTAATTATTTTTCTAGATCATGACATTTACAAAATAGCCCAGTGNCCGCCCGCCTCCCACGAGCGCTCCCGGCGCCGCCGCCGCCGCCGTTACCGAGCGAGCAGGGTAAGCGGTGGCCATGGCGGAGCAGCTGCCGCCCTGCCCCGAGGAGACGGCCCTCGACGGGACTCCCGAGCAGCCCAGCGTGAGCACCTTCCCCGAAGGGATCCCACAGATGCCGGGCACCCGCCCGTCCCTCTCTGCGCCTTTCTGGGGCGGGGTCTCGCCGAGGGAAGGGGCTGGAACAGGGGCAGCGTGTGGGCGGGGAAGGCGCATCTCCCTGCGAGCTCCCGCTCGCCTAGAAATGAGTGTGGCTCTTTCCCACCCTCCAACCCCCACCTCCCCGTCAATTGGACAATATCCTGTCCATAGTGTCACATTCCAATTTGACCAGTTGTGTGTATTATGACAATGAATTTCGTTATGCCCTATTTATTTTTTGATTGCATTGTGTAGGCTGGAAAGTTGAGTCCCACAGGCAACACGGTTGCGAGTTGTCTCGAAGAAGTGTTACCCAGGGTGAGTTGGTTTTGCAGAGGCTTATGGTTTTTTTCTACATCCCTTCTCTTTTGAAACTACAATTTATTTCAGTGTTGGTTTTTGTCACATGGAATTATAGAGACTAGCTGGCAGGATTGAAAAAGTTTTCTGGCAGTTCATTTTCATTCCACGTGTTTTACAGAAGTCACCGTGCTTGCTTAGTTGGGACTAAATATAATTGTTTTAGACGGTTTTTTCCTCTGATAATACAATTAGAGTAATTATTGGGAATTATTATTACTTCTTGTGGAGGTTCTTCTTTACAAGGATGCCTGTCAGAATTGTGATTCTCACTGGCCCTTCCCCTTGCCCCTGAAGAGTCAGAGGGTACTGAGACACAAATGGATTCTGTAAACAGACAGTCTTCCTTTACATGATAATTAAAAAAACCCCAACCCTGTGGTTTAAATAATTTCCAAAATTGCTACATTGATGGTGTAATTGCTGTGAATCAGCTTAAGGTTTCTGAAATATGTCAGTGTAACATATAGTTTTCATCACGAACACGTGAAGTAGCTGTTACCCAAATTAAAACTGGGAAGCATTGAAACTTAGCAATGCTGATTTGATAAAATTTAGTCTGGGTTATTTTGACCTTATGCTCACAGTATCAGCATCTGCAGGAGCATATGCATGTATTACAGCCCTAAAGCATCCTCATATTTTGTTCTTACATCTGGAACGACACAAATATCTGAAGTACATTTTCTTTCATAAACGTTTTGTGAAAACGTTGGTGGTGTAAACTTGTTTTTGCTTTGCCTTACATATAGCCCATTACTCCGACTGTTGTACGAAAGTTTCGAAATACAACAGATCCAGCTCCTGGTGCTAAAATAATATTCTACGGCACAGCAAATGATCCTGACGTTGCAACTTACTTGACACATGGCATAAAGACAACCTCCAAACTCACTGTAAGAATGTGATTCATTTACTTTTGTTTAGAAACGAACCTCTCAAGAGTGTTCTTAATAAAAGCAACTGATTTCCTCATAGTGAGGGATAAAGGTACATAACTGAGTGATTTATAGTGCAGCATTTCACAGCTCTTGTGAATTACCTGAGTTCTGAGGCCAAATCATAGGATTAATTTAGCATTATTGAAATTTGAAAATATTTGAAGTTCAGTGATTGTTATCAGCGACATAACTTTCCTAGTGGCTACTGAATTATTAATTTCATTTCAAGATTTAAGTTAATGAACAGTCTTCTACCCACAAATTTTTCTGCTTGCTTCTTCTGGGTTACAGAGATAAAACCAGTTGAGCTCTTAGCAAAAGAGCTATCTGAGAATATGTTTAACGTTTGGTGTAATTATTCTGTACGTTTTCTTGCCTTTGGCTTGAAACTGATTTTTTTAGCTAAAAAATGATGGTTTGGATATGTCAGACTATTCTGCATGTATTCTTTAAAAATTATCTTTGCAATCAAACAACTGAAAAGATCATTGGTAATTTTATCACACAGTTAGTGTTCATATCTCTAAAAACAGCAGTTGTGTTAGTAACGTGCATTTTTATGAAGTAAGTCCTAGTATTAGAGGATGTTGAGTAGGACATTTATTAGGCATATCCAGAATGAAAGACAACCAGGTTTTGGTGTCCCTCCTTAGAAGTTTTTTGTTGAATGGATTGATCTGTTTAGCCTGTACTGTCTGTTGAAGACTTTGCATTATTAATTAAATACTAACTGGAGGAAAATTTGGAAGCCTAGTCAGTTTGCTAAGCATGGGTTTGGATCACTTGTATTTGCTACTACTTTTTTCAATATTTCTTTATATAATATTCAATGAGAGTCTAATAATAAATCTTCTTACAGTCCCCATTACTTTGATGGATAGCCTGAAAAATCAAATAACTTTATTTTTGGTCATTTTTATATTTTGACTATAGTTTCTAATGTGCACTAAGAAAAGAAAGATTGCAGTCGGGAAATGTATATATTAACAAGTGGAAAACCTAACATAAAAATAAAAATATCTCACGGTAAGTATTTTATTTAGCTGGAAATTTAGCATAGCATTGATTAGTAGTGGTCTTCTCTCAAGATACAGTTTTGGTTTGCAACTTGGTGGATAAAATTATGTCAATGCAACCATGTAAGATCTCATTAGGACACTTATAAGCAAACTTTTGTTTGTGTGGGTAGTCATAGTGATGTGTGGATGATCAAAGTTTGTTGGTTTTCCTGCCTCTGGTGTTGTTTGTGATGTCTTCAGCTAGCTTCGTTGATAAGTCCAGTTGCTAAAAGTGAATTTCAAGAAAAGATGCAAGACATGAAAGAAGCAATTTACTCCAGTAATCGTGAAGCACCTTTGGGTAGATCACATGATCAATCTTCTAAGTTACCGGAGGGCTTGGATATAATTAATACTACATTTGGAATAAAAGTCTTCAAAGGTAGGAAAATGTGCCATTAAAACATATTTCCTGTAAATACAAGATAACCTGCAATTTAATATCTAGTACATGCTCTATGATTCCAACAACCCCATTTTAACAGAAGAGTTATTATATAATAGTGTACTAGTTTGAAAGCAAACCACTGAGACACTCGAAATCAGAACTACAATTTAATAGGAAAATTAAGATAAAGGCAATAATACAGAAATACTGGCTTAAACTGACAGAGTCAGAATACAACCTGACAGCCTGTCAGTCAGGCTGGCGGTAGCAGTCCGATTAAATGGTGACTGCAGTCCTCCTGAAGTGAGAGATGTGGTTCTGTTGAAGCGGTGATCCTGTAGAAGGATCTGGTCTTCTCTGAAGGTCCAGTAGTGCTTATGTAGCTCTTATCCTCTGGGAATCCAGTAGGTCAGGGCTGCTTGTGGTGTTCCAAACTTCAGATCATATCCAGGTAGGAATGCTTGGTTCCTCTCCCTGGGCGCAGCATCTCACAATGGACTGATGTAATTTTATGAGTCATGCAGTGGGGCTGGATGGCCCATTAACAGAAGATATCCCTCTGGAGGGAGTTAGCAGGGATGTGTCATGGAAGACATAAAGAGCCCTGCCCCACCTGGTTTTTACAGATTATGATAAAATACTTTTGATTACATCTTACATTGTAACTTAATACAAATAGTTGCTGAAAGGCCTAAAAATTTTTCAGTTACAGTGAAGAAACAAGAGAACATTTGGTAGCTAGCAGGGCTTTTGTCTCTCTTCCTGATCTATAGATCTATATATATATATAAAAATTTTCCTGATTTATAGATTTCCTGGGAGAACTGTTTAGGTAGCTGTCAACTTACCTTCCTTTCCCCAACAACTCTAATAGGTCTAAAGAAAGAAACTTCCTTGACATGTGTATCTTTCCTCCATAGACTGGAGGAAAAGTTCTGTTCATCTGGGTTTCTGTGATTCTCTCCCTAGTCCCATGTCATTATGTTACTAGACTGAATATAGATTGACTAGAAATGTGGTAAGAAGGATCATTCTTCCACAGTATTAGAAACTTTTCTAACAAGATAGTGTTTACAATTAAGAACCAACCAAACAAAACATCCACCCCCTTACCTCCCCCAACCATACATCATTTATTTATTTCCAGATTTATCAGCTGGAGAGGTTGTAAATCCACCAAAAACCTTTGAGGAAGTGGATAAAGAAGCGAGAGAAGGACATGATTTGTACGTTCTGTCACATGAGGATTATTACGTGGGTAGGTTCAAAGGTTGATAAGAGACCCATAAAGAGTTCCTCTATGTGTGTTCAGTGCATACTGTATGTTATTTTTTGAGATGTAAACTAATTTTAACCACTGTATTAATACAATATTAATTATTTAAAAAAAAAAGTGTGAAAAAAAATGCAACTGAGAGAGCACGATCTCAGTTTCTAGAACTGTCAATCACTTCATGATGGGCATTTAAAACAGTGTAAGAAGTTCACAAAGGAGTTGGAAGCCTGATTTCTTTTGGGTACTGTTTGAAAGGCAAAATATTTCCAGGAAACTAGAAACTCGCAGATGTCCTGGTTGCTTACGGAGTTTGGCATTGTCTATGCCACTGAAAGCAATCTCAGATTTGAAGTCACAGACTGTGAGCCCAACCCATTCCAGTACTTTCTCTTCTAGTTCCTCTCTTTCATCAGGATCCAAGCAGAATTTTAGAGCAGACAGACTTTCTGATAAGGAGCTTAGCAATATCATAAAAATTCCATGCTGCCATACAGCCATATGAAGCCCTTATTAGAAAACATGCAGTCAATAATATTTTCGAAAGTTCTAATTATCACACCTTTTAAAAGATGATTGAAAAGACCTTGAAAAAAAAGAATGACAGTTTTTTCTATGACAAAAAACCATAGCAAGAGTATGACTGAAAATGCAGCACCTCAAAAACATTTTTGCATTTTTAAAAAACAATAAATTAAATGGTACACATTTCTGCTCAGGTATAGATATTATACAGCAATTTGTTTGCATGACCCTCACCACTTAGGCTGCATGGTTTCATTTATTCTGTTGGGCTTGTCTTTAATCAGACATAAAAGAATGTCCAACTGAAGCAGTTTTTGCTTTTTATTTTGCCTTTTATCTTCACTTTTGACAATGATATTGTTCCTAACTACTCAATAAACAGGGGAAATGCAAATTATTTATCTTTAATTGAACAGGTTTGTTAGTTATTTGCCTTTGTTTCTTCATTGTTTTGTCTTAAGAATGAAGATACTGGGTACATTTTTCTTCCTGAGGTGTTTTACACAGGTTGAAATGCCTACTTTTTCTGCAGGGGAACCAATCAATAGGAAGTATAACTCACACTTCGACAAGTCTTTTGTTTATGGAGTGGAAACCCCTCACTATGAAGATGGGCGAAATACAGCCAAGACCTTAAATTGGGTCTTGGACCTGGATTCGTAAGTTGCAATGAGTTGACTAGTTAATTAATGGGGTGAATTATCAGGAAAAGTGGGTCTTCATATTTGGAGAAAATGGTGCATCTCACAATCCTATCCTTAGCTGTATTGAACTGAATCGAAAATGCGAGGTGTGATTTTCAGAACAGTTTATCCAAATCACTTTTATCACATAACAGCACTTGACATGTCTTAAGCATTATGTAAAGTCCCTTGATTTTAAGTAGCAAGATATTTTAATTACTGAATTGAGAGGAGTTGCTGTTTTCTTTTAATATATAATAATATTTTAAAATATTATTGAAAAAATCGTGAATATTTTTAAACAAATACATGCAGGAATTATTTTCATAATTTGTAGGAAGAGAGCACCACACCTTGTGTCAAAACAAAGTGATGATTTCAAGGAAAAATACCAGCCCCTGGTTGGAAAAGCTTTTGATCCGTAAGTAAGCAAAGATATCTTCCAAGCACAGCACCTCATCACTTTTGCCATTGCTCGAATATCTTTTTATGTCTTGGATAAAAAATATGACTGTGTGCTCAATGCTTTCAGTGCAGCACTCATTAAACAGAAACAGACCTTCTACCTGCCCTAATTAGGCTGATAAGTACACAAGTTACTAGTAAGGGCTCTACTGTGTCCATGTAGTGAAGTTAGATCTTACTGTTTAAGTGGTCTGTGTCTGACAAGCACTCTTTAAGACATTTTTTCCCACTGTATTTTGCAGTTAGGAATGTTTGAAAGGACTGAAACATCTCACCTAATTTTCTGGGATTTGACCATTTTGCTTACTCTGACTCTACTTTTGGTTTTCTTCGTTACATCATTTGTAATCTCACTTTATTACTTCCTTGGAAAAGGACAGTAACAGTTTTGTAATTTTACAGCACAGTGCCTAAGAAGCACCATAGAAGCCGTAAGGTACAGTGGGATTAGGATCCAGATGTGCTGCAAATCTAGGGCTCCTGAGTGTATCCAAAGGCTGTCTTTGCTGGTGCTGTAGATTTCAAAAATTTGTCTGAAGGCTCACAAACTTAAGCTGATCTAGAGAAGTGTTCTCGTAAGTACATATGAGGAGTGAACACAAATATGAGTCAGTTTTTCCTCTCCCCTTCACTGTGTCCCATCTTGTTGTGAGATAGACCTAGAACATGAGCAACATGAGGCAGTGTGATCAGTCAGGGGTGGGTTGCAGTGCAGCCTGAAACCCAGCACCAATATTACAAGACAGATAAAGGCTAAACGAATCTTATTTAGTGAATTTTATGCCATCCACATCGTATATGTGAGATGAAAATGATAAAATAAAAATATACATAGTCATTTTTATATTACAGTGTTTCCATTTCTGTATGTGGGTTTTTGTTTGTTTGTTTTGTGCTTTAGAACAAAGCACTGATTATCTTTTCAGTTCTGATGGGGATTTTTGATTCAGATAACAATTTTAATTATTTAATTATTAAAAATAAAATGAGCATTGCATCTTTTTCAAATTAAAAAAAGAATCAGTTCTTTAATGTCACAAACAGAATCTTCAATTTCTGGTAAATAAAACTGAGCCAAGTTTTCCACATGGATATGGGCTTGGTTGCTGGTTTTGGTAGACACAAAATTGCATGTGGAAAAGCAGAGGTGTGATTAAATTTTTCCACTTTAGCCAAAAGTAGTTTATTTGAGACATTTCGGTTGGAGATTTTGTCTAAATATTCCTATTATTTGACTACAAGAACTTTTCTTACACATTTCTATAATTTTCTTAGGAAAAAATAGCATAGAATGTTTTTCCTTTTAATGAGCATAAATGTTCAAAAAGTTAATGTTTACATTTGGCTATGTTACATTACAAACAGTGAATGTTCTAATCAACTGTGGAAAGGGATGCTTTTCAGGAATGGTAGCTTTGAAACAAAGTCCAGATAAAAAAATTTCAGATGAACTATGTATATCATCCCTTATTATATAATCCCTTTCTAAATAGTATCAGAGGTTTTATTTTGGCTATTAATAAACTGTTTGACAATTAACAAAGAAATGTCCTTATTGACAGTATAGCAGAAACTATGAATGTTCCCCCAGACCATACATTTGGATTGATAATCCCTCCAGAGGATGGTAAGTTCAAGAGCAGAATAAAATCTTATCTTGCTGAGGAAACTATGCTGAAGTAATTGCTGCTGGTTGTGTATATAGCTTTCCTAAAATCTTAAAAGGCAAGGTACAAAAATTTATCAACAGTATATTTTTGGAATGAAAATTTAGGAGGATTTGAAGTTGCTAGTGGGAAAAAAGCAAATGTCAGAATAAAGAAACTTTAGGTTTGGGATTATCATAGTGGTGTGTTTTTTTCTTTTTTAAAGCCTTTGTATCTGAATCTAACAAAATGGGAAATGGCAGAAAACCTTTATTATCATCAAAGTGACAAATTAAAATGGCTATTTAAATCAATTTTGCATCTTCCCTCTCAATGATTTCTCAAGCACTTCTCTAAAAAGAATAAAAGTAACAAGAAATAAATAGGAATAGTTTTTGAAGGTTGCAAGGAGACAAAATGCAGAGTAAAAGTAAAAAAACCTATTAATTTTCATTATGACAAAATTTTGAAAGCTAGTCAACTCAAATAGTCAATGTTGGGATTGATGATGTTTTAACATTATGTTTAACAACTAGGGAATACAGTCAATAATTGGGAAGCAAAAAAATGAAGTAGATCAAAGTTATCCAATTAATCTAGACCAGAGGAACCTTGTTCAAAGAGTACATAAGCTTTTATACATGTTTTTCTATGTAGTGTAATAAAGTTCATGCTATAAGGAAGAGCAGAAGGAACTGAACAAAAGAATTCATTAACAAGTAGCAAATAATGCTTGTACATTGCTGTTAGAGGGAGATTAGGTGAGCTGCTCATGTTTGTTGCTGAACTCTGTACGAAACTTGCACTCTAGAAAGTGACCTTGGCACCTTGGGGATTTGGATGAAGATTGTAGCTCAGTGTGCCAAAGTGTTTAAAAATATTAATAAAGTTAGGATGCTTAGAAAATGGGAACAGTAACATGAAAAAGTACTTGTCTTTCTAGAAACCAATGATATATAATTATCCAAAATATTACATTGGTTCTCATAAGTATCTGAAACATGACAGACTGGAAGTGGTACATTAATAATATATGTTATTTTTTGCTCAATTATCTGGACACTGAGTAACAAGTACTGCTTTCAGAAGCTTTTGGAAGTGGTGGATAGATTTGTGAAGCTACATTAAGATGTTCCAAAATTTTTGATATTACCTGTGTGTGAGTAAAGAAATAATGAGATGGGCCATTTGATCTTGTAACGAAGTGGCTGTATCAGCTGTTCAGCAGTGCTGAAAATCGGCATCTTGAAACTGAAATTCTCCTTTTCCTTAAGAAGGCAAGCTTTTTTTTTTCTTTTGGTAAATGTCTGTTTACTGTATATGTACCACTAATTGAGGAACTGTTCATTTTTACAGACGTTCATGGTCTTCTTCATGTCCGGGTTCCATGTGAGTTCCTCCGTGGGAAGGACAGAGAAAGAGTCATCTTGATTGCAGTTCGGCAGAGTTTGAAGAAAGCTAACTATGAGAATTTTGATGTGTTACTAAAAGCATTAAGACATTTTGATAAGGTTAGTGCTCTGAAAAGGTATAAATGGAAAGGAATGTGTGACATTAGTGCTGCTGAGCTGTAGAGATACAGACATGAAGAAACATAAGGATAGCAGGGTAAATATGGATCAAGACTATAACTGTGAAGACAACTTCATAGTTATTGTATGTTTCATCTACTGTGATATGCTATGGAATTAGACACGATAGTATTTGGAGCTTTTTGTAGTACTATTTGAAATATCCAGGTCAGACGGAGCAGGGGACACACAAGCAGGAGTAATCTTAACAATTTTTGGACTTCAGAATCTGGCATTCTTTTGTAAAGGGAAAACAGTGTAAGGGATTATGTCCACATCTTCTTCCGAGCTGTACTTTGTGACTGAGTTGCCAAGCATCAGGATTTCAGATCTTTTCTTTTTTTCTCTCTGGAAAAAAAGAATTGTAATTGACATTTCATATGTAACATTAATTGTAATGCATACAGAGTGATTGATGTCTTACTTCTGAAGACATCTTGGCTTTTCCTCAACATTTATGATTAGATTGTTATCTTGTCACAATATCCTGTCACACCTTTTCTCTCAAATCACTGTATTATTTAAGTTGAAAATTACTTCTTGACACTTTTATATTCAGATTGCTAATTTTTAAAGTACTTGGGGTTTATTTTTGTACTCAGCAATGTTACTCTTCTTGAAATGGTGTGTCTGGTGCTATTTGTATATATATATCTATATATCTATCTGTATGAACACGTGTGTGTGTTTCTTTTGGTGAAGTTACTTTATGATGGCTGTTAGAGAATCATAGAATATAACGACTGTTTTATTTTCTTCATAATAGAATGGTGATGGAATTATACACAAGGACAACCTACGAAAGATCTTTTTTCAGCTGAATATGAATCTAGATGACGAACTCCTGGATTCCTTATTTGACTGTTGTGATTTGGATAAGGATGGTCTGATTAATTACCGGGACTTTGCAAACTTTCTGAACTGGAAAGATAAAATGGGTGTTAAAGAGTTTGAAGAAAAAATTATTACAAAAGGTAGATGCCTCAATACTGGGAAATTGTGGGGATGATCTTGTTCTTAGAATAGCTGTTAAAAGGACATTGCTGTTGTAAACTAGGTGCTACTTTAGAAGGGTAGAATTTAGAGAGTGCATTTGCCTTGCTAATTACCAGCAGAGTCTCAGGTACAGATGTGTTTCAGAATCCTGGAGTTCTGTGTTGCACACTGAGATTGTCACTGGGAAGTTTCCTTAATAGTACCAATCAAGAGAAAGTAAAACATCTCCTAGAAGTGCTATCCGAAATGCAAATGAATTATGTTACCTCCTTTAGAGTTCTTCAAGCCAAGTTTTTTGCCTCTTAGTCTATAACGTGTTGATAATATATCTTGGCTGTACCATCACTTTTGTATATAGGGAAAAAATTAGATGCCTATCTTCCCAAAGACGCGAAGAAAGATGATGAACCACTCCCAAAGCAGGAAGATCTCATCTTAAAAGAACCAGGGAGCTCAGAAAAGACGCCAAAACCACTTGCAAGTTCAACAGACCGTGTATACACAAATTACCAAACATCATCTTCTCAGTACAATGCTGTAGTAGGTGGTATCCCAATGTCCTGTAAGTACAGTGGACTGTGCTGCTCACTTCTGAGCATTATTTAAGACAAAATCAGGAGAAAAGTTTAAAAGTATTGCTACAGGTTCTACTAATGTACAATAGTGAATTAATTTATCTAAGCTAAATCCTTTAAGACTGGGGCTTAGAATTTGGAAGGGATAATCTATTCAAAATATTGAAGTTAATCTAGATGTCTTTGAGAAATTATGCTAGTAATTTTGAGAGAACCGTATCTCCTTGGAACCACCTGAAATACCTTCAGTTGGCAATACTAAGTAAGTAAGTTCTAGTATATTACTGCAAGATTGCGTTTTCATGCTTCATGATGTAGCTGAAACCAGAATTTCTAAAAATGAGAAAAAAGACACAAGGAAGAAACTTATATAACTTGTTATTGAACCTATGTCAAGCATCACATTTCTTCTTATTTCATGCCTAATGTTTTATCCTCCCTGGCATTATCTATCCATGCTACCTGTTGATTGGTTTTCACAGGTTATCCAGTGTGTGGTATTCCAACTATTCGTTCAGATATTCCTGCTCCTCAAATTCGCCGCCTCAGTGACACAGCTAATTATGGTGACCAGGGCAATAGTTTTTCAATACTGTTCCCTTCTGTCTTCAGCCAAAAGGGAGTGTATGAAAGAGATCTTTTTAAAAAGAGACCAAAGGCAGAGGTATAGTGAATTTCTTCAGAATATTCTTCCAAGATAATTGTTCTGCTAGCCACGTGGGAGTGGGAAGTCATATTATCAAGCAAACAGGTTGTAAAATTCATAGTGTAGCATTACCATCTTGCTTTGCATCCATTCAACTATCTGAAAAATACATACTTTTCACATTCGAAATTATTCATAAAGGTGGTAGATATTAATTTTATTGAGATCCAACATATTCAAATTTCTGAGCAAGATCTTAAGCAACATGGTTTAATAGTAAAGTTAGCCCTGCTTTGATTATGTCATTGGATGGATGATCTCCAGAGGTCTTGTCCAACTTATGTTATTCTATGATTCCATGAGATATCATAAAAGCCCCACAAGAAGATTTTTACAGGTGTTTAAAAATAATTTCTATCACGGAGGGATGTTTAGTGGAAAATTTTTGCAAGAACATCTCAGACAAACTTGGCAGGTTTTGCTAATGGCAAATTCAGCAAACCACGTGAAAGTACCTTTTAAGTGCTCTGCTGAGTCACAGTCGTAGGCTCAGATCTACAAAGAATTTGTGCAGTGACGGAGGACGTTGGGAGTCACACAGCAGTGCTGTGCTGTCTCATAACTCTGAAGAGGAAGATGAGATGTGAGACTGTAGGGACTTTCTTGGAGACTCCATGATTTTTCTCTCTGATATCTCTGCAGGCTCCTACCACTCTGTTTCCTTACAGACCAGAGTTTCTCCCACATAAATACTAAAACAACTTTGCTGCTTCTTCAGCATTGTTTACCACTTTTTTTTTTTTTTTACATTTTTATGCAATTCATGGTGAAAAAATATTAAGAGAGAAGTTTGTTACCTGAAATACAATTTATTAGACAGTTGTAATGAAATGTGAAATTCCAATCTAAAATGAGAAAAGAAGCCATGGCAACCTCTTCCTCTCTACTACTCATTATATTAAATATTCAGCAGTCATGCTGAAAGTGGATCTGGAACTCGAATATGTATTTTACAGAAAAGAATGTTGCTAGTTAGTGACTAGAGGTAAAAGATGTGGTGTCATGTTCATAAAACACCTTGCCAGAATGTTGTGTACGTGAGCATTTACCACTTTATAATCTAGCTCTGAAAGCAGGAAGTGCATGCATGCAGCATATAGCTAATGGTAAATGGAATTCATGCTTCACTGAGAAGCCAATTGCATCTGTCAAGCACTAGGTAGAACTCTTCTTTGAAGTTATAACATGTCCTGAGATGTCATACTCTGTTCTAGACTATACCAGCTATAGAGAATTCAGTGCAGAACCACCTCTGAGTCTGTTAAAGCACCCTATGTTCATGTAATGGACTGGTTTGGAATTTTATTATTGTTGTTTTGATATGTATAATTAATGTTTTCAAAAATTTCATAGTTCATGAACTTATTATATGATTATATGATATTATTATTAAATGAAAGTAATTTAATACTAACATTTTTTTGTATAGACTGGTAGAAATGAATGCAAATTCTGACTATAAAACAGTTTCATGAGGTGACTCATCATGTTACAAAAGAACAAAGTAGTTCTTGGGCTTGCTGTTTTCTTCACTGAAGTTCTCTCCAGTCTGTTGAAGAGAATAGAAGTTACATAACTGAGTAATGGTGTGTAATTTATATGCAGCATGATCATGTTGATCATAGGTGAGAGTGAGTTTTATCCTGTCTGCACTCAATAGTCCGTGGTTTGGTCAGTGATGATTTTACAGCAGTTGATGAGTCATGACAGAGCTCTCTCTTAATACAGTGAAGCCAAATTATGAGAGCATGTAGTCCTTAACTCTCCCTGCAGTGGTATCCTGTGATGGAATATTGCTTTTAGTTTTACTTTTATATTTCACTAGCTCATTGAAAACACTAGATCAGATTTGATTTGTTTTACTCGTGGATAATATGATAGATTTAACTGAAACAACACCTATGCTTAAAGAAACAAAACTCAGTTCTTCTGCAATTTCAGCTTGTATAACCTCCCATAGATTTACTGGCTAAGATAAAGCTGAAGATTTGCTGTACTGGGGATTAGGCCTATATTTATACAAAAGACAGTTTTAAAGAAAGATGATCAACGAGGTTGATTTGACTGTGTTAAATGTCTTACTTTATAAAAGTAAGCATGCATAAAATCTCCATAGCACAAATATAATAGACACATACACACACTTATATGATACAATTGAAGAAACCAAATATTTGCTGATACTAACAGAAGCACAGTGCACATCAATATTCTTCTAAAGTTACCTTCCTCTAATGAGTCAACAGGTCAGTGTAATGAGGCATGCAACAGGGAGCACCCAGGTGAAAAAATATGGACAAAATCCCTTCTGCTGAATTATTTTGGTGTAAAATTATAGCAAGGCCCAAAGTTGATGTGAACCATTTCATTTTAGTCACTTCACCCACTATCTATACCAACTGATGATGTTGTGTATAGTACTCCTGCTGTGAAATGCAGATAATAATATAATCTGATTTATGTTGCTAACTGCAGAGACCAAAAATAGAGTGGATAAACAGAACTTGGCTTAGGGCTTTAAAAAAACATTCCCTTTTCCCTGAGTCTTCTGTGTTTGATTTTTTCCCAGTGTTGAACTAGTGCACCAACATTGCTTTATTAATTACAGACAATTTTGTACAGCTTTCATTGCAATAAAATTCGGATTTACTTAAATAGGAACTTCTTTGGTTAAGGATGCAGGATGTGGTCTGTAGTTTTAATTTAAAAGTGGGAAAATACTCTTTGGCAAATAGAGATTGCTAAATGTGTAAAAGCCAGATACTGTATAATTTAACAAAATGCTGACTAGAATTACATGAATTGTATTATTTTGTATTATTTTTGTAGATTAAACAAATTCTCCACAATACTGGCATGAATGTTGCAGATGAAAGGTTTGAAGAAATATGGAAGCAAGTGTGTACGAAACATGAGATAAAAGAGCTTTGTGATTGTGAAGAAAGTATGTGGAATATAATGAATAAGATACATGAATCACGCATAAAATTCTAGTCTCTGATTCTAGTCTCTGGGCATTGCTTTTATTTAACATCAGTCATAACTCTGATGCTGAATAAACAATAAATATTTATATGTGTATTTATATGTGTGTTGTCTTTCTGAGTAGCGGGTTCACCATATATATATGAATCATTGCAGTTGGTAGGAACTGCTATCCATGCTTGTAAATGTAATACAAATATTTATCTTATATTCCATTTTGCATTTTTTAAATTCATTTTTTTCTCTTATAAATGGAAAGACACTTTTCAAAGTACTAAAAATAAATGTTTCCGATATTCAAGACCTCTCGAAGGTTATTAATCATATAATGGCATTTTGCCTTTCTTCTCATGTTCCATAATTCTTGTCAACAGAGACCTGGTTGTGGTAAAGTGTTTGAGATGTTTAAAAGTTCATATGAGAAAGTACTTTACAGTAAAATTGTAAGGAAGCTATGTAAAAATAGGTGTGGGATCTAAACTTGTTGTGAAATAGACTCCATAAAAACCAATAGTTAAGAAGAGCGAAATGAATGTCCAGTTGTGTGGCAGAGGGCTCCTATTCTTTATGCAAGCTTATGACTATTACTTAATAGTATTCAGCTTTCGCAATCCAGAAAGAAGATTGGGTATTGAGAGGTGTTTAGGTAATAAACATTACATAAAAGTGTAGGCTGGGAAGTCAGAAAAGTTTGTGAGGGCTTTCAGAGAGCCAGCTGTTCATCTGTGACCAGTGCAGTTCCTTGGGAAGAGGAGGAGTCATTAAGGGAAAACACTTGAAGACTCTTATGCAAATCTCAATGAATAGATATAAAGTCCGATAAGAATAAACAATGGAAAGCAAATAAAACTAAAATATGCAGCTGTGAGTTGAAATGTTCACTTTTCTACTAGAGTACTGAACTTTGGTTTAGAACAGATGGAAATTGTTCATTAGCAGCAGTGAGAAATATTATTTCTAGGCTTTCACATTTAAAAGAAAGATCCTTGCGCAATGCAATCTTAACATACAGGATTTCAAGAAGGATGTTACCAATAGGATTTGTCACCTATTGGTCTTTAAATACCTTAATAAGATTTGGAGAACATTGCCAGCTGAAAGTGTTACTAAGTTCTACAATGAAAATAAAGGTTCTGCTAAATAAGGTTTCTACTAGAAATGCACATGCAATGCTATATTAAAATTTCCCTGTAACATTCTCCCATGTGATTGTTAAGATTTCTCTTTTGCCTGTGTTCTACGAGCTGGTCATTTACATGTAAATAGCTTGTTACATGAAATCTGCAAGCCCTACCCTTTTGTACATTATTTTTGTAGCATTAATAGTAGCCATCTTACATCAAGTAGAAAAATTTGCTTTCTGGTATCTCCAGGGAGCAGGTGGTGGAAATACTGCTTGATGAAGGCAACTTCTTTCCTGCTGTGACTGAATGTTGTTCTGCACTGTTGCTGCCTTGCGTCCCCATCCTTCTGGAGCTCTCTGCGTGCACTCAGAAGTGTGCAGGAAGTAGACTGACTGTTCCAAGTGGAACCATGACAGAAAGATAAATGTACAGCTAATTTCAATTGAATTTATTATGTTAGCATTTTACCACCTTCAGTGAAATGCTCTAAATCTTCTTTTCTGCTCATATTATGTGGGAGGGAAGAATCCTTTACCTTTGTTGCAGCAAACTTTCAAATGCATTGGAGAGAATTACTTTAGAAAAAATATGATATATTTTTTTTCAGTAGAAGATTTTAGATGAAAGACTCAAGCTCACTTCAGGAAAAAATTTTTAAAATTACTGGATCTGTGTATGTGTCTGTATATATGAGATCTGTTGTGTTTGTTCAGCAACTTGAAATTCTGTGAACCCTATTTTTTGTAATCTACTGTAAAGATACTCATTTGCACTCCTCTACTTTCAGTAGAATCTTTTCCTTCGTCAGTGAAATGGAATCAGCGTTGTTCTTGGTCAGCCTGCTAAATGAGTTCCGAATAAAGAAGACTGATAAATCATGGTTTAGTTTTCCGTCAGTATATTTGTAACCAGAAACTAAAGATTTTCTTTTAAGTTTGGGTTTGAAATTACCCCTCTGAAGCTTTAAATGATTAATTACTGAAAAGAGCTGTAAATTCTGCTTGCAGGTGCTTGTTTTTCCTCATGATATTCATTAGGAGGCCCGTGAAAGATTTAATCACTGTGACACAGACAGCGAATTCTCAGGAATTCCTCAAACCTTTTGCTTCCTTTTGTTAAATGCTTTGCATACACAAAGCTTTGGTGCAGATTTTTGTGTTTCATTCCTGTTTGACTACCCAACACGTGAATTCAGTGATGTGTTTTTAGGTTTTAAAACTGCAAGTTGAGTTCTGGTATTTTTATGGTTCCCTCAATATATTCCAAATGACAGAAAATAAAAGGTTTGCTTTCTTCTGTATTTCAGTGTGATTCTAGGTATGGAGCTGATGTAACCAGGACAGCACACTGCCTTGCACTAACCTGGCGGCTGTATCCACGGCAGTTTTCGGGGAGAGTTGTGAAAACAACTCAAAAGCCATGTGTTCTAAGAGTAACTGTATAGATTTAGTGCTTGAGGCAATTTATTCTGTTAACAGTTATATTAAAAAATTGCACTGAGATTGTGGACTGTGTTTGGGAAAACACAATAAAGACGCTTTCACACTTGCTAGGTTTAGCAGAAAGGAGGGGAAAGACTACTTTATTGACATATGTTACATTTTTATACAATTTCCAATTCCACAAGGGATTGGAGGACATGTTACTTTCTTCTCAATTTTACTGGAGAAGAAAGATGCTTATTAAAGTTCTCTTATTACAAAAGGAATGAAAAACAGAAAATACCGTTAAGTAAACATTGGCTATTATTTACATGAAACTGCGTGAGAAAGAATTTTTGACTTTAAGGTTAAAACAGAAGGATTTAGCAAACACCAGGGCAACAGTGGACAAAACTAGTAAACAGCAAATTGTATCAAAGGTAACTATTTTGTTAAAAATCAGTAAGTTCTAGACATTTTGTGTCGGATTTTCTTAATGGAATTTTCATAAAAAGAGACACTGGATAAAAGAGCACATTCAGATACTATGTGCATTATTTCTCCATTAATCTCTGTTTCACTGTGGTGATTATTCCAAAGAACAATGTATTTAATAATGATGCATTTTTAATTGGTTCTGTCAAATTAACAAAGTTCATGTTAGAGCAGATGTATTGGTTTCCAGGAACAGAGGAAGGAGGTCTCCCTACATACAGAGATAGAGGCCAGTGTTTGCTACTCCCTAAAACCCGTGACAAGGAAACTGACTTTTGATACCTAAACACACCTGTAAAAGATAAGGTTAAAGATTCGAATGCGCAAAATTACTTTTTATTCATTCTGTATTTCTGGCTCTGAATGTTAAGAATGTGAGTATTAGCTTATATTAGACTGTGAATCTAAATGTACAGCTAGTATGAGTTATTTGGCAGTGACTTGTGCTAAGTAAAGGAGATGTTGGACTTGACTGTTCTGTTATTATTACTGTTATTATTTCAGTTCTCTAATGAAAAAAATCATCTGTGCAATGACTTTTGTTTGAGATGCTGGAATATCCAGCCCACTGTCTTCCATAGCAATATATGTACAAATAAATGCAGATTTTTCCTTGATATTATTGCTAGATAACATCAATGTATCTGTCTTTAAAAGATTTGGGGTTTTTTTTCTGTACATCAAGAACTACTGGTTTTCAGTGATTTATCTGATCAAGTAATTCCTGGTCCTTGAACTCATTCTTGGAAGTGAATGGCCAGTTTTATTTTTTTGGTTTGGTTTCTAAACAGCTGTACATAATTATTTGTGTGCTAAATAGAATGCTAATGACCTTTTCTACTAAGAAGAGTACTTCAAATGGATGCCTAAGCAGAAAAGGTACTGGGGAAAAGTGCCTAGAAAGATGATTAAAATCTTTGTTTTGTCAACAGATATGAGCAGGTAGGATGTTTTTGGAATGACTTATACAGCCTAATTAGTTCATGTTTGCCGTTAGGATGCATTTCTTTGGACACAAGTTATTTGCATTTGACAGTCTGTCATGGAGCACCATCTGCCTCTGTGGCTTCACCTTGCTGGGTGGCCAGAGTGCTTTTCTAGCAGCTGGGTACAGGTTTAGGCATGCCAGAGAAACACTAAATGCTACCATGGTTGAGTAGTTCCAATAGGATCTATATTTCTTTACTACTCTTTAATACCCTACTAATCTTGAAGATGCCAGCATAGATTATGCAAACCCATAGGAGAGATTTTGGAATCTTTGATCAGGATTAATCTGCAAGGGGAGAGGTAGTTAAAACAGTCACCACTGTCCTCTGATTTCCTAAGACATGTGATTGCTGGTTTCTGCCAGATGTGTGTGGCCTCTCTGAGGCCTGGAAGAGGTAGAGAACTTGTGCATTCTGGGCCCACATTCCTTCTTCCAAATGTGGGAATTTATATTCCTAGGGACACAGCTACGCACAGCTGTGTTCTGAGATTATATCCTAGGAGATGAAGTGTTAAATTCTGTAATAAAACCAAAGGGTAAATCTGCTATTTTCTGCATGTTTTCAGAGCTCACTCCTCATTCCAGGTCCTAGATGTAGATGAAAATGGCAAAATCAAGACTTAATCTGAAAAAAAAGAGGACCTGAGTACCACTGACAGGTTTTAGTCATGTGGCTTTTGTGAAGGCTCTCTTCCTCTAGTAATAAGGATATGTTCTGTATCCTAAAAAAATAAAGTGTGGTGTATATTTACTAGATAAAGTTCTACCACACAATCAGATCAAAAGTAGGAGCTTAAGAACATGTACTTCTAGAAATAGCTTTTCTATAAGCCTTGATATTTTCTGCAGATTCTAGAAACTCTGAAGTATTTATTTGAATCTGGGGTGGAACAAAGGACTGAAATAAGAGCAGAAGGGTTTTCAAATGGTACCAGTTAATCACAGGTGATTTTTTTTTCAGTAGTTTTCAACAGATTTTAAAGACAGACATACACACCATATGACTGCTTTACTGAAAGCGTGTTCAGCCCAGTGACAAGGCTGAATGCATGACAAAATTTAGAGCTTTTTGCTTGTGAGCAGTGAATATAACAAGAGTATAATGAGTATCTGCACAGGGCAGCCCAGAGGTTCTAGCCCAGTGTGCCAACTGACAGTGGTCAAAAATGTGTTTATGGAGAAGTAGCCCCCAAGGGCAAATGTTTCAATGTTTCTTCCAAGCAGTCTCCCAGGGCTTCAACCACTTGAGCCTCAAGTGGTTGAAAGGAAGGGAGAACTTCTGTGAAAAGCATCTATTTTTCCTACATTCAGTGATCTTAAAGACATTTCTCTTCATTAACTTCCCCAGTGCGCCCTTGAAACTTTGGGATGCTCTAGCCTCTGTAACATCTTTTGTCATGGAGTTCCATAGCTTTAGCAATACATTGAACAGAAAACCTAGCTCCTTTGCTTCTTTTAAACCTCCTTTCTAAGGGCTTAATATGGTTTAAGACAATCAGTCTATTTGAAGAAACAACAAACAAATCAATTTCCAAATGCTGTCAGCGATACAGACATTTATAGACCTTCATCACATCCTTCCTAAGTCCTGACTGGGGACTGCATGCTTACCTATTGCCTGCACAGAAATTTTTCCTAAGTGTTCTTTTGACAGGTTATCTTTTTCCGAGATGTTTCTGATTCTGCAGCACATTTTCTGAGGTACCGTGAACATGTATTTAAAAGTGGCAGACAGGAGCTCTCTCTGCATGGTCAGTTTATTTTCCCTCAGTGTTAGGAATAACTACTGTATATCAAACATGGAAGCAGGGGCAGTTTCAAAGGCGTACAACGATTTTGCACTGAGTCAGGAGTCATTGCTGAGGGCAGCAACCATGTAATATATTGTTGTGTGCTTACTGCAAACATAGCTCCCCATGACCTGCTTTGCTCTTACATACTGAGTCAAGTGGATTTGATTCCAGGTTGCGTGTTGTTTGGGCAACAGAATTTGGTTCCATTTGGTTCAGTTTATACACCTGGAAAGTCTATGTGTTTTCTTTCATAAAATGCTTTGGGGGTGTAGGGTAGAGGATGAAGCCTAAAATTTAACTGGTTTTGCTTTAATAAATACTCTGTTGTTGTTCAGTTGCAGAGGAAATGTAGACTAGTGCTATCTCTGTATTTATTGTCTGTCTTATTCCAGTGGATTTATATTGATACCAAAATATCACCCGTAAAATGTTTTGCTCAAAGGACAGTCCTGCTGAAAGCCAAATGTAAATGTTTTCGACTTCTGAGCTCTCAATAAGAATGTCTTTTGAAGTCCTTATTTGCACCAACTTTAGAATGGAATGCATTACAAAGAATTTCTGAGGGAGAAAACAAGCTGGTAATTAATGACTTCATTTGAACTGGGCTTAAATTGCAGTTAAAATAGTAACATGATGAATAGGGATGTAGGATTGGAGGAGTTTTTGTTTGGTTTCTTTTGGTTTTGGTTTTTTCCAAGTCTTCTTTTATCCTTATTCTACAGGTAGGGAAAGAAAGACTCATATTACCATTTTTTTTGGAGAAGTGCTAAATGCATTTGTAGCTGTGCAGCTGTCTACCGAAGACAGTAGGCGACTGTCTCTATTATATGCAGGCATATAATTGTCTGTCACAGACCTATTTTCTAATTTAATCACACAGGTAACTAAGTCAAGCAATGTTAAACCATCAGTAAACCCTTATTAAACCACCATCATCAATGTTGAATACATCCTTGCTTAAGAGAGTACACCGTTCACCTCTCAAGCTGCTTTGACATGAAATCTAATGCCAGTTACAGAGGGATAAGATTGAGACCAAAAGCTTAGATATCATGCCAAATATTTATCCTTCCAATAATAGCTGTTGTTCTTAAAACTGTGTTTGTTTGAGTTGGATTCGTTGTTGTTTTGCTGTTTTGTATTGCTGGAAAAGATATCAGTAGCCTGAGTATGTTGTCACAGAAAGTGCTTGTACTTTGTTACTGACTCATTTTTTGCTTCATTTCCCACCATTTATTGTGTTTGTCAGCTTTTCTGTTCAGATGATTTAGTTTGGGCTTGTGAGATTGACAAAGCTGGAACACACAGCCTAATAATGTTTGCAGGTGGTCAGAGATGTGCTAACAATGTTCCAGTGTCATGATTACTGGTCTATTATTTGAGAACAATAAGAACTGAAAGATTACTCAATAAAATTCTGCGTAACAAACATTTGTTCGTAAAACTAGGCATGGTTCAGATGAGTGACGAGTGTTTCCCTTTCCACTGTGGCTTCACTGGAGAATTAGGGAAGCAGAGTGCTATCCTGGAAAGAGCTTTGCATGAAATGAAGATTTTCTGGCCCTGGGGCTTGAAAGATGTCAAGTGTCATGTCAAATTCTCCCTCTGGTTAACGGTTAAAAGAATTTGTGGGGAAAACTGGCTCTGTTTGGAATGAAAGTATGAGGAGCCAATTCAGTTTTGTTGTGCCTCGACAATGGTTGTCAGAGGCATGTGGAGGAGGGGTGCACAGGTGCCACGTGCAGGAGGGAACTAGAAGCAGCCTCGTGTCTGGGAGGACTTCGCCTGGCGACACCTCCCATGAGGCAGGCACTGGGAGACACTGTAGAGGGGCTTCTCCAATCGAGTCCTGAAGAGGTCTCCGCCAATGGACAGCAAAGAGAGGTTGGACTTGGCCAATGATTCCCTGTTAGCGGGCAGACTTTGGGAGGGACCAGGGGGGTATAAAAACCAACTGCATTGCTGTTCGGGGCGGGCCTCGCTACTGTTCACTGTTCCTGCTCATTCCCTCCTTTGCCCTGGCCCCCGCCTGTCTTCTGGCTTTCCTGCCCTTGCTGGCTCACCCTTGCCCTGTCCTGTGCCCCTGACCACTGCCTTGCCGTTTCACGCCACGTCCTTGCCTGGTGTCCTAGGTTACAGCGTAAGATGTGCCCAAAAGTATGTATTCTATTACCATCTTCATGAGCTGTTGAGACCAGGTGGGGTGGTGCTCCCTGCCTCCTCCCTCTGGACTATTTTCTGTTAATGGTCCCAACAGTGCCTTGCCACATGACTCATAGGTAACTCGCTCCTGGACTATCTCCTGTTAATGGCCCATCAGCACCTTGCCCATGACGCACCATCCCATTGTGAGATGCTCCGCCCAGAGGGAGGAAGCAAGCATTCTGAATATAAGCTGAGATCTCGAACACCATAGCAGCATCTTCCACTGGATTCCCAGAGGAGCAGCTTTTCCCACTGGATTCTCCAGAGGACAAGAACTACATACCTACGACTGGACCTTCCAAGGAAGACTAGACCTTTCTACAAGATCACCGCTCCAACAGAGCCATTTCAAAGATAACTGCAGCTATCACCTACCCAGACTGCTACCACCACCCTGCCCGGCAGGGTGCCAGGTCATACCCTGACTCTGTCAGGTTAAAGCAGTGTTTTCTGTATTATTGTTTTCTTATATATATATATATGTATATTAGTAAAAGAACTGTTACTCCCATTCCTCATATCTTTGCCTGAAAGCCCCTTAATTTCAAAATTATAATAATTCAGAGGGAAGGGGGTTGCATTTTTCCATTCCAAGGGAGGCTCCTGCCTTCCTTAGCAGACACCTGTGTTTCAAACCGATACACCTGGGCTGCCTGCTTCCAAGCCTGTGCGCCGATCAGTGCCCGCCCTGCCGCCCCAATCCAGCCGTCACTGCCTGCCCTGCTGTGCTGATCCAGCCGGTCACCACGACCCTGTCCAGCGTCCTGGTCCTCCCGTCCAAGCGCCCACTCACCGCGTGTCCAGTGCTGTCGCTGTGGGAGCTGTGCCCCTCTGGAAGCCGTGCAGGCTCACTAAGACCCAGCCCGGCCACAGGCAGGCAGCGTGCGCACCCCCTGCCACCAGACGCTGACAGCACTGCCCTGGCTCGCTGGTGGCAATGCCTTCTTTTTCTCTCTGTCTCCCCTCTCCTCTCCCCCAGTCCTTTTCCATTTTCCTCTCTTTTCTGTCTTCTCTAGCCATCCTTCGCTCGGGCAACTCCTTTCCCTTCTCCTTTTTGTTATCAATAAATGGTTCTCAAGATACAACGTTTGCCTCGTTTGACCTAATTTCGTTCCCAACCACCCATTTTTAAGAAGAACTCGTTGCAGTTCCCTGCAGTGGAACACGACAGAAAGGAAAAGAAATTAATGTTTTGTATGCTCTTACACAGTTTCTGTGGATTATTTCCTTCTTAAATGCGAAACCAAACCAACCAAACAAAAAAGAATGTAGTAGAAAAGAGTGTCCTTTTAAATTTTGTTCTGCTGAACAAGTAGAAAAACCACCAAAAAAAAAGAAAAATAGGAGAATGTTGGGAAATTGGAAATGAGTAATATATGAAAAGGCACAATTTTTATTTTCAAAGAGAAGAAAAATGTGGATCAAAAGGAGTTTGTGCAATTTTTTTTTAATAAGAAGTACAAAAGTATGAAAAGACTTTTCAGTCAACTCCAGCCATTTCTGCTGAAGAGCCTATGTGGAAGAAAGCTGTGACTCCCTAAAGGGAAACTTCTGAGAGGACATTAAGCCTTTCTTGAAATATAACAAGGGGTTTGAGAGAAAAACATATTGTAGCTGTCTGTAAAGTGGTAGTTGCTCAACTGTATTAAAAGATGTTTTGAAACATTGAAAAGAACGTTCTGTATTGGATTGTATGACAGCAGTGTGCCAGTAGAGTGTGTGCCTGATTCTTTATTTTGAATGACTGTATAAATATAATAATAAATCACCATTCTTCTCTAAGTTGTTAGTCATGCAATAGAAGTACAGTATTTTATTATTCCCTTTAATTGCCTTGGAAACTGTAGGAATATCAATAATTATCACTATTGAGTGACTGCTGTTGGGGTGATGTAGAAAATATACTTGCCTAAATATTTTGTAGTGTTTCATACAAGTGGGAGGATATATTGTATTGCTTCAAATCCATTTTCCTGTCAGAATTGAGAGCCGCAACCACTGCATTTCTGACAAGCAACCCATTTGTTTGAATTTCTAGATGTCATTCACATCTTTAATTCCAGGATTCCAGGTTAGTAATGATATTCTGGAATGGTGAGTCATACAAAATGGTTTTACCCAGCATTTAAGAATAAATTTCATTTTAAACATAAATGTTATGGTGATTGAGATACATTTTGTGAGATAGGATTACTGGTGATATTAAGCACAAGATCTTTGTGTCTTTCTTCTTAACTGCAGGCAATCTGTTGAAGCACGAACTTTCCTAAAGGTTCCTTCACATTAAACAGAAGGAAAGATGCACAGTTACTTGGCAGTTGAGTTCCTCAAATATTTTTCTCACTATTCAAAGACTAAGACGAGATTTAGAACTTCTTTAAATTAAGCACATGAGCTTGGTGGATGTTTGGGGCTGCTCAGCATGGAGAAGAGAAGCAAAGCTGTGGACTCCCCTTCCCTGGGAGTGTTCAAGGCCAGGCTGGATGAGGTTTTGAACAACCTGGTCCAGTGGAAAATGTCCCTGCCCATGGCAGGGAGGTTGGAACTAGATGACCTTTAAGATCTCTTCCAAACCAAACCACGTTTCTATGACGTTTCCAGACTCAGCACTTCATTTACCTTCCTCAGTCCCTAGGCTTCATTTGTACCTTCCATTTCTGTGTACATTATATTATCACGTGGAAGAGAGTATTTTTCCTTAAAATTATTTGTGAGTTTGATCTACAACATTATTAAAAAAAAAACCCCACAAATATCTTTTAGAACGGTGCTGCCCCAGCATTTGCTCTTAGCGATTCGTGCGATTTAAAGCTATTTACTTATTTCTCCATGGCAGTGAAAAGAGGGGGAAGGAATCCTTGTCCTTGCGAGATGCCGTTTGGGAGTTTGAACTCGGTCGTGGCCGTAGCGGTCGTGCCGGCGGCAGGGGGCGCTCCAGGATTTCCAGAGCCTAAGGCTGGGCTTCCCAAAGCCGATCCCCTCAGGCGGTGTTTCCCTCCTCTGCCGAAGCCCAGAGTCAATGTCGCCCCTTTTCCTGCACTGAATTCTAAGGGGGAGGGACAGTAATTTGGGGATGCTTAATGTTGAATGTTCACTCTGGTCTGCGTAGCCTTCCCTGGGAGAAAAGCAATTCAATAGTTCTGGAGAACTCCGATGAGTAATTATCGTACATTCTCCCCTTCTGTGTCATTAATCATGGTGGNGAGAACTCCGATGAGTAATTATGGTACTTTCTCCCCTTCTATACATCTGTGTTTTTTGTATCATGGTGTTTTTTGTAGTATATGCATGACTGGATTTCAACATACAGATTTAAGCAGGAAGAAGATTTTCAGTCGAGTCCAATAATTATTAAACTAACGCACAAATGTCCAGAATATTTTTGTCTGTTAGGGTTCGCATAGCTACTATCTGCACTTTGTTCGTAGCTCAGAGATCTTCAGGAAACATCACATTTTGTCATTGATGCAAGCAACAATGCAAGTTATATAAAAATCTATATAAAATATAAAAATAAAAGTATAAATATATATATACTTTAATATCTATGAAATATATAAGTTATGTGAAAGGTTATTATTGCTTTAATTGTAAGCTTTTGGTTTGACATATATAGCAGCCACAGTGAATGACAATTAAAATGGAAAAAAGGAAAAATCTGTAAAAGATTCCCAAAAAGTAACTGCAGGTTATATGGTAGTATTGCAATAATAATTTACAGTAACCTAATAAGTATGGAAAAAGATCCATTAATGAGTGCATGTATTAGGGAAATATTTATGTTTTAATATACAGTGTTTGATCAATCAAAAGACAAAAAAGTTGTGGTTTTTTTTGGTGGGGTTTTTTGTTTATTTTGTTGTTATTTTTTAAACCATAATATAAAATACTCTTGGACTGAAATGATAGAAAAAGTACTGTAAAAAAATTGCTATTCATATTTTATTAGTGATGTGACTGGTAACAAACATACATTGAATTAAGCATTTGGCTGTGTAATGCTAAAAATGGTGTTTTCAGCAGTGAATCACTCACTCTGTTGCTTGAATGCACACTTGTAATGTGTTTTCTGTTTGATTCTCATATTTTCTCAATGCTAAGCCTACTTCATGGTAAAATATACTCCAATTTGCCCAGTAATAGGTTCACTCTAAACACCTGGCCCCAGGAACTGTTGCAGAGCATGGGAGCAGAACTGGGGAGTGTCACATCTTCAGCTCTTGAGGCTGAACTATATTAAAACCTCTCAGTCTTTCCCTGTAGAAAGCAAAATGAAACCAAAACAAATTGAGCTGAAAATCAATGAAATTGTACCTGTATTAAACAAAATCAGAGAGTATACAATTTTTTTCTCTTAAATCCTCATCTCACCCTCCTTTTTCCAACAAACACCCAGACTCTAGGTCAAAATATATCTTTCTATATAGAGATGGGGGAAGAAAACCCATCCAAGTTTAAAGGGAGTTTTTTAAAAAGGGGTTTTTAAGCACTGGAGATTTAACCTGCTTTGAATTCTTTTTTTTTTTTTTTCCTGGGACCAGTTGAATTACTTTTAAGAGGTCTGGTATTTCAAAGGATACGCTATCAGCATTTTCTAAAACTAAAGGCCATTAAAATTCCTCACAGAGTAACTCAATATGTGGTCACTCACAGGCAGGAGACACTACAAGCAAAGCAACATGTCTTTATATTACTTTATCCATAATCTTCTTAGTGATTCATACTCTAACTTTGTTACAGGGATCCTGAATTTAACTTCCGCTTTTAAAGAAGCAAATAGAAAGCAATAACAAAGTTGGTTATGACCGTTTTGTCTAATGACAGAGGAACTGAACCATCATCTCAATTCCCTATTTCTGTATTACATTTTCTGATTAATGTCAGGAAAAAATCAAGTCCTAGCCCTGATGTTGTCAGGTTGCCTGATATTTTAATTTTTTTTCTTAAAGGTTGGTGAAAATTCTAAAATTTCAGCTGGAAGAGCAAATACAGCTGTAAGTGTATTTGGACCCAGTTTGAGTCTACCCTTAGGGTTGAATGGGAATCATGCTTTGCTTGCAAAAGCATCTCCTCTGCAGTGCCATCCAGCAGCAACACACTGCGGCCCTTGCAGAGGAGTCTCCGTGCTAGCAGGAGCTCTTGCCGCCGGCAGTGCTGCAGAAAGTGACGATAGTGACACAGAAGCTGCTGACAGACTGACACCGTGTATTAGTCTGTGGACAAATGGTTCGTGGTCAGACCATGGTGCAAGTCACTCGAGCCATGTTTCATCCTTTGTTCCGTGTGTGGGCTTCTACTTGGAAGTGAAGTTATTTAATTAAGGGCTATTTGCCTACCCACTCTTTTCTTAGGGTTGTTGAAAATTACTTAAGATGCTTTCCTAAGTATACTGATTAGGTTAAGTGGAAACTATTTTCTCGGAACCAGCAAAATTATGCCTTTCACTAATTTTTGCTGTTAAGTATTTGGTGCCAAGGCTGTCATCTTCGACTGTAATCTTCGAACTCCAAACTTATGCTGAATTTTAGTTCTTGCCTTTTTCTCTAAACTCTTAATTCCTGGCATCTATCCCAAACCTCCAGTTATGGTCTCAGGATGAAGGCTTCTCTTTACAAGTCTTCCCTCTCTCTTGTACTTTCACTTTGTTTTCTGTCCTGGAAGCCAAACTTAACAACTTACTAAGGACATTTTTTCTTCCTTCCTTGAGTCTGCCTTGCATCAGAGTCCTTTATATGGTCCTCTGGAAGTATTCTAAGGCCTCTCTTCCCTACTTACTCTGGCTTTTGGATAAAACACAATGAAGATGAATAAAATATGTTGAAATTTTGTGCTTAAACTGGTTATCGAAATATAATGAAATAATTAAGCAGTTGAGCTCATGCCTTTGTAGAGACTGCTGGAGTGACCAATGCCTCTCTGTCTTGAGGGTGAACTACTGGACATATGAGATGCTCATTGATCTTCCTTTGTGAAAAATGTGTCTTCTTTGTCTAATACTTTAATGTATATTTTGTATATGTTTTGACAGACAGTGGAACGTGAGTAAGTCAGACATCTGTGTCCAAGAAAATGAGGGAGAAAAGGATTATTTTTCAAAATAATTTGTGGTTGGTTAGGTTCCCCCCCCCCAAAAATGCCATAAACGTAAAGAAACCTCAGAAACTCAGTGAAAGCTGCTGGATTTCTTTGGTTGTTTGTTTCATCTCCATTGAAACGCTTTTAAGCAACACTTGCTGTTGAGATCTCTGCATGTTGCTTCCTTTAGGTTTAACTACCCAGGCTTGTCAAGCAGCATCAACAGATGCAGTGGACTAAGATTAGTATTAATTCACAGGTGTAAAGGTTGTTCCTGAGACTAATAAGAAGCTATTGCTATTTTAATTTCTTTTATACTCGTGTTTTACATGTGGCTACTACAATGCTTCTTTATTTGCTATTTTCCAATCAACTTCTTCTAATTTTCTTTTAGAAATCCATAGTTAAATAGGCTTATGTGCTAGCTGCAATACTTAGTGCTGTGTCCAGCCACCTCTATTTTTATGGTATTCACCTTATTTACTTTTACTGTTCTTCAAAACAACATGCTTTAATTCAAATACAACATGTTTTTGTACTTGAATTACTGATTCACTAAATGCCTAGATAAGTTAAAATCATCAGGAAGTCTGTGTAAGTATGATTTCTGCACTCTTAAAGGAAAGACAGATGTGATCCTTATATATCTTCATAATTTTAAATGAGAAACAAAGCTATTTTTTCTGCACTTCTGTCATTGTTTTAAAGACTTAAGAAAAATAGGTTTATTGATCTACATAATGGCTTGATGCGTGTCCAAGAGGTTAAAAAATCTTTAAAGTAAATAGAGAAGTTTTGCTACTTCAAATATACGAAGGTATTGTGGGTTCACGTTCTAGTTACTCAAATTTCATAAATATGGAATTTAGAACAAAAATTAACAACATAGAGAAATCAGTAATTTCCAGCCCAGTTAATAGAAATTATGGCACACTTCTGCTGTTTTATGCCAATCTTATTGAGTCTTCACTAACCCCTCATATTCCCCAGCAATCTGTTATATTCTTTGTGCCAGGTATGTGTGCTTTAATTTCACTGGGATGGTGTTTTAGCTTGAATAGCCTGCCCTCAGCCTGGAAGGGAGTGTGTAATGTCGTTCACATGGGAAGAGTCACATCTGCTTGTATTAGCTGTAAATAACACCTAGATGAAGATGAAAGCCAGTAAAAAATGGTTTTCTCTCCCCACAACCCCTTGTTTCTCCTCAGTTAGGTGGCTGGGATCTTATCAGCTGGTGTTGCTTTTATCTCCTGGCTTTCTGCATGGGGGAAAGAGGGTAGAGAACTCCCCACCTCTGTGGTATGGCAGAACGAGGCTTCTGCTTTCCCTTGGTCTGATGAATTTTGCCTTTTTGTGGTGGGATCCCAGCTAATGATACAATGTTTTCATGTTAGATGGAATGAAGAGAGGTATGTGATGGTCTTTTTGTTAATGCTTGTGGTATCTATGTGGTTTATTTGCTTTTGTTCAAGCTGAAGTCCTAGAGGTAATTGGAAGTTTTACTTCTGACTTGTTTTTTTCATTAAATAAAAGCCTTTCAAATTCTTATAGCCTTAAAGAAAAATTTGAATTTACTACAATAATACTATATGGTTACTACAATAGGCTATATGGATACTGTATTGTAGAGCTATTTTCCTAAGACTAATTAGTGATGTTTTTATAAAATACGCAAATTCACACACAGGATCACGCAATATTCTGAGTTGGAAGCGTCTCAAAATGGGGTAAATAACCCTTGAAACTGGGATATAGAACTGAGGCAAAGGCCTGGAACTGCAGGTTCAAGTATGCATATTCCTCTGTTTCTGCTTTCCCACTGGGACCTAAGAGGTTGCCTTAACTAACATCAAAACAGACTTCATCAAATTTATTTCTGTTCATACTCCTAAGCAGTTTTGTTTGTTTACTGTCAATTTTTCTGAAACTCTCAGCCACCCATTCTCTGCAACCTCTGCACCATGAGTGGCACTACAAAATGCTGCCATCTGGATTTCAGAGGGTCTTCATAACTGCTGAGTTACAAATCCTCTGCACTTCAGTGCTGTCCAGGTCAAGAATTTGCTTCTGCCTCCAGCAATGCTGGTTATAAACAGGTTGTAAACGATATTAAGCTAAATAATTTAAGGAAGTTGTCAAAAACATGAGAGCAGGGCTAATCCTTAAATCTGGCTAAAACCAAAAACATGATAAAAGTGGTGCAAATACTGATTATGGCTTGATTGGTGCAAAACCACAGTACTGCTGTCCTCAGTGGTGTCCTGGATGAGGAGTTCAGCTGTACAGAACAATGACTCTTCATGATTTTCAGCACAGTCCCGGGAGATGGAGGATGCATGACAACTCATTATTTAGTACCTCTGAGCTCAGTGTCTGGTCCCCATATGTTTAGGAGATTTGAGCATGGGTTATTCAGCTTAAGAAAAGGGACTATAATTCTTTGACTGACTGCACTGGCTTTTTATAAATTGCTGAAAAACATTCATATCAGAAAAACAGTGAACCTGTTATGAATAAATGTATAACGAACAGAAGGTGCTCAGACTTTTTTAGCTAGTAATGATGAGAAGTCAGTAAACACATGAATAAGTTGATTGCAGAGCATCCTGTAGATGAGGCTGCAGAAATCCAGCTGAAATGTTCCTTATTTTAATTTTGTCCTATAACACTAGATATTTCTCACCAAAGGTAAATGTTTTAGTTAATGTCACTAACTGCCTTAGGTTTTAAATCCACATTTATGTAATATTTTTCCCTCTTCCCATCTAAAGGAAAAAAAAGGATCAATATTAGTCTTCTCTAGATAAGAAAACTACAGAGGAAAACGACTATTTTTTGTGCCTCCTTCCCCTAAAGAAGGGGGGAAGAAAGAATGAAGTTGGTTCCAAATACTCTGTTTGAAATGCTGCACCTATTCTTACAACAGGCTTCCTAAAATGAACTATTGTAGCTATATCTTTTGTATATATGGTTTTTTTCACTCTGAAGAAAAAGATTAGGAGTCCTTTCTTGAATTTGTTTTGTTTAATTCTGTTCTCAAGGTCTTTGCTTCTACTATGGCTTTTTTTTATGCTTCAGAGGAAAAATGATGTCACACTGCTGTGATAAAACTTGTGATTTGACAGTTCTTCCTTCGTGCCCCATGAGCCAGAAGAGAACAGAATGAAAGTGTTTATTCCCGTTTCACTGCACATAGGTGCACAGGAAAGGCAGGCAGCCACTGCTTCATGCAAAGCAATCTGCTGCACCTTGCCCATCAAGGAATAATCTCAGTATCCTCCTTCTGGGTTCTATGGATGCTACCTATGCACAATGGCTCCTAAACCTCCTGACTGTGTTATTGTACAATAACAATTCAATGCCTAGGGGCTGACCCTTATGTTTCAAAAATATTTCCTGCATGAATGATGATGTGAACACTGTGACAACTTTATTTTTCCCTAGCACTTAAATACATTTAAGTCTCTTAGAAAATTAGCTCTGAGAAAACTAACCAAAGTTTACTCAATAAAAAGATAACAAAAGGCATTACTGCTCTAAAACAGAGGAGATTGTACAGATGGGAAGCAGTGTTGTTGTTTAATTCACTGCTTAAACACAATTGTGAGGTGTGCTCTTTTTTTCATTAAATAGGTTTTGGATATTTCAATTGTCACTAAAATACTAACTGAACTTTTAACAGTTCTTGAAGTAGTTAACCTTGTCTTGTAGCCTGGAGTCAGAGATGCAGGTATCTGTTGTCTACATCTTTCTAGATCTTTATTCCCCTAGTGACTTGTATAAGGTCTCGTTGAATAATGGGTGATAACCTGAAGAGATTGTTCTGGGATCTTCTGAACTAAAGCTCAGAGTCCAACTTGCTGAACTATTAATCTTCCTGTAGTAAAAGGGAAATACTGACAATATAAGTATTGAAACAGACTGAAGAATAAAGGTCATTGTTTTAAAATTCATACTCAGAAAAGGAAATCTACCTGGTATTTCAAAGGTGGAAACCGTTGGTGTATTGGGTTTGCGTGGCCAAGCTTTGGTAGCAGAAGGGGCTACAGGGGTGGCTTCTGTGAGAAGCTGCCAGAAACTTCCTTCATGGAACAACTCTGCAGACAAAGGTCAGTGGAGGAGAAGGGGGGTAGAAGGTGATCCATGCACTGGAGCTGAGATTCGCCTGCAGGCTTTGGTGCAGCCCATGGTGATGCAGCTGTGCCCCTGCAGCCCACCGAGGTCAGTGGGAGCGCAGAGATCCCCCTGCAGCCCATGGAGCACCCCACGCCAGAGCAGGTGGATGCCTGAGAGGAGGCTGTGACCCCCTGGGAAACCCATGCTGGAGCAGGGTCCTGGCAGGGACCTGCAGACCTGTGGAGAGAGGAGCACACACTGGAGCAGGTTTCCTGGTAGGACTTGTGACCCTGTGGGGAACCCACACCGGAGCAGCCTGTGCCTAAAGGACTGCACCCCATGGAAGAGTGACCCATGTTGGAGCAATTTGTGGAGAACTGGTGCTCATGAGATGGACTCACGCTGGAGAAGTTAATTGAGAACTGTGTCCTGTGGGAGGGACCCCGCACTGGAGCAGGGGAAAGACTCCTCTCGCTGAGCAACAGAGAGAAGCAACAGGGAGAAACAACATGGAATGAACTGACCATAACCTCCATTCCCTGTCTCCCTACACTGCTGGAGGGGAGGAGGTAGAACTGGGAGGGTGGTGGGGGAGAGAGAAGGTGTTTTTTAAGGGCTTATTTTATTTCTCATTATCCTGCTCTTATGTTGTTAGTAATAAATTCAGTTAATTTCTGAAGTTTGAGTCTGTTTTGCCTATGACGGTATTTGGTGGGTGATCTTTCCTGGTCCTTAACTCATGAATGTTTTATCATATTTTCTCTCCTGTCCTGCTATGGAGGAGAGCGATAGAGAGGCTTTGGTGGGTGTCTGGCATCCAGCCAGGGTCAGCCCACAGCATTTAGAAAAGACCTTTCAGATCATCAAGTCCAACTGGAAGACTAACTGCTCATCCAAGAGAATACAGGTGCTAGAAATCACAAAAAAATAGAGTGAGACTGTGGTTGTCTGTCTCTGTATTAATTTTCCTCTTTCTTCCATTTAGTGTTATCTATCACTGAGAAATAACTTTTACAAACAGAAACAAATGTAATTTTTGCCACAATTTTCAGTAGCCTGCCACAAATTTTGTACAGAAGAAAAAACCCAGTTGTAACTAAAGTGTGTGCAAGCAATTTGCATTTGCTTAATGATGCACTTTTCCAGGACAGAGGAATGGTGATTGTGTTTTTTATTACACAATTTCCCTGTAGTATTAATGCAATTATTTAGGTTCCTTTAAGAGCTTGGCATTTTAACTTGCCTATTGTAATTCCTTAGGCCAATATGGCACCTAGAAAAAATTTTTAAAATTCCCAGAGTCTTTCATAATAATACTTTGATGGTCCATTAAAGTCAAAACACAGACTTTAAATTTTGTTTCACTGACATTTCCAATAAGACAAACCTAAATGAATGAAACATTCAAATCTACACAGGTAACAACTTACAGAACAGCTTCCAGGGAGCAAAAAGGGACCAAAAAGCTATTTGGCCACATCTAGCAGTTAGTAGCTTCAAAGCACCATTTCATTTGCCTCTTGCGTGTCACAAAATAAGCATCTGTAGCAGTTGTGTTCCTCCAGCAGTCCCCATGCCCTCTCCAGTGAAAGAGGAGGAACTGGTGTAGCTGTGACTCCACTGTTCACTTCAGTGTAAATGGATGTTGACTGCGGGTCGGTGGCTAAGACAATATGGCAATATGCTGTGAACTGTGACAGCTGGGCTCTGGCTGCTGCTTCTGGTTTTGCTGCTTTTTTGGGTTTGTTTGAGTTTTTTTTACCTCCTACTATGAGGACTGCAACTGCAAGGAGTAAAATACAGAATGAAGAGCTGCAGATAGTAACACAGCAAACTACCACAACCATATTTACCAGTTGGTTACATCTGTAATATTCATATTTCTACTATTCAGGGGTAAGGGTAAATGCATGTTAATGTATATCAAACTGAGATCTTCACAGGGCTGTGAGGACTTTTCAGTACTATTATTAAAACTTTTCTGAATGTTCACAGAGAAATTCTAAGAACTGCTACAAAAATTAATATTGGTTGTGATTTTCTTTTATATAAAAGTCTTATAAGTCTGGAGAAGTTCCAGGAAATGGGAAGAAAAGCTAAGATCTCATCAGCACTTAAACAAAATAGACAAAATAACCTCGGTAACTGGGCTGGTTGCCTGGACACCGCCACTAGACAAGATGATTGAGACTGATACGGGATGCAATCAGACAGTAATGTTAGCACAGCTAATGCCAATCAGCACGGTGCTATGGAAAGCAGGTTGCCTGTTGTATTTTCTGTTGAGTTAGATTGGAGGTGCTAAGTGAGACAGTCTTTGCTTACAATTCACATATGACATGGAGCTTGGATGCAATGTGAATTTATTGAAGCAACATATGTGCTGACAGCAGATATGAAACAAATTAGAATGATGTCAATGCATATAAAAGTAAGATGTGGAAGCATCCAGTAATGTGGATATTTTTCAAATTCAGAGAACTCAAGTAGGACTTGTTCCTTTAATTTTAATGGGTATTTTGTTGTGGAAGCATAAAGTCATTGCTGGCTTAAAGGGGGCAGGAAGAAAATGACAAAAGCTGGCCCTGTGTGCTTCTGAAATGGACAGTGAAATGGACTTGAAAGTAGTGAGGTTTTGGGATGCAGTGTATTAGCAATAATAATTACCTAAGAGAGTATTTTTGGACACTAAATACATGTGCTACACTGAAAAAGAGGTCTCTGCGTACATCTATAAATGCATTTATAAAAGCGCCAGTGGCAAATATCTGATCAAATTTTCTCCCTGTAAAGACATCAATATGTTATTTCTGTATGCAACGTGGATTTCTTTTTCCCATGTGTATTGGCATGCAAGTCACAGAACACCAGCATTATTAAGAATGCCTATGTTCATTAGACAATAATTAGTGGGTAACTGTTAATTGACTCACACCTCCTCTCATAGTACCCTTTGTGGGCTAACCCTAGCTGGATGCCCCGAGGCTGCCAGATTCCAGAGACCTTGTTTCCAGCAGGCGCACAGATATCCCCGTGGCTTTGTCTGCCCCTGGTCTGGTTTGTGCAGCTCCTTGCTGATGCTGGTATGTGCTAGTGGCCTTGTGCAGGTTGAGCTGAACCTTGTGGCCTGATTTCGTCGGTTCTTGCAGATTCAACAGGACCATCAGTCTCTGGAGCTTATCAGTCTTTAGGAGATGGACACACACTGCCCTCCTGCAGAAGCGGTGGAAACATGAGTTATTTGTCTTTCAAAACCTTCAGCTGCACCACGTGTTTTATCTCTTTCTGAAAATATGACACCACTTTTCTAAACAACTTTTATTGTGTTTAGAAAGACTTGAAAACAAACAAGCACCTCTGCTGCCCAAAGCTTAACTGATGCTTTCCAGAAAAAAAACCCCAGTTTTCTTGTGACTTTTGCCAAACAACAATAAAAATTCTTGTATGCTGCTGACAAATTGGAGATCTAATTTATATAGTTACATTTGTGCAATGAGGTGCAAAAGCTTTCAGATATATTGAAGCCATAATAGAGACAACATTTTTCCATTTCAGAGAATGAGCAAAAATAACTTTGGAGAAAGAAAGGCTGTGTGCTTACTGAAACTGTTGACTCATTTTTAAGGGAAAACATCTCAGTTATAAGTTACCTGTCAATCCTTCCACTCTGGTGGTTTGTTGGTTTGGGGGGGATTTTAATGTTTAAAATTGGTTTCAGACTCTCAGTCTTGTCTCAAAATTGGGTTTTGAGTGGTTACTGCTTGTAGACTGCCAAATCATGATAATCCATCAAATGCCATGTGGAAAAGGTTGGTAGTATCCTAAATGGGACTGCCTGAAAGAAATCTCTTGAAATTCCATAGTAGCTGCTGCAAGTAGGAACAGCTTCCTCAGTTCTTTGTGGGCTGGGTAAACCATCCCCAAAGGTGATTTGAGTTAGTTCTAAATATATTGTCAAACATAGGGGACTGAAATGGCCAGAAACAGACCTGTAAGGATTTGGTTGGGTTTTTGTTGTTGTTGGGTTTTTTTGCTTTGTTTTGGTTTTTTTGTTTTGTTTGGTTTTTTTGTTTGTTTGTTTGTTTGGTTTGGTTTGGTTTGGTTTTTTTTGGGTACAAAAAATAGCACAGAGAAGCTGCAGAAAACAAGATGTATGGTCAAACAGGAGGTATAGAAATGGCCCTTGGGGAAAAAAATTAAGAATGCCTTTGGGGTAAGTACTGTCTGGAAAGGTCCTCAAAATAAGGAAAACTAAATTTTAGCATGCCTCTTTTCCCTGAATGTGAAAGAATTTTGAACTGTGGTACTTTTTTTTTTTCAAATTAATTAATGCAGTTTTTGAAGGAAATGACTACATAAATATCTTCCTCCGGAGAGTGCTCTGAGGGAGGTAGGATTTAGTTTCTGAAAAGAACAGAAACTTTTGTGCAGCTCTTAAAAAGATCAGACATGCCTGAGCTTTTTCAAAAATTGCAGGAGAAAGGGTGAACGAGGTTTTGTTACATATCTGAATTTATTCATTATATAATGTCCATAAACATCTTCAACTGAGCATTGACGTTTTAAGTTTTCATAGGGATCAGTGAAGTTTAATTATATATTTCTGAGATATGTAGCCATGCTATAAAAGTGAGCCACAAGAGTCAGCTTAAAATATTGACAGCTTGCAAAAAAATGTGAACATCACAAAGCATGACTTAACCTAGCTTGAAAATCCTTGCTTTGTTATAGCTTAAAGTAGATGGCAAACTTTAAAGGTTAAAAACTTGGATTTTACAGGAAACAATCTTTTACCAGCAAAGCTGATGTGGAAAATGTTGGTATTAATTATAGTTGATTTAATGCATCTTCAGTTATTTATGATTACTGTTACAATTAGCATCTGCAGAAGTATTTGCACATAATAGGGTTTATAACAACAAATTGCAGACACCAGTCTTCAGAGCAGTGTGAAACCACTCGAACACTTGTAAAGGTTGCTGCAGGCTGGAGAAGATGTGGCTGAAGAAAATGACCCAAGGGCCTTTCATTGAGAAAGGCTGTGCTTCACTTGCTGCGGCTGCAGCACCAGTCACTGTCTGTCTTTCCACCCCCCTTCTGGCCTGGTCCTGCAGTAAGAGAGAACACAACCCATCCCAGTGCCAGCTACTGCTATGACCAAATGACAGGTGACAGTCACAACCAGTGGGACAAATGGGAGCTGCTACTTGTGAGCAGCTGTTCTGTGAGGCAGGAGACACAACTGGCAGGCAGGGTGCAGCAGAAGACATGACTACCCTAATATGAAGCTTCCTGGATAATGGACTTATGTCACTTTCCCAAAATCCATCTCCAAAGCAAAAAAACTCAAACAATAAACCCTCAGTTAAAGGCAAACCTCTGCCTTTTTCAACTGCTGTAACAAGACTGGTTATATTTTCTTCTACTGTTCCTTGTAGAAAGTGCCCAATTTCAAGCCTCTGTTCTCCTTTTTCCTGAATTGTAAACCTAGCTGATGTTTTACTACACAAATGTAGTACTAATCTGAATTAGAAACCATCACAGAAACTGCTGAACAGGACCATAGGTCTTCTTACAGACAGCTAAGTATTAGATGTTTAATTGAGAAAAATCCCCAGAACAGTAACTGCATTTCCAAAAGCTGTATCTACAAACCCTCAACATACAGTATGAAGTTTTTGTTACCTTTTGTGGTTTTATTCTGCCTTCTTTTTTTTTTAAATAAAAATTTTAAAAAGTGGCATAAAGGTGGGAGATTTTGAGGAAGTGATTCATATCTAAATGACACTGAGGCAGATTAAATATGTACAGGAGCTCTTGCAGCTCAGGTCTTACACAAATAGCAGAGGTCAAACTTGTTCTAAGGATAAACGTGAGAGCTCCATGGCAATCACTTGGTTATCATGTCTAGTGCCCAGGATGGATTTAACTGTTAAGTATATGAAGGTAGGGCTCTGTTACCTGCTGTTATCCTGCACTGGGGAGTGTCAGTCATTTTGGGAAAGGTGCACGGCTTTCGATTTTTGATGAAATGAGGCGGGTGAGGGGACAGCTGTGGTTTGACCATGGCACAGAAGCATCCGTGCACAGCATCAAGCAGGACCAATGAGTAGGGGTGAGGGAAAGGGCTAGATAGATCATATTCCTCAGTAAATCCATGTCTGCATAAAAGAAATTCTCTGAAATCCTGTAGATTGGAACTGCTGCCAACAGGCAAGAGCTGGTGATTAAAGAAAATAATCCTTGCCTTTTGATGGCTTGTTCAGAATTTGTGCAGAGGATGAAGCAGAGCATCAAGTGCACTTAAAAGGCAAAATAGATATTTTCTGTTGGCTGACATTTATTCTTATTTTCCTTCATTATGATGGCTTTAAACATCCATTTGCTCAGGATTTTGTGTGACATTATGTGCATGCTTCACATGTCTGTAAAAAGAGAGGTAACCTTTAAATCCATCGCTTTGCACAATGTTAACTCAGTAATGTCCTCATAGGGGTAAAGGCTCTGGAACTTGTAAATGAAAGGGTTGTTGTTGAAATTCCGTATGCTCAAACTCAATTCCTTCTGCACTGGAATTACATATGTTCCTAGCCTAAACCATGTTTTTCCAGTGGCTTAGAATGGTCTAGCTAATTGTAATAACTCATTGAAGTGGCATGTGGATGTATAGCTACAAAATTAGCAGTATAATAGACTTCTCCAATTTTTCTTTCCATTGGGAATGTGGCTATTTTCTCCCACATTAGATGTTGCTACCTACCTCACCTGAAGTGACACATTCTGTGTTTAAATCTGAAAAAAAATGGTAGTTAGACCTTGAAAGAATCATTAATAATTTGTAATTGCTCTTATGATATTTATAAGCAGGTTGATTTTTATCTGCATTTTGCTGTCTGTAATTTAAACGTGGTGGTGGTGGGGTGGGAGAGGTTAAGGTTCTCAGGCTGCTGCTCGCTATAGATTGCTACTAGAGATGATAAATTCTTCTAAATAATGCTGCTTCTCTTGCATTTTGTTGTGGTTCAGATCACTGAAACTCTACTGAGATCCAGGCCAGCCAGGAAGCAAGTAGATAATGTGCTGCACAATAATGTGCTGCAAGCCTTGGAGGGACATGAGAGGGGTCTTCATTACCTCTCACACTGGCTTGGTAGGAAATCCACTCAAATTAGCAGATTGATTTTATTCAGAGGAAGATGGAAAGAAACATGCCTCTCTGTGCTGACATCCTATACCTCTGAATCACAGTGGGTTGGCCCCACTGTGCCTTTTGTTTTTCTGCGTGGTTTTGGAACGGTTTGTTGATTTTTTTTTTTATTTTAACATTTCCAGACAACAGTTTTAAATAATATTTGGCTGTCCCAGCCCACACTGTGTGAGGACACAGTGTGAAGAACACCCTAGCTGCCATTTGAAAGACTTTTATTCTGTACAGAAAATTTTTCAAGCTAAAAAGTTTCTTTGTGATGACAATGAGTGAAACTGAAGAAAGTGGTAGGCGCAAACTGTACAGGACTGTTCCTGCGCCCTGTTACTGGTTATCTGAATCCTGCTGCACATCTCAGTACAAACTGCATTTCAGTCTCTTTTCAGGGACTGCGACATACTCCTCAGCTGTCTCAGTAAGAGTTCAGCCCTGAAAAGACTGTGTGTCCCAAGATCAGGGTCCTGGGGCGCCTATTTGTAGTCAAAGGCTTTCTGCAACAAAAGCAACTGATCTTTGCAAATGTGCAATAAGATTTCCCTCCCCTGCCCCCCCTTTTGAGAATGATGGTTCCCTAGGATTAAAGGTGTTGCTTTCCGGAGTGCTTCAGACAGACAGTGTTGATTTATTTGTTTTGTTAGTTTTTTTTTTTCTTTAAATTCCACCTCCGCCTTTCCCCTTCCCCCTGCCCCCCAACTCCAGCTATCTCCTCAGTTTGGAAAATAAAGGAGTGGATGAATCATCATTTCAGCTTTCCAATCCCTATTTTATCTGCGATTTTTGCAGCTTCTAATAATCTGTAGGAATAAACTGTTGAGATTTCTAATAGGGAGAGAAGACATTGCTATGACGAAGCAAATCAGTGGTGCTGTCTCTCACAGGGTAGGTTTCACTGACTCTGAAACTCCCAGAATAAGCATCAGTAATTTTATTGATACTGGCCATCAATAACTTAATTGGATTCAACTGCATACCAGTTAAATCCACTGCTATGTGCTTGCTGTTTTTCATAGCACGTCTTGTTCAAAACAGCATCGTTAGCTGTACAAACTTATTTTAGGTTAAATGACATTTCAGCCTTGTGGATAGTTGCCTATAGGAAATATCTGAGCAGTTTCTTCCTTCTTTCTGTGAGAATAGAGCGGTGGTATGGGTGGTAATGAATATTTAGAGTGTTTTTATTAAAAAAAGAACAAAAGAAACAGCACCCACAACCAAACACACTTTCTAACGGCATTCATTAGAATTTAACTGGAATTTTATCAAGATGAATGTGGTTAAGCACTACATTGCACTAAAGGCAAGGGTGAGCTTCTGATGGACTGTGGAACTATCCCAAGAGTGGATTTGGCATGTTTTCCACATATTTACTTGAGATTGTTCAGGGCAAGGATGCTCGAGAGTTAAACACATGAGTTTAGACAGCATAATGGAGAGAAAAGTACATCTGTGGTCCTTGTGACACTTTACAGAATTCTTAGGTTCCATTTTGCATTTCTTTTCTGAATACACGTGCAAATAAACAAGTTCTTTTCTGGAAGCATTTTATAGTCAGGTAAAACCTTACAGCAGCTGTGAAGGGACTGTACATAACCCTGGAACAGTCATTCTGTACCAAGAAGTGCACTGTGGAAGAAGTGCTCTCCTAAGACTGTGAATCCATGGCAAAACTCCTTTGTGCTTAACCTTTGAAACAAATAATGGTTCCCTACATAGCAGTAATATGCTCAGCAAAATTTTGATTTACATTCACAACTTTTATTCTAATCTGTAAAGCCGTGGGAGCATTGTGATGGGTGTAAGTGACTTAATGAAAGGCTGGAACTGTTTAAACAAAGCAGATCCTGTTCCTGTCAAGCAGTATGGTTTCAAAGCAGGGCACTTGGCTGCAATGCAGAAAAGTTTGGTTTCTTGCCATACAGCAATTCTGTGATGTTTGGGAAATCTCTCCTTCCTGCATGCTTTGTTTATCTCTCTGAAAATTTATAGTGATCTCTCTTATGTCACCATGAGCTTCACATCTTAAAATATAGATAAAACAGGATATAATCTGCAGAAAACCTGCTTGCAGAATTCCATGGAACAAAGGACTTTAATGCATGGAAGCTTGTTGCTTTGGAGACAGACAGATATGTTCTGTATCCTGCTCAGTTCCTTGGTTAAGAAGAATCAAATATTCTTATGGTTAAGAATCAATATTGTACATGTTTGAGCAAAACACTGATTGATCTGAAGCTTGCAGGTTTTCTGGTTTGTCTAACAATTTCTTTTGAATGTTTTTAGATAGTTTCTTTTTTCCTTTTCCAGGACTCTGCTTCTGAGAGATGCATTTTCTGACATCTGAAATTTAATTCTCAATAAGAAGTTAACCTTTCATTCCAGAGCATCACGAATCCTAATGTTTAGCAAAGCCATCTTTCCTCCTGTCTACCTAACCCTTAAAAGCCCTTGTTATTAAGGTCCTTTTAACATTGCCAGTTGCTCCCCTCATTTGAGGAGATCCCAGGAACACCTTTTGTTCCCCTTCTCCAGCTAAGCCACCTGCTATTCTGTTTTGAGACTGTCTTGTCTTACCTCATTATCTAGAGCCTTCCTGAACAGATGTTTAGCTAATGAGGCTCTGGCACTGCACAACAAAAAGGGGCTACTTAAGTCTTTATAAACAAATGTTCAGATTTTAGTAACTCCACAGAAAACCTAGTTTTCAGTGGAAGCAAACTCGTACCTTTTTGAGGAGGAGAGAATTAAAATTTGACACTCGAGCAAGTAAAAGTCCTTTATGGCATTGCTGGTGGACTGCAGCATCAGAATCCCAGAAGCATCTATTGTATGATTATTGATAACTTATTTTTGTGCTAGATACTACATGGGCCAGTAAACTAGTAAGCTTTTCAATCACATAAAAATCATCTGGATTGAATCTGGAAGAAGGGTAGCAGAAGGTTGATTCTCAGAGCTTACATTATTTCCTTAAAGAGTAACAACTCATAAGGAAAAACTCTTGCAAAATTCAGATTGTTCTCAGCCAAATTGCTTCACTACCTTTTAATAGAATAAAGTCTCTGAGTCATGATTGTACTTGGGATTGCACTCAGCAGTTGTGTGCATATGTAATAGGTTGAGGAATTCCTCCTTCTTGAAAAGTCAAATGGCTAAATTTTCTCATGAAACAAAATTAGTTCTGTGAGTTTTAAATAAAATGCAATGATTACACTCATGTTGCAATGGCAGTAGTGGTGTTGTACCCTCCCTTGTAGCCAGCATTGAGGGACACCCAAGATTAAGAGCAGATAAGGTTGGTTCACATATTTTTGGTGTCTAAGTCAGAACACAGACCAAAATGCTAATTTACTCAGATAAAGGGGGATTAAAATCCCAAATTCTCTTCCTGAATTTGCCAAATATTTGATTCAAAATGAACTAGAGGGATTTCAACACAGGAAAAGCATGTGTTTCATGGCAAGAATATGTGCTGGGCAAGGGAGAGCTGAGTCAATTTCAGAGTGTTATTCCATGAGATTTGTAAATGCTACATAAAAGGATATCAGAAGGCATCTCCACAGCACTGTAGTTCTATTCAACTGAATTATTCCTGAACTGGACTTTACAATTATTCTTGCAAAAACTCTGAATCAGCCATTTGTGGTTTTTGGTGGATAAACTCTTTTCTAAAACAGGATCTATATTTCTAGGCATCCTAATTTACAATCTAAACAGTTCTGTGTTTAGTACTAGTGATTGCATAATGTTTTGTCACAGTTGAGCATGATTTTTCATACTGAGGTCACCATTACATTGTGATTGATCAAGTTGGTAATATTATAATTTTTTAAGATTTTGTGAAGTTTGTGGTCTTTTTTCAAACTGATCAACTTTTCTCATGTTTTTTGAGCTGTCAAAAACACTTGCAACCACAATCGGATCCCTTTTATTGCAGAAAACTATTACTTTTTAATAAGGTCTAAAATTTACTGAAATATAATTCTACTGTAGAAACACACAGATTCAGATATTAATACTTCCTTGTTACATATTATGTCAAAAAATATGCCGTTGGAGAAAAGAGGATGCCCTACCCTCTGAAAATGGGGTGGTTTGACACTGGCCAGGAATTAAATTCCAAATAAAACACTTCTATTTCCCCTACCCCTTCTGGTAAGAGAGGGACAAAGGCAGAGACTACAGGTTGAGATAACAATTTACTGAAACAAAACAGCAATGGAGTAAGAAACACACAGTGACAGCAGCACACACACTCTGCCCCCTCTCTGCAACGAGGACAAGCTTGCAATACAGTTTCAGACTTACACAGTGGCACAAAATCTCTCTAGCATAAACCAACATCCCTTTATGTGGTCAGAGACACCTAAGCAAGTTTACTGTTGTCTCTGATTTGCATATTCTCTTGTCTCCCCTGGTTTAATCATGAGTCAAAACTGTGTGTTATAAAGCTCTTCACATATCATGTTATACACGGATAGATTCCTGTGAGGCAAAGCACTTGGCACTTTAAAAGATTAAAAAGAAAAAAAAAAAGTAGGAAACACCAAGCCAAGGCTCTGGGAAATGCAGGTTCAGTGGTGACATCAAGATAACTGTAAAGGGAGACTATCAGAGTGGAGTCTATTTATAGAAAGTATGTGTCAGGAGCACCATGCACTGAATAGAAGAAGGAATCTTTGAGCTGGCAATGAGCTCAGTGGCAGATATATATAGCAGTCTTCTGTGCTCTATAGAGTTTTTGTGGCTTTTTAAAAAGTGAGTTTATTTCTTGAGAAAGTTGGTATAATAAGGGCACTAGAAATAAAAATCCTTTGGCTACCTGCAATCAGGGGAAAGTATGAAGAAATGCGATGGTCAAGCTTCCTCCGTTAGTATTTGTAATCCTTTTTTAAAAGGTGCCATGTGACAGATGAAACCTTGTGAGTTTTACACAATCATTTAAAAATTCTAGCATTTCAGGGTACCCATGAAGAATGTCTTTGTCCCAACACCCTTCTATTTTCTTGGCTAGTGCCCGTGGCTTGGGAGGAGGAACATCTTAGAGCATTTATAGTGATGACTGAAGAGAACTTTAAGTTTAAAGTTTGTAATGATGACAGTGCTCTGAAGCAAGCATTTAAACTAGCAAAATGTTTCACAGGAATTGTGGTATCTTCTGTTTGCCAGGTGTTTTTTTTCCTTTTGGAGTTATGGGAAGGCTTAAAAAAAGCTAAATTTGATAATTAGTGTCTCTGCTCTTCCTTCAAAGACCCTAATAAAGGAAAGAGGAAGAGGGTCAAAGTCTCTGTGTCCTGTCTCCAAAATAACTTGGAGGTATTCCACCCTGAAATGCTGCTGCAAAAGACTAGGTCTCAAAATATTTAGATCCCTTGAAAGCATGACTAGGAGTGAGCAAACTGAGGTCCTGGTGTAGCGTATGCTCTGAACATTTCTGCTAGTTTGCCATACTGCTTCAGTCCCTAACCTGACTGATGGCTGTCGCCTGCTAGCAACTGGATTATTTTTGAAACATTGTACTATGAAAAAGGTTGGGTTTGGCTTCAGTAAAAAAAAACCAAAAAAACCCCAAAAACCACCAAAACTTTTGCATTTAAAAGAAGCCACTGAGCATTTTTCTTTCACAGTTCCCTCCTCTTATGTGGACTACATCTTTGCATATTGGTTTGGTTACAAAATATAGTCTCAATTTTTCCTCTTTCTGTCTCAGCCAGGTTAATGCTCATATTTGTCTTTTTGCTATGTTTGTTTTTAATTACTGTAGTGGTACAAATTATTCTTACCATGATATTTTTTATTATGCCTACTGTGATAAATTAGTACAGAATGTTGTAGGTCAGTGTTCTGCACTGCAATCAATTTTGCAGTGACTGGGCTGCAGCATCAGTAGTACATCAGTGCTTTAGAAGATGGTAGAGGAGTTGTTTTACAACTGTAATTACCAATGAAGTACGAGAATTACCTGTGAAGGCATCTGATAACACCTGGATCCAGATGTTCCTTTTCTACTTTACACATCCTTCCCCTCAAAGATAAGTTTCAGTACCTGTAGTGCATGAACTGACACACTGTGTGGGAAATTCTTGATCCAAAGAGCCTCCTTTGTTCAAATTATTAAGGAAACTGGTCTTGACCCTACGATTCTGGCAAAGTAGGAGATCTTTTCTCTGTCTCTTAATTAGGCCAAATGTAGTATTAACTCAATATGTTCTTAATTTTATGTTCAGGCTATTCATCAGCAGTTGAAGGAATCAAAAGGCTGGTTCTTTGTAGCAAGTTCATCTGGAATGTTTACATTTCCATTGAGGAAAATTGTTCGTGCTCAAGCATTTTCGGACAATCTTGTTTTGCACAAGCACTGTCAGACAATCAGGAAAGATTAGTAAGTAGTAGCATTAAGACAGCAGTTGAACAAAGAACAGCCTTGAAAAGCCAGAGGAATAATTAAGAGCAGTTGAGCAAAGCACAATTTCAAGCGTATTGGTATCCATGTCCTTTGAGATAGCATTTGAAAGGGAGAAAATGTAACTGTGTTTGCTGTCCTATTTCAAGGCTTTTATTAATTTATTCCTGCTTAATACTAATGGATAACTTTCAAACTGCATGGCGTATATAAATATATTTTATGTGGTCTATTGTAACAATAGCACTTATTCGGAGGAAAAAAGAGTATTAGTAGTATCTCAGAATTTAGGAACTACTAAAGTTCACAACAACAAAATTTCAAATCAATTTTCTCCCAAGAATCCTCTGGATTTATTGGGCTGAATATAACTATTTAGAGGGTAATCTACTGAAGAAGGATTTTTATAGGGCCTTTTTCTTGTTTAGCAGAGCCAGCAAAACCAGAAGTTACTTGTAAACTTTGCATAAAGTTGGTAAATGGTTTTAATCTCAAGAAAATAAGATGACAATTATAGGAAATAATAATCTGGGGAAAGCATTTTTGCATGATACTTGGTCTCATTTATCTGTGAGAGCAGAGGATGCTGGAAGTTGTCAGTGCACCAGGTCAGTGGCTCTGTAGCATGGTGTTGTATCACAGTGCTTGATCTGAGCCAAGAGCTTGGGACTGTTCAGAGTCTAGGTGACTTGGGGTGCTGGGAGTGGAACCCAGAATGAGCCACTTAAACCGACTTTCCATAAATGCAGGGAAGACTTGATCTCCTTGGTTTCTCTTCTATAAACCACGAATGTCTAGAATTTGAGAGGACGGTAGAGATGTGCACCTTAAAGTTGGATAATGTAATTATATATATCCTATGAATGCTGTAGTTATAAAATATGTAAAATAAACTAGAAATCTGTAAGTCTGGCCTGAGTCTGAACCTGAATATCTGAGGTAATGAAAATCTAGGGCTTCACATTAACCAAACAACAAGAGAACAAAATATTGTGATGAACATGTGTCCATCTATTGAACAGAATAATGTGTGGAGACTGTAGGGAGAAAAGAGAACACAATGTGTCTCTGCTAGACACTGGAATACAGGATTTCTTTCATTCTGATGTTTCCCCAGTTCCCTTTCAGTTTCAGACTGCTTCCAAACATAAGTGATTCAATTAATTTTTCTTGAATTGACATTGAAAGCAGAAAGTCTTCTGCTTTCAGAGGGAAGTCATTATATGAGGATAAAGGCTACAGTTCAGTTATCATAAGGAATACATAGGTTCCCAGGATTCCTTGGTTTCACACAGTTGAGTGAATTGTACAGATATTGTGGAAACACATGTTATAAAAGGAATTTGCAGCTCTTCATCACTTGAGTCAAGCAGGTAGTAAAACCTGATAAATGGAGCCTGAATAGGAAAAGAGGCAATTTTCTAAGGACAAGAATAAAACTCAAACTCCCTGGAAACAGGACAAAAATGAGCATGTGAAGCAGTTTTTGGGAAGCTGATAAAGAGGAACCAAAGGAAAGAAGACTAGGAGGAGTGAACTTTAAGTTAGATGTATTAGATAGTCAGAGAGTGCAGGTAAAGGGATCACTACTACGTAAGCAGGCACAAACTTTGTCTGATGTGATCAGAGATAACACAAAAGCAACACAGGAAAAGGTATGAAGGGGAAAATAGGTCAATTTAATCATCAAGTACTTTTTATCATTGACAAAATAGCAGAGAAATATCACTGCAGAATCCTTCACAAATACATAGTGCGGTATAGCTTACAGTAATACTAAATTAAATTTGGGTACCATTGGTCATGTTGGAATTGTGAAATCAAAATCAGTAAAAACTGTTAAGCATCAGTACTGCTATAGTGTTTATACAGTCTCCTGCCCTGTGCAGTTTTGTGTTCTACTCTGAGCCATTTGTACCCAGAGCAATGCGCTTTTGCAACACACACCACCCGCTCTGGCCATAGGGAGAAGAGGGGAGAGAACTGAAGGTGGACTGTGTTTGTTCTCTTCTTGCTCTTTTCTCCTACTCAGTCTTCTCCCTGTTTTGTATCCAGCCAGAATCCCTCTCCCTGCCACCCCAGCAAAGTGACAGAGCAGAGAAATGTTCTGCTCAGGGGACCTGAGTTGGAGTGAGAGTGGGAAGACAGGAGCTATTTATTTCATGGGAGGGGTGGGATCCAGGTGCTGCAGACAGCAGTGTGCCTCTGGCAGTGAAGACTCTTGGGGAACAAATCTCATCTTCTCTCTACTCTCTTGTCCTTTCCTTCCACCCACAATATCAGGTCATATGTCAAGCAGGGCACTTGAAGTCACAGAGAGAAAAGCTTACATTTTCACCTTCTTCCAACCCTCAGTTATCCTAAAAGTTAAATGGTATTACAACAGAGATTTTTTGGTATCCATATGGCAGAACATTTAAATGCTGGTCTTGGGCAGCTGCCTTGATGAGCTGAGACTCGGAATAAATCATCTTTTGTTCAAGCTCAGTTTCCTTGTGTATCATTTGTATGAGCAATGCATCTGTCCCATAAACTGGCCTCTTTCTGACTGGTGAATTTAGAGGAAATGCTGGATCGGCAGGATAGGGGACAAGTGAGACAGAGGGGTAGGTAGGAGCCGTGTGCCCAGCAGGTAACAAATGTGTTCTGCTATGTGTATTTGGCTGTTGTCTGTCCTATCATGCATTCTTCCTTTCAGGCCAATGAAGCAGAAGTGAGAGGAAGAAATACATGTGCAGCTCAGAAAGCTGGATTAAAAAGGAAGACGTTGAAATGAAATAATGTTGAAGTTATATCTTTTTTATTTGCTGAGCTAATAACTTTTCTTGAGTAAAGTTACTTGAATAATCAATATAAAAGATAGACATGAACACTAAATCTAACCTCCCATAAAAAACTGAAGGGTTTAGTGACTGGAAAATACCTTTTGATTTACCTAGTGTATTTTACTTCTGTAAAATTCCTTTTCTTCTCTAGTTTCCATGGGTGCTGGATTGTTTCTCTCTTTTGTTTTTGTAGCAAATCTGACTTTGAATCTTCCATAAAGAGGAAAATCAAAATTAATTCAGGCTCCCAGGCTTGATGCTGTCCACTTGTTCTCATAGAAGCACTATGATTTATACATATCAAAGCAGTTCAGTTCATAGGTGAAAAAAAATTGGATTACAGTTGCAGAGTGTTTTATCACAATATGGAAAACCCATTTTATTGCCATCCCTTTGGTTTTTTTCCTTAACATTTTCTGAAATTTAATTTCTGGTACTTTTTATTTTCTTTCTCTTGAAGAGAATGTAATAGTTATTTGTCAATTTTTGATGTTGGTATTAGAAAAGCACAGACAATTGCATGTCAGTCTCAGACCTCCATCTTTATCTGAATAAGACACATTGATTACACTAAAATATTCATCTGTCTTATGTAAAGAATGATAAACTCTGGGAATCTGAACTGTAGGATATGGTACGAGGCATGAGGAGCTATCTAGTCCCTTGCTCTTAAACAGCTTTTCTCTTCCAGTACATTGCTAGTTTCGTATGAGAAATCTGCTTTAGGTGTTGGATGAGGAAATCTCAGGTGTTCAGCATTGTTCCTCGTCAGTGAGGATTCATTTGTTTGGCCAGTTCACAAAAAAATGTAGACATTCGCATATAGATGAGTCAAATTAGTCTCCTAATCAGCTGTTGGTGTAAAGTGTGTACAATCAAACCAGTATGAATTTTCTGATCAGGTTAATGTTTTTCACATTTCTCTTTCATTTGTAATGAATTTCTATCATACCAGCAGGTAGGCAGGAAACATGGTCCCTTTCACTGGCAAAATCAAATGGGATTTTTCCTAATTGTGAGTTAGAAAAATTTCTAGGTGTGAATTTCAGTAGATTTTCTGTTTAGATCATATTAAATAGCATGTAGTGATAGCAAGGTAATAGAATGTCTTAAACGGTTTATTAGTTTGAGGGTTAATTTTGGTTACTTAAGATAAGAAAAGTCTGCTTCAGTCATCCTATTCTCTTTCCTGGTACCTCAGAAACTACACCTAATGTGGGCTTCAAACTCTGTTTGATGTGAACAGCGACAAAAAACAAATGAGATTTGTTGGAACTTTTGGGGGGTTAGGGTTTTTTTTTAAAGTGACCAGCTAAAAAGTACTGAATTCTGAATAGTTGAGATCAAAGCTTTCCACATGGTGAGCCACACATTTATTGCATTTATGGGATGGTTACTGCCAGACAGCGATGGGATGTTCCTAGAGTAAGAGCTGGATTCCAGCAGAGAATTAGCTTCCTCTGGAGGAAAATGTGGAGACACTGATGGTGGCCTGTGGGTGTTACACCAGCCCACCAGTCAGTCAGTCCCAGACCTCCCTTCTGTGACTCTTAAAGACTTTGCAGATAGTGGGGAAAAATGATATGGCTGAGATGGGCACAGTTAGGAAATCTGTCTCTAGTGTTATCACACAGCATGCCTGGGTCGGTTGCTAACAGACCAAACCTTTGATCTCCAGAATAAGGCTGCTTTGCTTTTCCTTCCTATTAGAGCCACGCTTGAGCCCGAATATGGCTCAAATGCTTCTGATCTTACTTTGATAGAAGGGGATCAAATGGCATCTAGGCAAATGGTTTGGTTTTAGAGCCACATGTCTGTGCACTTCAGTATTTAAGTAGGTATTATCCAAGTAGTCTTCCAGAACCCTGAGATGGCGATGTACAATTTCCTAAATGTATGCAGTTTTGGAATGTCACAATATTCTGTGTACTCTGTTCAACTCTATATGTGCTGTGTAGGAGTGGTACAGATGGAACTAGATAAAGATCTTGCTTTTAATTTTATGGGCTCTTCCATTTGAAACACACAACTTTATTTTTTTCATCCTGTTTGTGTGAAATATTAAACTATTCTTTGAAAAGTTTGTTGATTTTTGACTTATGGCATGACAGATTCTCTGTGAGTGTGAGCATGTGTGTGTATTTATGTTTATTTTTTCCTTTCCTGAAATAAAAATCTGCTCACATAGTTTTCTATTCAGAAAAAAAAAAATTATTTCTAAAGAACATAAAACTTTAGCCTCCTGTTTTGTGAATTGTTATGCTGAATGGATCAAATGCTTTTTGCGGTAAATCATATATTTCAATGTGCGTGTCAGACTTCAACACAATATAAATAATCTGTTCTGATCTGTACTATATGAGGATTTTGCCACTAAAAAAACAGTTCTGTATATTTTAGGGAAGGAGTTAATATGTTTGTGTTTTGTGAAAGAACACAGCCTCTAAAGTCTTTGCAGTTTTATTGCTGAAGTGTTTGCATAAAACTAATGAAAATGGCTCAACAGAATTTATATTTTGAAGCTCCTTCTAGACTAGACATTGTATCCTTATTATTAATATTTCAGCCTTGATTTTAAAAAGCTTCTTTTGCATTTTTTTTCCCTTAGAAGAATTAAATATTATTCTCATTACTCACAAAAAGCACCCACCTCAAACCCTTTCAATCTTTAGGGTTTTTTTAAATTTTATTTTAAATATATTCATTTAAATGCTTCAGAGGATAAAGAATTAAGAATAGACATTTTCATTGCAAGGATTGTGAAGTTATCCAGCATTTTAACAAAGCTATTGTTAGTGCTTTGGAAAGGCTTTTCTTTAATCAGATATTTAATGCTGCAGCAATCAGAACAGGATAATGGTGACTTTTTAGCAGCTTGGAAAATAGGGATAATGGCTATTGTAGTGTGTAGCAGTGGTCCTCAACTGTCTGTCTAATATAGCTAAACATCTATTGAGAGCAAAGGAAGATGTGTTTTTCCCCCATTTTGGAGTGTTTCCATCATCCTTTATTACTTCTTGTTGTAACACATGACAAGCATTTACTTCTTATTGCAATGAGGAATATCTTATCTCGCTGTGATGGCTGAAATCTTTCCTATTTAATGGGGTAAAACCTAAAAGGGTAGTGAGGATCACCAAATCCTTTTATGACTGGGTACCATATGCCCTTTTTCTTTTAATAACTGGATATTGAATGTCCTCTTCAAACTGGTTAGCTATTTGAATTACAGGTTGCAGTCTGACCCTGGAATTTCGTCAGGGAAAATTTGATTAAAGTGATTTCCACATTCTCTGATTTATGTAACATTTTCCTTGTCTGTAATTTAAGAAGTAACAAAGAGTACCACCAAACTTTTTTGCTTTCAGCAAGCATATTACAGAATATCTTCCCCGAAATCATATACTTTTGTCTGAAGTTCTAACTTTCTATGGCTCTATGAATAGCCACAGAAATAAGATGCCTGTGGCCATGAGGGACATAGTGAATACAGGTCTCTAAGTATTTAATAATTGCATAGGAGAGAACAAATTCAAAACATGTTGTTGAAGGAGATGCACCACAGAATATCTTGGAACCAAATCAGAATTTCTTCTGAGAGCAGAAAATTAATTTTCAAATGCTTACTCTAAACAAAACATGAACTTTAGGGACCTAATTTATATTTTTAACTAGTAATAAGTAATGGAAAGCTTACATTTAATGGAAAGACTACATTTAATCGATTTTTGTTTCCAAATTTCCTTCAGATTTTTAATTGTGTCATTTAAAAGTGCTGTAAGTAAAAGTGCTGTTAGATTCACTTTTCATTTAGGCTAGCAAAAATAACCAACAAAAAATCCTAATTCTTTTTGGAACTGAAAGTGAATGGAGGAACACATTGCTTACAGACAAGGCATACCACTCTGCTACTGGGTTAAAGACTAACATAGACAAATCTTCCAGCAGTGAAAGTTGTTTATGGATCTCCTGCAAAAATTACAAATTACATGGCACTAACTTGTTAAAGAAAAAAAGAATCTAACTAGTGCTGTTGAATGACAGAAGAGAATTCAGTTCAATCTTTGCTACACTTTACAGACCTGGACATGATCTACATATATTGTATTATTTTTCCATTTTCAACACTGGAACAAGGGAAAACAGTGGAGAACTTCAGACCAGTAACTAAGGTGTGATTTTTTGGCAAGTTCTTTGACTTGCTTTATACCTTTCTTAGCACTGAGATAAGTAAAAAAGGGTCAGGTGTTTGGTAAATGGAAGACAAATATTATCCCAACTATGATCCTCCCATATGGGAAAAACTGATCTTCCTCCCTATGAAGGCTGTCAGCTGTCAGGTGATTGTGGGATATTCCTCAGTCAGAGCAATATTCCAGTAAAGCTAACTGGATCCTGCTGGAAAAAGAGCTGTAAGGATTACAACAGAATTTTCACATGATGAATTGATGAGTTTCCCTGTCTCAGAGTGGAAACTTGATTCAGTATTTAAGAACAGATCTACGTTTTAAGTAAAAAGAGGGCTGGCTGATGATGAATTCTCAGTTTTGTCTTAAAGCTTTCTTTTTTCAAACAGAGTATCACCTTTCCCTCAAGTGGGAAATTTGAGAGATACTTTGTGCATTCAATAGAGAATTCAAGCAGGTAGGAAAATATCCATAAAATCACTAATGTTATAGATAAAGTCAAAACCAGTGCTTTACATGTTGAACATAAACGAAAGCATCGAAGGAGTAGGAATCTGTCTGTTAATGCCATCTATATGAGCTTTTAAGTAATAGAAACAATAACTACATCCTAAACCCTTGTCTACAGGAAAAAGAAACCTGTGTGTTTTTCCTTCGCCCACTCCTCTAGAATGTCAGAGTGAACAGCTCCCTTGCTGTAAAATATGGACTGGATTGGCTGTCTCTGTTAAAAAGAAGTGGGGAAAAATGTCTGTATTTGTCTCTGGGGTGGATTAATGACTGTTACACAAGAGAACAAATACTTAAATGCAGGGTGCACATTATTAGTACGTATGTGCTGTAAACCACACACAGACAATGGTGCAAAGGATCCTGTGAGTGGGCAGACCGACTGTCTGAAGTGAGCTTATAACAAGTTCCTTCCTCAGTAAAGTAGTGAGATACCTCCATATCCAGAACATACCATCAAATCTCTGTAACTCCCTTTCCTGAACCAGTTGCATGGTGTCTTGAACAAGTTTATACAGTGCCACTCAAAGCACTGCAATTCTAAAAATTCGCAGAAGGTAGGATATTTAGACTATAATGTTTTTTAAAGGAATGTCAAGTAAAGAAAATAGTTGTTTCAGGCTGGATAGGCTAAAGATGAGACTGCTGCTCTTTAATGTAAGATCTCTGGAAGTCAGGCTAGCAAACAGTTGTAAGATAACACCAGGACAGCTGGACGGCTGGGTTAGAGCACGAATAAAAAAGTCCTAACCTCTAGTTTTGTGCTTAGCTGAATCTAAAGAAAGCCTTAAAAAAAAAAGTCTTGCATTACTGTGCCCGTCAATTCTGTCCTTTTGTGCAGGTTTTGATGGGCTGTAATTGTGTTCCTGGCATTCACAGTGAATCACATTAATTTTGCTTTTAACTCTTTTGAAATTCAATAGAAAAATATGCAAATTGTACAGAAGGAAGTATGTAGTTCAAAAGAGGTGTTATATGGTGAGGTTTTTCTTCTCCTAACTGCAAGAATAGAAGCTTCATTGTCTTTTCAGGACTCTTTTATTCATCTTGATAAATCAGGAGTCTGTTTCCTCCCCAAAATTTGAAATTAATTTTTCCAGCTCCTGATTATATTCTAGTGTTTCTAGTGTGGTGTGTGGAAGGAAGAAGGGGTTCTTGTTGCTATTATTATGCAATAGCATACATTCCTCTATGACAAAACGGGTTGTTCCCTTATGGATCTTCTTAAAAATGAAACCATCACAGTGATATTAACTGATTTAGTCAGCAGTGGAGAGAGACTAACTCTGCTCTTAGAGTCTCTTTGTGAATAAACTTGCTACTGTAACTCTGAGATGTCAGGGGTTCAGTGTGTGATCAAGTGCATCTTACGGAAGTAGGGTTTATGAAGTGCCATAAGCATAACAGAAAGAGTATGCTAGCTGAGTGGTGAGATGGCTTAAACAATGGTGTCATCAGATAATTTCTCACATTTTGTCCGCCAGGAGTCCAGCTCTGCCCCATTCAAATACTGGTTCCAAACCCAAATGAGGATTTTTTTTCTCCCCTTTTGAGCAGGATGGTGTATGGATGAGATGAGGAACAGAAAAACACCCCACCAAACAAACCAACTCACAAAACCTTGTCCTATGCATATGAAGATCACCTTTGGAGGGGAGATATTCATCTATTCAAACTCTTATGTTTAGCTTGCTAGCAATGCAAATATATTTTGAAATCTATTGCTTGCTGTTGACCTGCTGCCAACAGGAGATCAGGCCATACAGAAAGGCATTGACCTCTCATCCTATGTGAGCTTCTAGAAGTTACTCAGTACTATAAGGACACATTTGCTTTGATTTTCCAGCTTGGTTCCAGCAGCTGCCTTTGCCAGAATAACTTGTGAGCTGGAAAAAGAACAGTCTTACTGCCCCCCACTTCCTGCCAGAGAGCATCCCCCTGGAACACTTGTGTATTTTCCTCTTATGAAATGAAGCGAGGAAGGACGGTAAAGACACAGAAGCACTGTAAATGGCTATTGATAGTCATTTTAATATCTCTCAGCTTTGACCTAGGAGCAGCTATTACCCATCAGCTGTACTGCACTCAGAACAAAATAGAAACAACCCAGGGCAGTTACTGTGGAGAAAACACCTTGTGCCAACTCTCTGTCCTGAGGGAACTTCTGTTCCTAAAGCTTTGAGAAGAATGAAGCAATTAATGTCTGAGAGGCTAAAGTGGATATTGCTCATTAAGGTGTACTTCATGTATATTTCTCCTGTTGTATTTGTGACTAACATTGGCCCCCGGGGGCTACCTGAGGGATAAAGTGTTGCTGCTTTAAGCACACTGCAGAGTAATGGCTGCTGTGGATGACACAAGAAGGTGGTAATGCAAGGGGAAGGTGGGCACTGAGTGAGGGAAAGGAAGGAGATTTGGGACAAATTGGCAGTGTGCCTGCAAAATAGGGAGGGAAGCAATAGACATTTCTGCTCGGCAGGTACGTTGTACAAATTCCCCAGACTGCATCACCTTGAACCTTTTGTTTTAGCCCTGTTCCCACATTTGGCACTGCTTTTACTTACGAGAAAGGTGTGTCTGGTGTATTTGTGCACTTGGAGATAGGTGTAGGTTTCCGATAAAGTCTGCAAGCGAGGTGTGTGTGGGAAATACTGGAAAATTACTGATGCTTCTAAAAGGTTTTTAGTCTTAATGCTCTTTCAGTCTGTTTCTGCTCACACCTGAGGTTCTGCAAATGCTGGGTTTGGTTGAAGAAAAGGCCTAAGTGTTGTCTTTCCCATCCTTCCTCTGAAGCTGTAAAAAAATAACAAGAGGGGGGTAGGGGGCATATGTAAACTGAACAGATTCAATTTTAGAAACTATTTAAAAGTATTCTTTTCATGCTGTGAAGGGAAGAGAGGGAATATATTGCTCTAATGACAAAACTGTTTGTGTGCTATCTGGGGAGTGGACAGTGAGCAGCAATACAAGGTTGACGCTTCTTCAAATTAGCATTCAAAACAAAACATTCCTGGAACCACACATTAAATTTGTTCTTTATTTGTGCAAGAAACCTTTGCTATTTGTGCTGGAATTCATATTTAACAGTGAACCACTACCTTCAGCCTTTTATGCTGACTACAAATATGTTCCTTTGCACTTACTGTTGTGTCTTCACCTATTTATATAAATACTTAAAAAAATTAGATTCATTGGCTTTCATCATGTGGTGGCTTGTTGGTTCCTGTATGTTATGCCTAAGCACAGGTGTATTTTCAAGTACATTAGTCTGAAAACTTAGATCCTGCAATTTTTTCATAGCTAAGATTGAAATTTAATGTTTGATACTTCAAGGGATTTTTTTGTTTAGTTTTGCTTCTTTTTTAAAAAAACACTGATAAAACCCAGGTGTATAGAATAACTACAGTGCATAAAACTCTTTGTAATGTGTGGTTATGTTCAGAGTCTTGTAGCTGGTATTTTAAGATTGAGGCTTCTGAGAACACACTTCCAAATGTGAACAAGGACAAGAGCTTTGACTTTGTTGTTGTAATTCAATGCATGTAACAGTGCCAGGGCAGTAAAGTCAATTCTCTGGCATCTTCATGGTCATTTTTACACACATTTTTCTATCAGAACTATTAAAATGGTACAATAACACTTAGGATGAATGAAAGTTTCAAAATTTTATTAAATATATCAATATGTCAATCGAGTGCTGCATTTGGCAATTTGGCTTGTTGCTGTCTGTGGAAGAGGAAGGTTTTTACACACATGAACACTTTGAGAAGGTGTACCACGGTTGCCTTTTTATTAAGCAGTGTAAAAACCGCAGGTTAAGGTCACAGTGATTGTTTTGGTGAAGGCAAAGAAACCTTGAACAAGAGAACGGTGGCTTTTACAAGGAAGTGGGGAGATGTGAAAGGATAGGAAAACTTCACAAACTGGACTATTGTTTTCCAGAAAAGCAAACACACCCTATCAAAACCTAGGCTGTTTACTTGTGAAGGGGAGTTAAAAGCAGGGAGTTCACACCTGATTTAAGTGAAAGAGTAGAGTCTTAAACACTTGGCTCCATCCTTTCTTGATGCATCCCTATTTCACCTGCTTTTCCTCTTTGCTTATTCTCATACATTCTTGTTTTCACTAGCCCATCTCAGGAAGGGATTTCTTTTGGCATTCTCCTTTAATAAGAGAGAAATCCAAGTCTCTGGGTTTACATAAATTTATTGACAGCCTCCAGGCTTGTCTTGCTGCACCTGTAGTTGAAAATGATTTGCCATACACGACTAGCAGATTGGAATACTCTTGCATTTTATTTTTATTTTATTATCTGCTGCAATATTTTCTAATAAAGAAACTTTATCTTTTCCATGTATAGTCATAGAGGTAAAGGAGGATTTATCCTTTCTCCAGACAAGGACGAAAGACAGAGAGAGAAGAATGAAAGTGGAAAAACTGCTTTGGCCCCCTGCATAAACTGAAATTTTATGTCATTCATAATTACCTTCAAGCTCCTAGAAATGGTGCACTTGCTGAAGTTTTGGCATTCTGCAAAATAGCAACATCTGATTTCTCTTCACTTTTGTTCATTTCAAGTATATAACTCACATTTGGTCTCCACTTTAAGCAGTGTGAGTTAAGGCCACTGTCTATCTGTTGGAATTGTTGTAATTTTACTAAAAAATCCCTATACGTGATGGTGCCTTCCCTCGCAGAAACATGGGCTACAAATAGCAAGAAAAATATATTCCATGCCTAAAACAATAAATAGGATTTATGTCTCTAAGCAGAAAAAAAGCAATGCAAATTCCCCACAAGAACTAAAAGAAAAAAAACCTCCACAGTGTCAGTTGGGTTTTTGCTGTATTTCATGTGTCGTTGCTGGTGTTACCTGTGTGTGATGAACCCAGAGTTCAGTTCCTTCTACCTTGAGTGCAGTGTTGGTTACCAGGAGGACTTGGAAAGGTCCTTTCCATTTTTCCTTCAAGGACTCAAAATTCCAAGTCTTTACATATGTAAAATCCTCAGGTTGGCATGATTTAAGAACAATTTTTACCACCTCCCTAGTTTTATTTGTATGACAGGGAAAGGCTTCTGACCATCCCAAAAGTGTACCTTCCAACACCAGAAGATACATATACCCTTTTTGTCTGGATAATTCTGAGAAATATATTTGCCAGTAATCTCCATGTGAATTTCCCTGTTAACTGTTCCAGGAGGCGACCTTTCCCTATTTATGGGATGATTTTTTAAAGAAATTGGACATTTCACTGTTATTGACTTTCTATTTCAGTCATTCCCTCACTAAATACAGAGTTTTGCAGTCTAGATGTCAGGGACTCAATTCCTCCATGAGTTTTGTTATGTTCTTTTTCCATTATTTTCTTCATTACATGAGGTGGAACCATTGGCTGTCCACCATCCCTATTGAGATTTGTAGTGGGTTTTAATATATTCTGAGCTAAGTTCTCCTCTGCAGGTATTCAATAATGAATAAGTTGTTTCTGAATGAATTTTAAAAAATTTACATTTTCATTCCCCACCAACAATGTAACCAGGGGATTCCCCTGGTCCCCTTCAGGACATTCTTCATCTTCACTTAAGGTCATGAGTTTGATGGTTTGAAGAGCCAGATTTATGTCTTCCTGATTTTTCCCCAGCCTGGGGACACTCCCTTTCCCAATGTTGTTTATTTGGCTGGATGCACAAGGAGATATCTCTGAAATATCATGCATGCTAAGCACAGGAAAACCTCCTTCTTATATACTATATTTTACATGCATATTCATAGGTTTTTCTGAACCCATTAACATATGCTCCCTGCCCTCTCTAGATGTGTTCTTCTGTCCTGGGTGTTTCTTTGGTGGCCCATGGTGGTTGGTGACCCCACAGTCATACCTGATTGCCTGGTGAAGTGGTAAAAGTTGGCATAACTGGGCTGGTTGCTTTCCAGTTCTTCCTACAGAATGAGTATCGTGTGGCTCCGTAAGCCAGTGGATTTGAAAAATAAGCATTGTATCAACCCACCAGGTGCAAATGATTTCTCATCTGGCAACCGTTGGGGAGTGGAAAAAATATGCTCATAGATGAAAACTTAAAAAGATGGGTTGGATGTCCCTTATGTATTAACAGTCTGAAAGCAGATTGCTCCCCCTCAACCCTAAAACCTCCCATGAGTGTGTTTCCTAAACCAGTATAGTGAATTTAGGTGAATTGATCTCAGTTCTTGAGCAGCTGGACTTATAATGTGATCTTGCAGAGGAATATATAGTCTGGTTGACTAAAACAGAGCTGTCCAAACAGATTACCTGGCTTTTAACACAATTCTGCTTTTCTGTGCACGTAAGGCAGAGTCAGATGCATTCAGGAGCACAGCATAGGTATAACAGACCTATACACCTATACAGACCTACACCACAGGTGTAACAGCCTTCTCCTAAAATGGCTGTAAACCTTATTGTTCATCCAGCTCTAAACACTCTGTCTCTGAAAAGAAAGAGGGTTGTTTGTACTGTGAGATTTGATGCGTCTAACTGAGCCTTGGCTTTTAATTTACACACCTACATAATCCCTGCAGAGAAGGAGGTGTTCTGAATTGTTCTCTTGGGGTGCTTATCTTCCTCTATTGACTGAGAGACAGAATGTGGAGGGAAGGGCAATCTTCCCTTGTATTTAGTTGCAAAGACATGAATATATCCCCTTCTCTCCCACTACCCATGCTGATGAACATTTTATTCAAGCAAACTAATTTCCAGACCTGGAAAAAATATATAAGAAAGCATGTGGTGACTCAAAAAACAAAGAAAAAGCTGTCATGAAGAGTAGGCAAAATGCCATATGTGTTGGTTGAAGCAGTAAAGCTCATGGAGAGAGCAGTAGGGACTAGAATTAAACAGCTTTGAAAGCCATTTCACTACTGGTCTATAAGCTGCAAGGTGGAGTGAAAGCCAATTGTCTTATCTCAATAGCATGAGCCTTAGAGTCAAAGCTGTTTGGGTTTTTAATCACCACCTGGACTGTCAGCCAGTTTAGTGTTCTGTCACGGAAAAGTGTTTGGATTTACCTTTATGGTCACCTTTCTGATAAAGATGCTTATGCACATCTCTGATAGCAGACTCCTCTGCAATGGTCAGGATGTTCATCCTGAGGGATCATCAGGAATGCTTTGCACTCAAGAAATTTTTGTTTAGATTTTGTTTGAATTTTTTGTTGCTTAATTTTTATTTGGATCCTCAACTCCCACTTTTTCGCCTCTACCAAGGCCACTGCTCATCTCTGAATCAAGAGGGATTTGTCAACAGTATTTTTTCTGGGATGATTGGAAAAAAACCTATTTGGTTTTAGAAATGGAAATCCAGGCCCTGTAAATTAGCTTGAAAATTTTAATATTTCAGTTACATTAGAAGAATTAAGTCTTTAATTGCTTTATTGATTGATATATGTGAGCTTTAGGAGAGCACACAGGATTTACGTCAACCTCCCCAGTGTTTCTCTTGAACTCTGTGAAAAACAAAGAAAGGACTGACTATCTCAGAAAAACTATAATTGTCTTCTCTCACTCTTTAATACTAATATCAGTCAACAATGGCTTCAGTGAAACTTACTGAAACAATTAATATGATCATCAATGCTAAGTAATCCAGAGGACAACCAAATCCATAATAACACCAAGTTATAAATCCCCGTGAGACCACTGATATCGATGGAACCCACTGTTGGTTTAAAATTTGGATAAGTTTAATAAGTTTTGAGTAGCAGAGGTGATGCTTATCAGAATAAAGGCTAGGGTCCACTGTTGTGAAGTGGCACCATTCAGATTTCAAATAGCCTTTTTCTGTTTGAGAAGAATGTATATTTTTTTCCTCTGCCCCAGAAAGAGTTGCATGCCCAAAAATCTGGACATTTTTAAGATCTCTGTTATTTATGGGTACTATTTAAAATTCTAAAAATGCTTGAGCTTAGTTCTATTAATCTCTGTCTTCCTACAGACTTTTTTCTTTCATGTGGATGTTTGGGACCATTTGAGAAACAATTTAAAATACAATGTGAGTAAGATGCTACCTCTATAATACCAAGGAAATATCTTTAATTACCTTTTAGATAAAAGATAAAGGTCTTGATGTCATTTATTCACAGGCCTCTTATTAGCCAGTATGACATGTGTGGGAAACTTCTGGCTTGTAACAGCCAAAGTGCATTTGTTGAGAACAGTCATGTCAAACCAATCAAATTTCTTCCAGTGACAAGGTAACCGACCTTTGCATAGAAATAAGAAACAGAGGTTGAATATCTTCAGTAAAGCTTTCGTTTTGATATGCACTATATTCCCATAAGCAAACTAGATTAATACACTTAATTGTAACTAGTAAAATAGAATTTCAGTAGTTGTGGAACAGAATGGATGAGTAAAAAAAGTAGGATGCTTCAGGGATCCATCCTGTCTGAAATGCAATTCAATGTTTTCATCAATTACTATGATGACAAAATTGAGGATGTTCCCTTGATTTTAACCCGAGGAACAGCTGTGCAGGTAGCAGTTCATAAAAACATCTGGGAAGTGGTGTGGATCAGAACCTGAACAGAAGCTGACGCTGTAACACAGCTATCAGAAGGAAAAAGGTGAATGAAATGGAAGAGTTGGAAAAAATATGAGATTCTGAACATTGGTAAAAACATAGCTGAAATGTAGTGGCAAGTTTTGGTTAAGAAGAGAATCATGTGCCTGGCACACAGCAATCCCGCACCCAGCATGTGACAATCATGCGGCAGTCGTGCTTGGGTATGATGATAATAAAAACTACTCTGAGTTTCACTCAGCACAGTGTAATTCAGGGAGAGTCCAGAGCAGTAATCCTAGGAGTGCACTGACTCCTCATCTTTGTTTTTACAAAACTGAGGTCACTAGTGGTTAGAACTGACATTTTCCACTCACTCTTCACAGCTGTAGAGTAAGAAAAATTACTTGAAATCACAGCAGCCTACAAAATAGCAGTTATGCTAAGTAACACAGTAATTCAAAACAAATAGCACAATAATTCAAAATAGTACAAATAATCAAGAATTTTCACTATGTAATACCCACTCAGGCTTCAGCAGCTCCAGAATTCTGCTCTTTTACTGAACTGTGCTTTCATGATAGATGGTGAAAATGACTTCGCAGCATTTATCTCTGATCACTACAGGCAGGTTTTATACTATTCTAATGATTTTAACTCCAATGCCTGTTAAGTAATAAGCACTGAAGGACTTAGTTTTCCCTTTAACTGCTCTTCCTCCTTCCTTTAGGGCCACTGCTCGCCATGAAAACACCCACACTTTTAACTGTATCAAAAAAAGAGCGTCTTGCCTTTAAAACTCCGATTTTAAACACTAGGCATTTTGCACAGAGGAGAATTTGGGGAATGGCAAAAAAAACCCCAAAACAATGGAAAATAATAAAAGTTATTGTGGTAACAGCCACTGGGGAATGCAGTGTTTGGGACATCAGAAGCCCAGCAGATTGATCTCTCTATCACATGATGAAGAACATAAACGAAGTTAAAACTTCCCAGTGCTCTGTGCTTATGCCTCATCATTCCGATAGCCTTGCTGACCCTCAGAGCTGCTTCTGATGTGGAATTGGGCAGTCTACCACCTGGATCAGGGAAGAGCTATGACTTTCATTTATTGCCAAAGAGCAATGAAATTCTTTTTTCTGTTCGAGTGCCAGCAGCACTTGAACCTGCAATAGGTAGCAAGTCCAGAGGAGAGGATGTGCCAGAATTTTGCCGGTGCTCAGAAAGATGTGAATGATTAAAAATTTATTTTTCTTTTTTGCATTGAGCAGCTTGCTTTCTTGTTTAGTAAACACCAAGCTAGCCAGGCTGTGCAATATCACAGCTCACAGTTTAATTACAGAGAAAACACCGTGGGTGTGCTGTACCTGCACTAAGGGAAAGCAGAAACAAGCAAAGAAGATCAGTCGAGGCAGAGAAAAAAAATGCTGACAAAACAGAGTAAGGAAAAGAGAGCGTGAGGGACTGGAAGAAATGAAACAGGAATAAGCAAGATGTCCTCAGTGTTTTTCAGCCCAGATTCTATGCCCAGGCTTTGGCTCACACATTAAGTCTAGGTAGCACTGCATGAGATTCTGTGCTTGATGCAGATAAATTAAAGCTGCTTTGCAATTTGGAATATGTGAATCTCCAAAGTACCAAAGTACCTTTTGGTACTTTGGAGAGTGGAGATGGTGAAAAGTGAAAAACAGTCTTGGGTTCTCATCCCACTCCCTGAAGGAGAGAGCTTGGGCACCCTTGCTCATGCTGATCTTACATGAATGCCCGTCAATGCCCTCGGCTGCCAGGCATACAGAGCAGCATAACTTGTCTCCCCACCTGCCAAAGATCCAGTAAACTGCACTCAGCTGTCCAGGTGCCAGGCACAGGCATCTTATGGTAGCAGTGCCATGTGAGCTAAAATCTTGCTTTCCTTTGAACCAGGAGTGACCTTTTCCTGTTTTCATACTATCTGAAAACAGGTTGGGAGGATGACTTTGCTAGTTCTTTCAGCTCTCACTGCTGGAAGGGCATTCAGAAGGAAGAGCATTATTTCATTTATGCTAATACAATCCATGCTGTCATTGCATTTACATTCTGTCAGGGCTTGAAGTCCGAATGGTAAGGTGGATTTTTCAAGGTGTTGGATGTATCTGCATCAAAAATGACTTCCTTTTCTCTGTGTTTTACTTTTGCTTAGCAAAGTAAGAGTAACAGTGAAAGTAAACAGGTAATAGCCAAAATACTTCGACCTGTAAAAGGGAAAATATTTTGCTTGTAGAAACTTAATGGTATGAATCTGAGTTGTTTTATGATTTGGGCACAACTTCATGTGTTTCCTTTCTGCCACAACCACCCCCCACCCCCTCCTCCCTTCATCTGAATCTTTGAAGAATTGTGTGTCTGTATGTTTAAACCAGTTTTCAGCACTGGGAGCCCCTTTGGTTAAATTATGTGCTGTGTTGCTGTTAAAGTTGTCTCAGTGTTTTGTGACCAAGTGTAAATTCAATCTATAATTTTTACAATAGTGTCTGCCTTCTAGGATTTGCAAATTTTAATAATACTTGTTAAATTTTTCCTTTGCTTTTGATGATGAGGACAATTTTATGAAGACAATCATTCTTCCATCTGTGGTTATATCATTCAACTTTGTTTTCTCTGTCCTGTGTTATTCCACCTACTACAGTCAGCATCTCTGCTCCTGCTGGTACAAGCTGTCGTCCCAGTCTGCTCCAGACTTTTAATCTGTGAATCTTGCTGTTTATGTTAAGTCCTCCTTTGCTATAGTGTCCCTCTGAATGAGCTGCTATTGGCCTTCCTGCCCTGCCAATCCTCCAAATTAATTCCTTTCATTTCCAAATTTCTCTCTTTCTGCTGTTGCAAAGTAGATTGTGTTCCCAATACTATGATTTTTTTGTGAGTAACTTTATGCTTTTTATCAGTGAACCCCAGCATGGCTCCTGCTGCTTGATTGAATGCCTGTGCTGACCTAGCATGCAGCAGCAATTTCTTCCTCCTGCACTGCTATTTTTGTTTCTTGCCATCTTGATCATTACTAAGTTTTGGTTTTTTTTTTTTTTAATCAGCTAACGCTCATTCATATAATTTTCTTCACCTCATCCCTGCCAATAAACCTGCCATGTTTGATTTGCTCTGCCATTTATTTGACTCCTTTGGCTTCAAGTGTGCATATACATCTGTTTTATGTGGACTTGTTTTCACTTTTTCCCAAATGGCTTTTGCAAATATAGCCAATTTCAGCCATATTTTAGAGAAGTAAAGCTATCCAGGAAGATTAGGCTTCTACCCTTTCTTTGAAAAGTGGAGCACTAGAGCAGGCTCCTCAGGGAAGTAGTCACAGCACCAGCCTGACAGAGCTCAAGAAGTATCACTCTCAGGCACATGGTGTGACTCTTGGGAATGGTCCTGTGCAGGGGGAGGAGTTGGACTCAATGATCCTCATGGGTCCCTTCCAGCTCAGCATGTTCTGTGATTCTGTGTGATTCTATTACTGTAACAGAAGACACATTTTAAGGAAATTTGGCTAATGTATGTATTTCTTTCTCAGTTACCAGTATATATGGAATTTGTGTACAATTGCTGTGAAAAATTAATCAAGTTTAATTATACATACCTGTTTTTAAAAATTATGTCCTACATCCTTTACCATAGTAAACAAATTATTTTTTTTCTCTGAAGGCTTGTTTACTTTATAGACTGGTGTTTCTGTCTTTTTTTGCATGTACCTGAAAGCTGCTTTTGACACCCTTCTTGCTTTCTCCTTTATGGGATTCACAAGCTGCTCTTGAACAATTTTCTGCTATCCTGACCTAAATAAGNTCTATCTTTCCAGAGGTTATTCTACTGAGACTGTCAATGGAGATGGATGAAGCTTAAAAGTCTGCAACAGTAAAGAGTTGCTGTACTCCTTTAGTGTCATTCTAGAGGCAATGAGGTCTTTCAAGGGTAAAATAAGTTCACAGTTCAGGCTATGACTATATTATGTCTCATCCCTGGGATACATTAAAAAATGGCTTCTTTTTCAGTACAGATTTCCTGGCATGGGGAATAGTGTTGGCATGGGTGACAGCATCTGTTTGGATGACTGTATTTCCTATTTCCAGAGGTCTCCAGAAAAGCTCTGTCACTGAGAGCTTCTGCTACAGCAATTTTTATTTTGCTTTGCCCTATCCAAAGGTAATTCTCTTTATCATCCATTTATTTCAGTAGTGATTTTCTACACAGAAACTTTAAGATCTGCAGTGGGGTCTCTTTAACTGAACACAGTGGAATGAAATAAAACAAAAGACATCAGGGTAAGGCTGTGCAATGAAAGGACTGTACAATACAGGGCTCTTGCAAATGGAGGTGAGGGTGGTTGGCAGAGGGTGTAATGCTTATGAGGGGCAAACCTTATCTGTACCACTAGATTTTGCCATTTCAAATGGCCAGTCATGTACATCTTCCATCTCCTTGTCTGTGTTAACCTCAAATGTAGATACCTTTTCCCCAAGATTCCCCACTTGACATTTCAGGCAAGAGTGAGCAGTTCAACATGTTAGGGACCTGTATAATTATCATTCCTTGCCTAAGTTCTGCCAGGTACTTTCCTCAGCACTGCCTCTTTGGTGAAAGATTATTCTTCATTGCTGAAGGTGGGACTATCCCAGATGTTATAAAAGAGCGATTAAGTATTTCCTGTTTACTGTATTGTCATTGGAATTGTAAGGATTCTTTCCATCTGATGTTAGGATGCTTTCTGAAACCAGAGATTCACTAAATATGTTCTTCAAAATTATCATGCTGGAGAGAAAGATATAAATTTCACTGAGTGACACTTGCCTAACTCATCTTTGCTATCTTTTATCAGCGAAGGAGCTATTTGTCCCATGCCCAGGCTTGAAACCAAATATAACTAAAGTTAAGATCTCTTCCTTTAGAAGAATGAATAAATAAAAGGGAAATTTATAGTATCTGGCCATGTGAGTCTCTGAAAGGACCATTCAAACACTTCCTTGCATTATAATAATTTTTATCACTGTTGACTAATATGTTTCTTAAAATTACCTCTAAATATATCTACAGCAGTGCAAAACCATGCATGTGCTTACAAAGGAGGATGGGGGAAAAGATCCATGTCTGGGTTATCTGAGGAAGGAGGAGGAAGATTTTTTTAGTGTAATACCCAAGAAAAGGACTACAAGAAGAATAAAATTTGATGTGAGGAATTTTTAAAGTTATACACTGAACCCAGCTGCAATTTTAAGATCCTGTTTTACGCAGATGAGCAGAGTCATATTGGCAGAGTACTATAGAGAGAAAAGATGTGAAAAAAAAAGGACTTAATAGCATGGGCGAGACTCATGTTTATGACAGCTTCTGAAAGCTCTGTTCCTGTATCCGGTCAAAATAAAATATCCATGCTAAGTTGCCTGAGATACATTCACGTACAATGTAAATTTGAGACGAAGAGTAGCATAAACATAGTACAAGTTTGGCTTCTGTAGGAGAGAAGATCTTTAATCTGTAATGCAAATCTCAAAAGCTGTATAACGAACATAAAAAGCAATATAAGAAAATCATGTAACTTAAAATTGCTGTGGAGGAAAATTTTTTTAGAATGGTGCAAGTAGGAACAATTTAAAATTACTGCAAAGTGCAAAAGATTCTTTTCCATAACAGTGAAAATTGTGGAATGCTTACATCACAGTTTCTGGCAGGAGCCTAGAAAGAAAATCTGTGCGGTGAATCTCTGGAACAGGGATCTTGCCTTTCAGCCGCTCACTTGACCTCCATGGCAGAGGTCTGAAGGGGCTGATTATTTCAAGGATGCTCTATAAGAGGTAACTCAGTCTCAGACAAATAAAAAGAAACACACGATTTTCAATTAACTGAGTGTGGAATGAATCAGGCTGTTTTTTAGCATGCCCTCTTGTAGTTAGCCAGTGAAAGCTTTCCTAAGCTAGTACAAGTAAAAGTAGCATTTTTTTACAGTAATCAAATATAGTGTGCTTTGTTTTCCCATGCAGAATAGAAAATTTTATTTACAGCAACTTACCACAATAATAATATTTCATTCAGTATTCCACATTCCTCCACCAAGTTATAGGCTAGGGATCTAACAGATACCTTGATCACAGTATGTTTTTTTTTTCCTAAAATCATCATCTGGCTTCAGCTAAATTCTTGCTGTAAGGACAGACAGCTTCCAGTGCTGATGCATTGTCATTCCCAGCAACTGATGTTGCACATGAAGTTGCTCCACTGGCAGAACTGCTGGGAAGGGCAGTAACTCTGGGCCAAGCCAGCAGGCTCGTAGGCAGCCTCCATGTGACTGGCCACAGGCATATGTTCCACCAGAGCTCCTGTCTAGAGAGCTATCAGTCTAGTTCAGAGAGAGGATTTTATCAGCTCATAAATCAGAGCTGCTTTGTGTTGGGAATCACAGAAGGAAGAGTGCTTGAAGTGTTAAACAACAATAAAGATAGGAGGTCTCCAATGAGGAACCCAACCTCTATGCCACAGGTACCCTGAACAAATTCCTAGTTTTGAGGGAATAATTTTTGTCCTATGCTGTAATGACCAAGATCTTGGTTTAGGCCCTGACACAAATTATGGTGAGAATAAAATCAACAGCATTGTCCCAGCTGCAGATAGAATGTGTCTGGCTCAGTGGAAGCAAACCAGGGCGCTGAGGAGGATGCTGAGATACAGCAAATTTTTCCATGCCCTCCCACTGAGTGTACTAGAAGTGCTGTGAAGTGCCCAGGTATTGCCACTAGGTGTTACTCTCTCAAAAAGGAGCAGACTGACTGTGTTTTTGGGTAAATCAAAATAACATGTGGGATCCCAAGGTGACAAATTATAGCTGGAAACTTTCAGACTTTAAAAAATATTTGTAGCTTATTATGTATAATTTGAAAATAAGTCATTGTCAGGATTTTCACTACATTGTAGTTTGGGAGACAACCAGATTGATAATTGAGGAATAGATGCTATGAAGTTGAAGGATGAAGACTGGAAGTAGATTTGACTGGGATGAAGCAGCTCATGGGGCATGGAAGTATCCCTGCAGCACGCAGCTCTCAACCCTTCTGACTTATGATGGACAGTTTTTGTGGCTGATACATAATGAAATGAAATGATCTGACAGAGCGTTTAAGTGGCAAATAAAACTCAAGTGAAACTTAAAGATTGTGATACCTGAACAAAATATGTATTGGTGCTTCAATAAAAATTATGAATATGGGACAACCCTTTAGGCAAATGCAAGGTTGTCTAAAGTGACATTTTTTCTCTTTGCTCTGATGAGTAAGTGGGTAAGAACAGGCTCATGACTAACTGGTTTGGTGTGGCTGGTATGCTGCAGCTAATTTTTATTGTCGTGTCTAAGCCCTATCTATATAGTTCAAATATTTCACTTACATGCGTGACCTAAAAGAATTTTAAGCAAGTGTTTTAAATTATTTTAGAGGGTTGAGATTAGTAGTTTGTAATGTCTTTCCAACAGTTTTGTTTTGACAAATGAATATTTTCTAACATTTCACCCTCATCTGCACTAAAAATAAAAGTAAACCATCCCTAAAATATTTTGTCAGAAAGATCATTACCAAACCAGTCTGACATCGTTTGTGTTCAGGAACTGATACATATAAACAAACTTTGATTTCATGTCACTGATCTGTTTGAAAGCTGGCTCAACATCTGTTACTGTTTGGCAGAAGGACACAGAATGTACAGATTTTTAAAGCCTTGTAAAATGCTTTCCTATTTATTTAATGATTGATATTTCATTGCAATTAATAATCTGATAAAATTCTTCACCAGAGGTAGCAGGATGAGAGAAATTAACAGACAAGCACATCTGCTAGTCTTTCAGAGATCCAACAAACTTTTAAATGAGATTCAGACTTGGAACTCCTTTCGAGTTTATTTTCACCCTGAAACCCAGAGAGGATAGTAATGGGCTGAGAGGAAGCACACTGTACTGCCATGACATGTATCCCAGAGGAGCCTTTACAACTGGCCTATTACCAGTTTCATTAGTCAAATGTTTTCGCTGGAGAAATAATGGGAAGCTGGCTGTTTTCCTAGCAAGTGAATACCACCATCTATGACACATCTATTGCTTTAAAATATTCCATCTCACAAATGATAGTAATCACGTTGTCATAATCAGAATGGAGCAAGTCTTCTGGAAATACTGTTTAGCAATTCTGTGAGCAAGAAAGATACTCCAAAAAATATAATGAATGACATGGCAGAAAAGTGAAATTTTGAAATGAAGAAAGATAGTAGTTGCCATCTTAATTGTCCAAGTGTTCTATTCAAGATATTTTTAGTTTGTTTAAATTTGAGGTACATTGTCTTTAAATCAGATATTAAAACTTTAATACAACTAGATGTTATCCTTCATAAGTTTTGCAGTATTAAAATCTCTATAGGCATGTGTGCTCTGTTCTGTAAGACAATAAATAGATATCCCCAAGCTGATGTTAAAAAAACTCGAAACAGAGAGGTACAGTCACTCCACCGGTCTCATTCATTTGTTGCTCAGCCTGGCAGCAGCTGGTGGAGCTGAGATTGGAGCTGGAATCATCAGCAGCGTTTTGCAGTGTTCCATGGATGACAGCCCGCTTTGCTTGGGGGCAGGCTGAGATCCCCTGCAAGAAGCACACAGCCCAGAGCTCGTACACGTCCCTGTGGAGCCTGCAAAGCAAAGTTGCTTTGTCTTTTCCAAGGCTAGCTGGCTAAACATCAGGCTCGTATCGTTGGTAACATTGGGGCACACAGCTGTGTTCTCAGGCAACTGAATTTACAAAACAAGGGATTTAAACTTAGTTTCTCCCTTTACCTTACCTAGAGCTGTAGCAGCCAGGACTGCCAAAAAAAGGTGAAGGGATAAAGACAGCTGGCAAATATTGAAAAGTACTTGTATATGTATAAAGAAGTTGTTTTTATGATGATTTAGAAAAAACCCTACCTTCAGTATATTATAATGATGTGTAGTTAAAGTTTACAAATTAAGTAGTGAAAATTGGAAAAGGCCAAGATTTAGGTTGCATATGAGCTCTCATAAATGTGCATTATGACCCAATATTTGCTCTCCATAAGTTCTCTCAGTCTCTGCTACTCTCCGTATATTCCGTAGTGGTTTTGAGCTTGAATCATTGAGCAAGCAGCAGAGAGTTCTTCTGGGTTTAATTTTTTCGCAGAACAAATGCAGGGAAAACTGTAAAAGCCTGAACTAGAACAAGTCCAGTATAAAGAGAACTTATTGAGAACAAAAATACACAGCAGCCTCTGTTGATCATATGTGAAGTTATTTTTCCAGAATGCTTATAGTTGTACCTGTTTGAATCTATTTAGCTATTATGTGCTTTGCCTCTGCTTTAAATAATAAAAGTTTTATTCTGTTATGATACAAAGCTTTCCAATCTGAGAAAGCTATAGAAACATGGCTTCCCAATCTTGTTCTGGAAAGGCAGAAAACTTGTTTCATGCTATTATCTTAAGTTAAAAAATACGTTTTGCTCGAAACAAAAACAAGGTTTTGAAAATTTTGGCACCATAAACATGAATTTTTCTTAGATCAGTGAGTGAAAACAGGGTTGGATCCTATTACCAAATGATTGAATGGAACTTTTTTAGTATGATATTCCCACAATTTCAACCCTTGAGTATATTTGTTAGTAGAAAAGCTATTTAATCTGTCATTGCCTTCCACAACCAAATTTTTTAGTAGAAGAAAAATGAATGTTTACTAGATGTTTGCAGTCTATAATGAAAGAAAAAATAAAATTAAATTGGAATATTTTGATTTCAAAAGCACCAACAGTTGATGCTAAAAGTAAAAATCAGCTTCCCCAAACATGACACACTTCAATTTAAGTTTAATTAAAAGTCACAGCATCAATACCATCTTGATGCTTGTAAGAATTCGGAAGAGTTGTTGGCAGATGCTGGCAATATAGCAGTAAATATGAAACTTCCCCTGTTGTATCATTTAATTTTTTAATGAAATCACACTGCTTAAAGACTCTTCAGGTAGGTTCAGGTCCATTGGGTATTATGTACACACAGCGCAGCATTCGCCAACCTGTTTTCTTAGACGAAATCTATGCAAGTCTAAAAATAACTCTATGAACATATGTGCTACAGTATTTTGAGGTAACCTTTGTTTTCTCACCACTTAATGTAATAAATCAAAACCATAGAGCCAAGCACATGCTGTTTCAGCTCCTCTTGCACAGTCATGCATCACTTCTCAGTGCAAGAAGGAAACTTCGGATATGAATGTAATATATAATATGTAGAAAGTACTTTTGGTAGGGCTTTAAAAAGAAATAGCAGTATTTCTAAAGAATTTCGCTCTTTAAAAAGCCCACATGCTAACAAAAGGGATGGCTGATTGGAGAGTAACTTTCTCTTGAAATTTTTACCACTTTAAGGGCTCTATACTTATAGATCACCTGCTGGGTGGTTAGTCACTGTTCATTATCTTGTGGTTTGTGTTAAATGAGACCAAGATCTGTTCACCACAAGTCTGTCTCAGAGCAACTTGAATAATACATGGACCTTTCACATTCTTGTGGGTTTTCTTCAAGGTCCAGTACTCAGTGACTGGAGCTGCTTTCATCATCTGAGGAGTAAAGCAAATTGGTATTGAAGCGGAAGAAACATTGCTCTGTTTTGGCATGTCTAACATGTGTACTCTGTTCAGTGGGAAAAAGTTTGTCAGGTTATCACTCACGATTATTAAATTGGCTCAAGCATTTAAAATGTGAAAGCAAATTGCTTGTGTAAAATAAGCAGCTTGTGACTCTTCAAAAACAAACAGCTGTTGTGCTTGACAACGATGGGCTGTGGATGCCAAAGAGAGGCTGCTGCTGATCAGCCTGACAGAAGGACTGAAGGGAAGGAGGAAGATGCAAGGAAGCTGATACGAATGTCAGCAGTATAGGGAAACATTAAGGAGGCAAAAGGAAGGGTTGTGCAGGGAAGTTTAATACATATACAAAGTTGACAGAGGCATCACCCATGCCTTCAAAGACCTGCATCTACATAAGTAATGAGTATTAACAGATCTTAGAACAATAACAACCAATAGTGCAGGAAGAGTGCTGTTGGTTTTCTGGTTTGTGTGTCTTGTATCTTGACATGGTAGAACTAAGTAGCAAGGTGGCATTCAAATGTTTAGTTGTTTCGGTAGGGTTTTCCCTTTTTGTTTGGAACTGCTGCAGGCTTGTGCAATGTCCTTTCTTATGACATCATGCCTTTGTCAATAAAAAAATCTAAATCTGCAATATAATATTTGTCTGTGGGTGAGTGAAAGAGCAGTCATGTAATTTAGAGTTATACCTTTTAGCTGGTTTGCCTCAAGCCAGCCGAATGAGATACCAGAAATCCTCCTTAATATCTTGAAGACAGCTCTCAGTGTATTTTTTAAAAATAAGGTATTTTTATTAGTGTTACAGATATGAACTGGTGTTAGAAGTATGGCTTATACTGATAAAACAGATGTAGCTAAAAATGTATCAAATTCAATTCTGGATAAATAATTTCTAACAGTTTATAATCAATCTAAATAAAGGCATGACTTATATTCTTTGTAAAATGATCTGCTTGTCAATTAGAGGTTTTGGATTATGATGCATAGATCTAAACAATGATATGAGGTCTTTGGTAGTAGACTGATTCAGCAGCTCATTGTGTGGGATTGACATTGTGCAGCTATTTTTAGCGTGTCTTCCAGTTAAATTCTTAATTAATTTCAATTCTTCTCCACATTTGGCCTTCAAATATTGCTAATATCTGTGGTGTGTGGTCTTTCATATGGTAGCAGCCCCAACCAGCCTCTGTGTGTTGGTTTTCTCTTTCTTAGGGTGGATTCTGAACTTAATGCGTTCTCTGCAGTTGGAGTTTATTGCTAGTCTGAGTGATGAGGACAGTGCCACAAGAAAACCTGCCCATTTACTTCTGGTTTAATGGCTGCACAAAAAGCAGAAATATTGTTGTGTGAGGCTGACTTTTAATCTGTCTTTAACAGCAGCTGAAGAGTGTCAGGAGATCAGTCTTTTGCCTCACCAAGAACTCTGACTGAAGGTTTCAGCTTCTTCAACCAGAGTAAAACACTCCACCTGCTCCTCGGATGATTTTTATAATAAGTCCTGGTCAGCAAGTAAATAATGAAGTTCACAATATAATAAGGAAGGGGGGAGCAGGGAAATTCTTAGCTTTATTGCTCACCTCTTGGAAAAGAAGAGTTACCTGGAGGGAGATAAGACCAAAGACCCCTTGTGCAGCCTCTTGGACAGCACTGGTGCTGGTCACAGATGAGGAAGACAGGCCATCTCTGTGGGGAGTGCCAAAGTTGGCAGATTTTTTTGTCTCCTATCAGAAGGTCACAACATAGTGGGGTGATGTATTACATACATATGCCATATGGCACCTCTTGACAATACTGCTGTAATTAAAAATAACACCTGAACACCGTAAGACTACTGTGGATTTTAAGACTGTGTTTTTTCAATCTATCCTATTAGCAAATTTTCCATTGCATTTAATGTGATTATTTTCATTGAAAGGAGACAAGCTATGCTTTTCACAATATGTTTTTACAGTAAGTCACTAGAAGTACTTGAATACAGGAGGTGAATAAAGAAACACATCTGTTTTAAGACACCCAGTAATCGCTTTCCTGTAAATGATGTCAAGCATAGAAAGAGACAAGGTATTCCACTCAGAGTATTTTATCCCTTTCAAGATAACTTCCTTAGGTTAGGCTTAAATGCAGCGTGAAAAATGCTAATGCAAGTAATTCTACTTTTGTTGCCCATGATTATTCAGATCTGAGTATCTGCTATATGTAGTCTGCAAGTTCATGGAAGAATCTTATCTAACTACTCTGACAGTCAATCATTAGAAGCTTTAAGAAAGTATAATGTGCTCAAGCACTGTAACTCAGCTGATTGCACTAACACAGCTCAAGGAGACATAGTTGTACTATAAAGATTATTAAGAAAAAGGTAGTTATGTGTTATGAAGGCAGGTGTTTTCAAACCACAATTATATCCAGTAAAATAGATTGTCGTGCAAAAGTCAGAGTCTTCTCTAAATTATATTGTCTTTGCCTCAGCTGAAACGTATGCCTTTTTTGAATGTTTGGCATGTCTTGCAGATATGAAAACAACTCATCAACAAGCAGGTCTTTAATAATTAGATAACAATATCTAGATGAAGCACAAATTGATTAAGTGTAATGATCCAAGACTTGAATCGGCACACAAATGGAAACAGCAGTGAGGTGGTAGGGGCTGGAGCTCTACTACTCTCCTAGGCAGGGCTTTTCACCTTTCCTGTATTGTCCTCTTTTTGTCTGCTTGTCATTTTCTTCATGACAGAGATGACCTACAATTGCACACGTCCTGTTGTGCATGGCATTGCACACTGGGTCTTGGGACAGGGGAAGTGTTAAATCATCTCCCTGCAATATGAAAACAGTACAACAGAGATAATAAGAGGGCTAAGAGGTGAGGGGTGTCATCTCGGTTTTCTGGGTTTTTTCTTCTCTCTTGTAACAGTCACTTTTGCAATGTGATGACAGAAATTTAATGTGGCATGTAGAGTACACAAGGACGGATGGGTTTCTAGGGGAAAGATGTAAAGGCGAAAGAAAACATATAGGAGGGAAATGTAGGAAGTTACAAAAAAAAGAATGGATACAAAGTCTGTGTTTCCCATGGAAGGAAAAACGACCCTGAAGTTTTTAAGGAAATTGACTTCAAAACTTTTTCATATCTTTACTCCACATTAAAGATGAGAGAATTGTCAGGGAAAGCCGTAGCAAGTTTGGCACACAGGTTTCAAAAAGCAACAAATGTTTTGATCCACTATCCACTTCCATGACTAGTTCCTAAGCTTTATTTTGAATGCAGCATTGCACATGGCACATTTATAAATGACTGTGGTCATAGTGACTTGTCTCAGAATAGGGAAGAAGATTTTTGGGCAGTTTTCAGACCTTTTGAGGTCCTGTGTTCAAGGTGGCCCAGCAGTCTGGTTTGATACCACTCTGCATTCCAGCCTGCTGCAGTAAGCTTCACTACAGCAGAGTTCACCTTAATATGAAGGCCAAATGCATTTACCTTGCAGAACAAATAAAAGCCTCAGTCCTTTCAAAAGGTGCCAAACAATGCAAACAGCTTCATGGCCTGCAACCAAGCCTGCCTCTTGTTCTTGGAAATATGTTTTTATTTGCTGTGTCTAAATACTGGGTTCAGCTAACTGATTTCTATGTCTCAGGTGTCACCATAAAAAAATCTCTTTATGTATGCAGGCCCAGGTTGTTTACCTGGTTCTGGTTTCTCTGTATCTGAGTTTCTCTGAATAATTTCATAAAGCAGCAAAAGGGTAAGTGGACATCACAACTCAGTTTCTAGGCTTTTTTTTTTTATTCAGATGCTAGCCTGGATGTGTTTTCTGGATGTTCCCTGTTATCACAGAATCAACTAGGTTGGAAAAGACCTTTAAGATCATCAAGTTCAACCTATGACCAAACAACTGTCAACCTGTGTCCAAAGACCACCTTGTCAATTATAACATGGCACTAGGTGCCACATCCAGTCTTTCCTTAAACACTTCCAGGCACAGTGACTCCACCACTTCTCTGGGCAGCCCATTCCAAAGCCCAATCGCTCCTTCTGGGAAGAAAATGCCTTAGTGCTCCTTCTACTGTGCGTTTATGGTTCACGCAGTGATTTTGTGTGGTGTTTCTCTTGACAACTGGAATAGATTTTTCAGGAGCAGATTAAAGATAAGTAATATTGTCAGAGGCAATATGCAGTAACTGCTTTGCTCATCAGAGAGTTTAAGAGAAGTGGCAGACACTCAAATGAGAATTTTCTTATCCAGGATTTTCTATGAATGTGAGAGATGATAAAGAGGGGTTAATAGACATGCTCTTTTTGAAAACCACTCAAAAATGTTTCAGTACACAATATTATTACAAACCTCTATTACAACTCATTTGCTAGTGATACATAAGTGAGTTAACAGTGGCTTTGGACATGAATTATTCCTCTTGGTAACATCTACTATTCAAATAAATATTAGACATCATTTGGGTGTAAAAAATGGGGAGGAAGAAAAATGGAAACATGTGAAAGAAATATAGAAATATAACTATATGATAAAACTGTAGTAAGGGTGTCACAAGAGGGAGAGTACTAGAGAGAGGAAAAGTCGTAGAGAAGATGGTTATTATTTTGGTTCATTTGTTGACGTTTATGTGCCTCTCAAGGGACAAGACAGAAACCTGCATCTTCTTTGAACCTCAGCATTATCCCTCTAGTACAAGAGAAGCAAGGGGTTCTTGTGAAAATGAAAGTTCAGTTGTGTAAATAAAAATCATGTGGGTGTGGTTCAGATTGCAAATGACTGCACTAATGCAGTGCATGATGGCCTTTAGGGATCAGCAGTCTGGAGGCTGTGAAGAGGCCACAGTGCTCACATCAGCCAGGGGAGAAGCAGAGGCTGGAAACCTGTGTTAGAGTAGACTCTCACCTTAAGCTATGATATGTGTGAAAGTTTTCTTTTGCAGTATTGAAGAGAGGCTGTAAAGTGCTACCTGAGTGTAACACTGTGTTCATGTCAGGCTGAAAAAGAATCATCAGTGATGGCTTTATAACTTTAATTAACTTGGTCTTCGTTTACAAACCCCCTAAGAGTACTTTAATTAACTTGGTCTTCATTTACAAACCCCCCAAGAGTTTGAGGTTACACTGCAAACGTGATATCACCAGTTTTTGCACTGCAAGTACTCATGTATGTTTCTGCATATGCTTTTGATCTATGTGTATCAGAACCATATACCTTGTGAAAAAAGTTGCTGTCATAATACAAATTGTGTGGTATTAAAAGAAATCTGAATATCTAGATATATTTGACCCAGTTAAACACCCTTATTACATTTCATGATTTCTTATCACTCTGTAGGTCTCTAACCTTTCTTCCTGTTATCTGTATATTGACAGAGACACTCATAACATTTTTGTCCTTCTAGGCACATACTTTTGTTGTTTGACTGCTTTTGCCTTTTTTAATTTTATCTGCTGCTTTCTTTGTGGCAGGGATTGGGTGCTACTAGCCTTCAAAATTACATTCAGGAAACGTGCAAACCGCCTGGAGAGAAGTAGAAAGATGTTGCATCCATTTCTTACTGTAATTGAGTAAGATAGCAAGGTCATAGTTTTCACCTTGCGTGTCACCAGGTGTTGCGGCAGTGGTCTGGTGGTAGTAAGCCGTAACCTTCCAAAAGCATCTCCAGCTAGGAGGCACTCGGCAGGCTACTACATGCACACACACACACAAACCGGACGGCTTCTTCAATAAATCGACGGCAAAGAGTTCACGGGAGAAGTTTATTCCAGCCACACGTGTGGAGTAGATCGAGGGAGAGGAGGGGAGGACGACAGGAGGACGAAGAGACAGTGAAAGTGGAAGGGTCCAGGTTTATATACGGGGTCAGTGGGGGTGGAGAGAGAACATCAGGGACCAATAATCTGAGGGCATGGGGTCGGTACCCGGGCAGGACTGGGGTATGGGAGCCAGTGGGGAAACTGAGGGAGCAGCGAGGGAGCAAAGACCGCTGGGGGGAACGGGGAAATAGGAGAACCTTCTAGATAAGGTAGAAAGGGGTGGGGAGGCCAGTGCGCCAACCGAGGAAGGAGAACTGGGGTACATTAACATAATGGATCAAAGTATCCCAGGAGAGGCCTTTTCTGTCACCATAACTTAGGAGTGTGTCCTAGGGCTCTCTGTTATAGGGCACCCTCATGGTCCCTCGGTCAACAGGCCCATTGGCCTGCACAACCAGGGATTCTGGGATGGGGACTGGTACGATCTTTATATGGCTTGTGTAATTCTTGAGCATTTGAATGGCTTGTGCAAGCTGTTGGGGGGCTGGATTGTTGGTGTTGGTGGCCAGCCAGCTGCTAAACAAATGCAGGATGTGCACTGGTACCAAGGTGGGTTGATTGCAAGCTGGCGTGCGAAGTGCTTAGCAGTGTTTGAGAGATGGTATGGGCTGCTTGGAGGGGACCTGTCCTGTGAATGCAGAGAGCTCATGCCTGCTTCTGCTTTCGTTGCCAGTCTGCTGGGTATCTTTCACTGACAAGTTGCTTTTCCTGTCTGTGCTGTTGCTGCTTTGGCAGTTTATGTGCCTTCTTTATTAAAAAGGAAGCTTTTGGTGGTATGAATTGTCACAGACTGTGCATTGTCACAGAGTGTGCATTTGTGCCTTGCTGTCACAAGGCACTGCTGTGAGCTGTTGAAAATCCCAGAGAATTTTCAACTGTCAAAACCTTTTGTAATTCCCTGGCAGAATATTTTTCTGTGGCCATTCTGTCCATTCCTGTTTTGGGAATTTTGCCTGCTTCTTGCCATTCCACGCAATTACCAGCTCCACTGCCATTATTTTTTTAACACACACATACAGACACACACGCGCACACCCCTCCTCCCAATTTTTTACTTATTACTTCTCATGTGGTTTTCTTTGTTCCTCTCCTCTTTGCGGTAGAAGTGCCTCCCCTGGTGCTTTTTACCTACTGCTATGACTTTGATTTTGAAGGATTATCACAATTCACTAAGAATCTTTTGGGTAGGAAGCAAATAAAAATGGCAGCCAAAGACTGCTCAGGTTATGAAGTCCTTTACATCCTGGACACCGGTGTCCTCAGATCTGAATGACGAGACTTGCTCTGTGGGCAAAGGAGCCATTGACTCTGAGCTGAGAGAACTTGATGGAAGCTGATCCAGTTGTTAATGGGCTTCCTTAAGGAAGCCTAATTTGGGGGCTGTTAGTTTCCTCTACTTATGAAATGGAGTGTGGTGTGAAATGAAGCTGAGGGAAGATATGTAGGAAGAATAAGAAAGTAGGAAAGAATATCAGCTCCAGCTGGGCTGCCTGTTTTGATTTTGCTTTAAATTTTTTCTTCTTTTTTCCTTGGTTGACTTGACTTTCCAGACACAGATTTTAGTCTAATCTTAAATTATTTGTGATTTAAATATACTTTAGTTATCATAAGCTGCAGCAGAGCATAGAAGACAAAAAAAAGAAACGTGCTTTTAGTTCACTAATAATAAAAAAGCTCTATTGAGGACTATCTCACTTTGAACAAGAACAAATTAGTTTTGAAAATTTTTTTTCTGAACTGGAAGTTTGAAAATAGTTGACTTTTAGGTGATGTGCAGTGTTCTGCTTTCAGGTTTTCTACACTTGGTTTTAAAATGAATGGAAAGAAACGGTTGAAACAGCAAGAAACTTGTCTTAGCAGTGCAGCTACATGTTTGATACAGCACTGGAGTCTTAGAAGTCCTGTTCTTCTTGCTGGAAACTGTAACTTAGTGATTTTACCTGAAGTGGAGTGTACCTCAGGAAATTTTAGTTTTCAGTTATAATGATGTTTATTACCTATTCAAGTGACTGCTCTCTCCATTTGATGCTTAGTGCTTCCTTAGAGAGTTCAGAGACAAAGGTGAGAGAGGTGAAGATTTTATTGTTGTTGTATGGGTCTGCCCAGGGTGGGATCTGATTCTTTCCTTTGCAGATCAAATACTCTGCTGTGACAGTTCAGGCTTCTCAGGGAACTGCCCCTGATGACAAAAGTATTGTATAAATAGACAAACAGAAAACTACCTGCGGGTTGGAAATTTGTGTTCCCATCCTTACAGCACATCACTTTAGAAGTGAAAGGCAAGGCATTATCAAAGGAAGGGAAACTGGTAATAACACCTAAACTATTAGAAATTTATCTAAAAACAGTTTTAGAGAATCATGTGAAAAAGCTTATTCTGGCAGCATGCTGATTGTATACATAGAGGAGAGAGAGATTGATTATAAAGCTTTAATTGGCAATCATCTGAGTGAAGTATTTTATTTGGATCTAAGGACTATAAAAAATGTCCCTCCCTAGACAGTGGGTTAATATAACTTTTCAGGTGTCCTCAAGAAGTTGTTGCTTAGAGAGAGAGCTGCCTCTGACTCCTGTAATAGAGGAGAAATGCACGCTCCTGCTTGGACCAGAAGATAATAGGGAAGTGGTATCTGTGGTTTGCAGACTGGCTCTGCTTGCAGAGGGAACGCAGCCTTCCTTGACCTTCACACACCCAGCCAGCTGAAAGCACTTGCAGAAAGAAAATGGTCTCTTCACAATAGATCAAGTAAGGATGGTAGGGGCTTTTCAGTATTCTATAGCAGTTACTAATGGAAAAATAACAGCTCAAAATAATTTTCTGAAGTGTTTGGATAGAATGAGCATAACAAAGGAGGATATTTATATATTGAGGCAGCATCAATAAAGTACACTTCAGCAAGATACCTGGGATATGGTGGTTGAAAGCTGGAATTTCTGTTCAATGAAAAACATGAGCAGCTAGTGTTTTAGCTATATCTGAAGCAAACAGGAGGTTTTTTTTAAAGCTTTTCAAAATCTTGTGTATTTATTTAAAATGGACATATTTACTAATGTGCATATGACGTAGTTCCTGAAACTTCAAAGCTGAGTTCTCAAAGTCCTTGAGATTAGAAAGTAAGGTTTAGGGTTCCTTAGTATATATGGTCTAAATTTCCAGGGCACTCACAGTTTGGTATCACACAGGTGAAAACCTCTGGTGTTCTGTATAGCAGGGGCTACCCTGGAAAAGCAGACTTGGAAAGCCCAAAGACTATCAGGCTAATTGTCTGGGACTTGTCTTGGTTTTGTTAAACATCAGTGGCAACTTAGATATTTTTAGAAAGCATTTCAGTTTCAGTGACTCCAAGTTTTCCAGGTAAATTTGTTTCACCTGAAAATTCCCAGGGCAGCATGTGTGGTTGACAGACCTTCATCATTTATGGGTACGCAAAATACATTGCTGTATGTATATTTAAGTTATTTGCCTACAGCTTTTGGCCCACTATTTTGGGTGGACATCTGATTCTGGTGGTTTTGAGAGTTGCATATGATTGCTGTTGAGTCACATCAATGTCAGTGTTCAGCCTTGCACCCTAAAGAGTAACAAGTAGGAAGCGAAAGAAAGATATCAATTTCTCCTGTTATCTGAAGCAGAGGCTATGCTGGCTTTAATACAGAAACCATGAAGCCTGATGATGGATAGGGATGTTCCATCCTTGATTAGCTGGAGAATGTACAATTAAAAAAAATTTTCTTATGGGCAACAAGCCATCATGAAAAAGAAATATGCCCTGAAAGTACAGAATGGAATAACCTGACATATAGAGGAAAAATAGAAAACTCACAAGAATGCTTTTATGAAAACACAAGCTAACAAACTGGAATGTCAATTAAGAACTTGTGAGGAAAAATAAAACCAGGACCCAAGATTAAGAAAACAGTGTCTCGTGGGAAAAAGTCTTTCTGTGTAGTTGCGATCTGATGTACCCTAAGCCACTAGACAACTTCTTAGGCAGGTCCTGGGTTTCTGTTATTGCCTTCCTGTGGGTCGTTAGCTGAAAGCAAGGATATCAGAATGTTTGTCTCTTTGATTTTTGTTACTGACACTAACAAGAGAAGAATTCAGCCCTAAAAACTTAAGTCCTGAGGTTCCTCATTTATTTCAGACAGTTCTTGAATCCATCCCAACTTCAGGATAATGTCACAGATTGCTGGTGAACCTCACATTTAGTAGACTTTTGCAATCTCCTTCCTGTGTGTTGGTGATTCTTTTCCCTCCCTTGCAGTTAGTCTGTCTTTGGTTGTTGTTTTACAGGTTTTTCTTGTTAAATGTTTTCCAGCTGGCTGTGAATCATTATGTGCTACTTTATCTGCTTTCCACCGCTCTGGGGGCTTCTTTATTAATAAGAACAACAGCAAACTGAAACGCACGTCCTTTTCAAAGTCATTATTTGCAAGGCACATTGTTCCAGGCCACCTTGCACCTCTGTCATAAATACAGCCTGTAACAGCCACTTAACATACATACAATGAATAATAAAACCAGCCTTCATTTGGCACCGATTTAAAAATATTAGGTTTACACTCTATGCAGATCAGCAGTTTTAACATTTGGCTGAATCTGAATAGGACAATGAATTCCATTTATCTTGCAATTAAGCCATTCATTTTATACCAATGTTGCTCACATGACAGAATTTACACAAGATAAAACAAAACAAGCTCAGGAGCTCTCCCTGTGGAGAGGAAAAAGGTTATTTCTAAGTCACCACATTCCGGTTGAAACCAAACAATAGTGGGATAATGGATTCACATCAATATTAAGAATTAAGAATTCACTCAGGAAAGCTCAGGCTGTATGAAAGTCATACCCTGGCTGAAGAAATACAATAAAGCTGTAGTTAAGGAAAAAAAAGATTAATTTCTGCCACTGGCATTTCTGACTGAAAAAAAATTAAATGTTCTTCCACCCTGCAGAACTCAGCTTAGAGCTGGCAAGGGACCCTAGAAATATTAGGAACTTGTCATAAACTCTCTAGGCTAGACTTGGATGTGTCCGGAAAGTTCAGTGCTGTTATTTGTGAGAGAGAAAGAGAACTGGGAACTGTTTCACTGTTGGAAACTTTCACTTCTCAAATACAGTTTGGAGAACAAATGCCTTAACAGTGGTAGGCAAAAAACATGTTGGAGGGACGACAGCTTGCAGATTTAATCACCAAATGGTCACTGAAAAAAACCAAGAGGAAGGTCCTGTACCCTGGTCTATTTTGGACTTCTAACCGGGACACTGCAGAAGGTAACCTTGGACCAACTGGCCACATGTAGAGAGTTTAAATTAAATGGAAAATAAAAGTCTGAAACTATATGAATATGACAATCTGAAGTTAGTTCAGATTGTTAATTGTTAGTTCAGTTGGTTTATCTGAACCTGATTGCTCAAGGGCATGAAAGCTGAGAAGATTTTGCTTTTCTTCAAGCCAAAGATACAACAAAATATCTAAACTTCCTATTCTTAGAAAAAGAACAATGTTTTTAGATGCAGGTTCCAGTTTTAACATCTTCATCCACACAAGAATTTGTGTCTACATTGGCCTATTCAGCATCACCTGGCAAGTTAGTTAAACATTGAGTTACTTGACTGTTAACAATATGGAATGTGTTCAATTTTTAAACTGGAAGGTTGGCTGTAAATAACTGTAAAGGACCTAATTTTTGCTAATATGGGGAGAACCTGTTCCCATTCCCAAAGCTGCTGGCTTTTTCTTTACCTTGTTGAGTGTCTCAGTGAATATTAAGTCATACAAAGGTTATGCTGAGAGGCAATACTGAACATAATTTTTCCTTTTTTTCCCCAGTTTTTAAAATTTTTATTACAGTGTTTCCCAAGCGTTGCCTTGGTTTTTGCTAAAACCTTCTGTTTTGGCCTTGGAGTCAGAATTCTTTCTCACACAGTTTCATGTAAATAATAGCCAATGTTTACTTAATGGTATTTTCTGTTTTTCATTCCTTTTGTGATAAGAGAACTTTGATGAGCACCTTTTTTCTCCAGTGGGATTGAGAAGGAAGTGACATGTCCTCCAATCCCTTGTGGAGTTGAGAATTGTATAAGAATGTGACATATGTAAATAAAGTGGCCTTTTCCCTCCTTTCTGCGGAACCTGGCAGGTGTGAGAACGTCTTTATTGTGTTTTCCCAGACACACCCATGTTATAGTTTATTTCTGGTATCAGATAGGGCCTGGGGTCTTCCGACTACTGCGTGCGCAATGATTAGGGGAAAAGGTGTAGAAGAAGGGAAAGCACAGGATGTAAAATGCCTCTCAAGGACTTGGCTGCCTGTGGTTGCAAGGTTGACTGTAGCAGCAGCGAGGCTGGCACAGCTGTACATGCAGAGTCAGCAGATGTGCTGCATGTTGCTGAAACACACTGTCTGCCTTCTTGCCCCTGAAAATACTTGACCGAGGCAAACTTTATCCTCGTGGGCACTAAAATTTGCAAGTATTTTTCAGATGCGATTTTTATGTCTGATGGCAGGTTAAGGAAAAGGGCTGCTGTGCTGCTCTTGCAAACCTGGGATGCAGGTGTGATATAAACCTTACGCAAGGCCTTCAGAGACTTCCTTTTATTCTACCTTGCACACACAAAGAGGCTAATTAATTATCAAACTGGCTGGCATAATTCAAGCACCTGCTCTCAGAAACTTAATAAATGCAGTTACAGAAACTGCTGTGCTGTACAGCCCTCACCACAGACAACCTTCCCATATGTGTTTGTTGTAGGTACTCTATTTTTCACAGAGCATAGTCCTGGGAATCCTTTAGCATTTGTGCTTGGAAACACTTTCTGCTCTCCTAGGGCTCTGTTCCTTGGTGCAGCTCCCAGTGCTTCTCCACGGCTGGGCAGCGGGGCAGGCAGGGAGTGCACCCCTGCCTGCTGCCTCCGGGCTGGGCAGAGGGACCCATGCCCAGGCAGCCAGCTGTTCTGCTCCTGCCTCCCTGCAAGCCACTGTGGGACCTTGGATACATTTTTCATGCTCCTTTATCTCTTTGTGCTAGTCCTTTTTTTGTTAGGTTGAAAGCTCTCTGAACTCTGTATTATCTCCCTATGCTGTGGTGAATACAACAGATCCCTGAACTCTTTTAGGTGCTCCAGTTTTTACCGCAGTGTGGATAATTGCTAAACTAAGCACCATATGATGCCATTTATTTTCAAATACAATTTTCTTATTGAAGCAAAGGGCGACCAGTGTTTCAAAAGCCTCTGTGCTGTGCTATGGCTCTGGTAAAGGTATTGTCAAATGTCCCTGAGGGTTTTTACGATTCACCTGTTTCATTTTTCTGCTAGTAAGTAGCTATATAGACACCAGCTTTTCATAACAGCCGGTTGCTCAAAGACTCTTTTCTTACCAACTGTTGAAAGAACGTTTATATTTACATATGCATCAGGAATAGGCAGCTTATCACCTTGGATGCCCTATACTTGTTACTGCTGAGAATTCGGTCCTAAAGGAGAGTATTAAGGATTGCATTAGATCTGGCTGAGGTAGAGTTCATTTTACGTCTCCCAACTACTGTCTTTTTCTCAAAACTCTCATGTTCCTGGGTTTCAGCCCCAAAATGTCTAGTGGGGTGACTCTGTATGCCGAACACCCACCAAAGCTTTTCTATAACTCCCTTCCACATCTGGCCAGGGGAGAGAAAATGTAATGAAGGGTTCATGGATTGAGATAAGGTCTGAGATCACTCAGAAAATACTGTCATGGGCAAAACAGACTCAATTTTGGGATATTATTTGAATTTATTACTAGCAAAATCAGAGCAGGATAATGAGAAGTAAAAACAGACCTTAAAACATCTTCCCACCTCCCATCCCTCCTTCCCAGCTCTATCCCCTCCTCCTCAGCAGTGCCGGGAGGCAGGAAATGGAGGTTATGGTCAGTTCATCACATGTTGGTCCTGCTTCTTCTCAGGGAGAGGAGTCTTTCCCTTGCTCCAGCATGGGGTCCCTCCCACTGGAGACAGTTCTTCCTGAACTTCTCCAACATGACTCCATCTCACAAGCAACACTTCTCCATGAGCTGCTATAATGAGGGTCAATTTACCACAGGGTGCAGTCCCTTAGGTACAGCCTGGTCCAACCTGGGTCCCCCACAGCATCACAAGTCCTACCAGGAAACCTGCTCTAGTGTGGGCTTCTCTGTCCTTGGGTCTGCAGGTCCCCACCCGGAACCTATTCTGGTGTGGGTCTCCCCCAAAGGCTGCAGGTAAATCTCTAAATCCTTGTTGACCTCCGTGGGCTGCAGGGGCACAGCTGCTTCACCATGGGCTGCACCATGGGCTGCAGGGGAGCCTCAGCTGTGATGCCTGGAGCACCTCTTTCTCCACTGACCTTGGTGTCTGCAGAATTGTTCCTCTCATGTATCCTCACCCTGCTTTTCTTTGGCCGCAATTGAAAATTACAAGAAATTTTTATTCCTTCTTCTGAAATCTGTTGTCACGGAGGTGTTCCCACCATTTCTGATTGTCCCAGCCTTGGCCACCAGCAGGTTCCTGGCATTGGCTCAGCTGGACATGAAGGAAGCTTCTGACAGCTTCTCACAGAAGCCACCCCTGTAGCCCCTGCTACCAAAACCTGGCCATGCAAACCCAATATAAGTATAATGTTTTACAAAAGACCAAGCAGCAATTTTCTTTTTTTTTAAAAAAAGCTTTCATGCTGTTGCAGAGCGGGGGAATAAGGAATTTTTGCCTTATCTCTGATGCGGTACAAGTGCCAGTAACTACTTTTACATTCTGTATATACATTCATCAGAGATTCTGTGGCACAATCTGTAATGCAAACTGGTAAATCTGTAGGGGAAAAAATAAGCAGGTGATCGCATGTCTCTGAACACATTTAAGCTGCTTGACAATCATGACTCAGTAACATTTTAAAATGCTGTTATGACATAGTGTAGCATTCAGAGAATGTGTGTGTTGGTGGTGTTGTTCCTGTCTGTCCTGTGTCATGTCCTTGCCTCCCACAACTTCATTGCAAGCAGAGGCACAGAAGAGAATTTCGCTATTTACTTTTGGAAAATAATTTCAGAATAATGTGAGTGAGATGAAAAATATTTTCTATTACGTGGTTATCATTTTCGTTTGCTAAAAAAAAGTAAAATGCAAGAAACCTGTTTGTTTATTTGCATACTACAGGCTTTAAAATTCTGCTTAGAAGCTATTTGCATGGTTACTGAAAAAATGTTGGCATTTTTCTGGTAAGAATATAAGCTGTATTTCTGTGGATCAGTGCTGTGCAGGGGTGGGGAAAAAAAAATCCAGCAGCACTAGATATATGTGTTAAGTTAAAAATCATGTAAGGAAACTCAGGAAGTAAATGATTGACAATGCTGGCCTTTAAAAAGGCATAATTAGTCTGTAACATTACCGCCTATTGAGGCTTGTGCTTCCAATTTGTCTCAGGGTGGTGCTGTTTTTGTCCTGTGTCTGACTGCAGAGTCAAAAAGGAACAGGCGCGTGGGATTTGATTGTTTGTACATAGGGAGGTTAACACCGCGCGGGATGTTTTTATCTCCTTCTTCTTGAAGGAAGCTTTGATTTTTTTGAACAGGAACCAAACTCTTTAAAGTGCCTCATGAAGGCAAAACCCCTCCAAATATGTGGATTTTTAGTCACCACACAGTTATTTTGTGTTGTATTAGAGTGAGCAGAAGAAGAAGGTAGTTTATTTAATTGCACAAAGAGGTCAGAAGTAGACTATACTAAAAATAAAGATTCAGAATAGTTACCATGTAGGCCGGGACAGGGTGAATACTACATATGAAATGTGAAATTTAAGTACAGATAAGGTGCACTTAGACATTTGGAAATTTGCACTGACCTTCCTAAAAATCCTGAGGATGTGTGAACTGTTAAATGTGAAGGCCTATGAGCTTTTAAATTTTTAATTTTAAAAGAAAAAGTCTTTATATTTTCACATTTCCGTAAGAAATCTTCTATTGCTCTTTGATTTACCTAATACTTCCAACGTTGTTTCGTAAGACCTTAGGATTCTTCTGCACAAACATGTAGTTTTGCCTGTTGCTGAACATTTTCTTTGTGATTCTTGTGGTGCCTCAGGGTCCTCTGTGCAGTAGTTCCTGCAGCTGTCATTTATGACAGTGTTAACTCTTGCACCACTTTACATTTTGAGAGAAATCAAGGTAATCAAAGGCAGGTTAAAAAGCAAATTAATTCAAATAGTTGTCTGAAGTTGTAGCTCTTTTAGGGACCCTATCAGAAAATTTTGGATATGTGAAGTTGATAACACAGCACCTAGGGTAAGAAAATATGAAAACTGAGGAAATATTTCTTATAAGCCTGTTGGCAGAACCATTTAATTCATGTCATATTAATTCTGTTGATATTTTATTCAGTGGTTAGATACATACTAGCCATTTATAATTGTAATACATAATTTTTACATTTCAGTGTTATTAAAAATAAAGATCTTTATTATTTTATTTTTTTTCTACCTTTCAATTTCTTGGTCATATATAAGACCTTTGGATTTACCACAGCAGAAAAACCGGCAGGTGCCAGGAAATATGTGAAGAGAGAATAAATTCAAGTGTTAATCTCTTGGAAATAAATGCATAGACTTAAAACACAACATCAAGGCACAAATATAAGAATCCATAGTAAATCTTAAAATTTAAAACAATTTAAAATTTGAAGGTACTGCTTTTCCTCTTGCACAGCTCTTGTGGCTGCAAGTTCTGATTGACACGAGTCTTTCAACTCTTAAACATCATTAACTTGCTTCTTTGAGAGATTTCCAAAGATTGAGAAATTCCAGTATCAAGGTACATAGGAGATAAAATGTTCTTTTCATCATCCAGTTTCTCTAAATGAAAGGATCAGATCTGGGGCATTTCTTTGTTGTTTTGAAGCCAGAAATTGCTGTTTCTTGTCGTTGTTGTTGCCACTGACAATATATGATAGGAGAAATTAAGAGACCCTGGGAAGGAAGTTTTATAAAATACACAAGAGGTCAGTGGTTGGTCTGGGAATGATGATGTGATTTTTATGGTCATCTCGGAAGGAGTAAAACCGATTATGTATGTAAGATTATCTAACAAACTTGCAGCTGTGAATTATTTTTAATAGCATTTAACTATTTTGACAATTTACAGATACTGAATGAGATGAGCTTAGATTTCTTGTGATGAGCTATTTGATTTTCTGAGTGAAGCAAAGACTCAGTACCATGTAGGCCTCTGGAACTGATGGCAGCTGGACAAATCTTTCTGAGATAGGTGAGGGATCCAGAAACTCAAACACCAGCCCTTTTCCTTTTCTTATTGCTTACTCCACTGCTGCCTGAATTGCTAGCTGTTACCTTATTCTTCTAAGGCCAAGGTAAATTGTTAGAGGTGTTTTTCTAGAACATGAGAATGTGACTGCGCACTTTCTGTGCTAGTCCCAGCAGCAGAAAATATCTAAGGTGTGTCCCACTGAGAGGGATGTGAGGACCATGTGCTTTTAAGTTAAGGAAAGAAGATGCAGAAAATGTTGAGAACAGTTTGTTTCATCCAAAACATCATTTGTGAAACACGGGATTTCTGACAATCTACCAGGTGATGTTATTGACACTGTGTGTTACAAAATTGTCTGAGAAAGGGAAATGTATCGAAATCTTATGTGCAGTTAGCAGATGGACTAATTAGAATAAGTTATTTGTGGTAGACCAGCCAGTGGTCAAAGCAAGGTTATCAAAAGAGCTGGTTATGATTTGTAAAAAAATGAGAAGTATTTGCAGAATTTGTGATGAGCTGTGTTTCTTAAATTGAATCTAGTAGGTACCATGGGCACAAGACGAATGCATATCTTTAATGATGTATCTGAAGCACAAGACAGTTTTCCTACTTTTGGTATTTTTGTTTGTTTGTCTCTTTCCCAGTGCTTCTTTTTCATTTTTTGCCATTTTTTTTCCCATTGTCAGTGAAAGCAACTGCAGCATTGTGAGAATATAACAATGCAAGAGACTTTGGTTAGAGATCTGTTGTTTACTGCCTGAATCTTGACCAAATATAGTGTCCTATGGCATGACTGAGTTCAGTAACCATTTAGTTTATTACTGGTAGGGTGAGTCTTAATAGGAAAATTACCAAGAAATGAGAAAAGATATGGTTGAGTTTGATGAAGTTAGAGAGAGGATACAAAACTGAGTGAGTGAAGAAAAAAGTGGGGAAAATAGATAAAAAGAGGGAAAATATATACAGTTACTGTACAGAAGAAGAAACTGACAGTGATGGAAAATGCAAGAAATGTAGCAAATCCAAGAAGTAAACTGATGCAGAATGAGATGGGAAGAACAATCCTTAACAAAAAACAATCCTACTTTTTATTTTTGTAAATCTTAGTGTGAAAAAGAATAAATTCAGTTGTCTGAGCTGGGTGGTTGGATACTAGGGTGTGGGATGCTTGTATTGATTTTCATACTGAACATTTTTGAAGGTAACATGAAAATACTACAGTAGTTGTTGCTTTAATCCCAGATATCCTCAGTGGCTACTCTGTGAGTAGAATTAATGTGTCCATGGTAATCCTCCTTAGATACTGTTTCATTCCAAATGTACTTGCCTTCACATTTGTCCCAGTGAATTGTCATTTCACCTTCGAAAGTGAAATTTTTTGCAGTGGTTGCAGATACTTTTCCAACAAAACTTGCTTGAGGAATGATTTTCCTGGGAGTTTCACAATATGACAGTGTCAGGGAATTTAAAACAGTACAACTCTTCAAGACCTTCCTCTTTCTTTACTTGATTTTGGCCAGGTGTGCTAGTCTTGGCTGGGATATTTAATTTTCTTCCCACAGCTCTTCATACTATCTCTTCACAGCAGCTGGTATGGGGTTATGGTTTGAATTTGTGCTGAAACAGGGGGCTGAAAGAGAGAGGTTTTGTTACTGCTGAGCAGGCCTTACACAGAGTCAAGGCCTTTTCTATCCCTCCCCCCACCCACCAGCAAGGGGGCTGGGGATGCACAGAAGTTGGAGGGGACACAGCCAGGACAGCTGACCCCAACTTCCCCAAGGGACATTCCATACCATACGATTCCATGCTCAGCACACTAAAGCTGGGGGAAGAGGAAGGCAGAAGAAGACATTGGGAGTGATGGCTTTTGTCTCTCCAAGTCACTGTTCCGGGTGATTGAGTCCTGCTCTCCTGGAGATGACCGAACACCTGCTGCCCATGGGAAGTAGTGAATTCATTCCTTGTTTTGCTTTGCTTGCATACACGGCTTTTGCTTTCCCTATTAAACTGTCTTTATCTCTACCCATGAGTTTTCTGGCTTTTACTTTTCCAGTTTTGATGCTTATTCTGACAGGAGGGAAACGATTGAGGGGCTGCATGGGGCTGGGTGCCGGCTGGGGCTAAACCACAACACCTGGAATGAGCTCTTGCCTTGTCTGAAGTTCCCCGAGCTTTTCCCTGGAAGGCAGTACACTCATCTGTGTGATGCCCATCTTACAGAATCTCTGCAATTCAGGTGTGTTCCTTGAAACTATGACCAATACAAACAATATAGTGTTTACCAGCTTTGTTTAGGATGTGTTTGACAGTTACAGAAACAAGGAACAATTTAGGAAAGATATCCCGGTGCTATTTCTTCATAATTACTGCACATGAAGTAATTTTTTTAATTTGAGAATTAAATGTACAACAGTAAAGCTATGGCTATGTATGTGAAGAGATTTTTTGTGTTTCCACTGACCTTTTTAAACTTCCATACAAAACTTACACAAAAACTCCAGGACGAAACATCCAGCTTTAATCTCACGACACCAGTGTTAATACTGAAAAATAAAAAACCAATGCCAAAACTTTAATGCATATACGTAATGGTTTATGTGTCCTAAAATGAGAAAGCAAGTGCTTCTCCCAATTTATATGTGCAATGGAAATTGTTAAATGATTGGGAACTAGGCATGGTGTGTTTGTGCATTCTCAGTCAATAGCTGGGATATGGTGAGCTGAGGAATCGGGATTTGTAGACAGCTGTGCAGCATGTGCCAGTGCATCCCAAGGAAGCAGCACCTGTGCTCTGTAGTTCAGGAGAGGACCATGGCTACAGAGTGCTGAGGTGAGATGGGGCTCTGCCAGTGTGGCCCTGCCCTGGGTGTGGGGAGCAGGCAGCCTCCCCCAGCCTCCTGCCCAGCGCTGAGGTGGGGTGGGCAACAGCAGATGGCTAAAGGTGAACTAGGATTGTTTGCAGAAATACCATAGACCTGTACTTGCTACTGTATTTTGTACAATCTGTTATTACTTTTTTTTTTAAAATTTCTGGGATATGCCTCATTTAATCAGCACTTCTCTATTTAACCTTAAACTAAGTAAAAACTGGGATAGAGGGAAGGTAAGAAACCCTGTGTATAAACACTCACGTTGAATTGTAGACACACTAGCAAAATTCAGGCAGCCCAAAATGAGAGATGACACTTCATCCCTAATTTGTACCAGTGGGAAAATGGATGTGAAAGGATGTAAGTTTGGCACAAAGTATCAGCTGGGGTTTGTGTTCCCACACACACCCAAATGTCAACAATAAACTCAGTCTGAAGTTTTCATAAAAAAACCCAAAACAACCTCTTAAGGAAGTTAAACCTAAATCTGTGCTCTGTTAAAATTTCAATTTAATAACCACGAGGTTGCTTTAACGTAACTTAGTTTACTTATCCATTTTAGGACATTAATTTTGGCTTGTAAACATGTTTTTTTTTAGAAAGCTTGCTAAAAAAAATTATACTTATGATGTACACTGTGCATCTTGAAGTATATAAATCAAAATTCCAATGCAAATCTGTATCTCTGGTTGCACTGTAGCAGTATGTTTCTAGTACATTAAATAGTGGAAAAAATATTTGTGGGGGTATTAAGTCAGATTCTGGATTAAATAATTTGCCAAACCTATATTATCTTTTTTAAAATTATTATTCTGACTAAAAATCAAAGCTAGTTTTTAGAGACGAAACTAAAAAATCATTAAATAAATAACAATTTTAATCTTATTTCTTTGATTCAGACTAAATCATTGTAATTTTCTCCTTTAATATTCCTCAGTTTTCTCAAAGGTTTTCATCCCTTTTAATTTTCTTACCCAGATATAAAAGCCCTAAATGGGAATGTATTATAAATTGTTGACTTGGTCCTGCAAATGACAGTGCAATACTAAGACACAAACCAAGAGTACTTAACAGTATCAGTATAGCAACTCACTTTTTAAGTAGTGATAGCTTATTATAAGATACAACATTCCAGCTCTTTTATTTTTTTAGATAAAATAATACCTTAATTTATTTGTATTCCACCAGAATGAGTACATTCATTGCAAATTGCATGCACATAAAAGGGAATCCATTTGTAAACTACATAATGTCTTAGCAATAAATAGTATTTGATCTAATACATGATGGTAGTGCATTTCTTGTTAAAACTGCAAGCTTTTACCAAAATGAAACCAAACTCTTATTCTCTTTATAAATATTTTAAATAATTTTTAGGTACATGTTTCATACCAAGTATATAAAAATAGTATTTTTAGATAAATTAAGAGATTTCATTTACATGACAAATAACGTGCAACAACTAAGCACTCTCTAGCAGCTCTATTTGGTTGATTGTCTAGATGACATGCAGCGAATATTGTCCCTTTGCCTTCACAGAACTGACAAAAAGACCAGCAGGACCCACGATCACCTGAAGCAAACAGTGCCATAGTTATTGTTTGAGAACAACAGTCAGACACTCAGGGAAAACCTTTGTTTCGATGAACAAAAGCCACCCATGACAGTTCTTTGTGCTAGACTTCCAGCTGCTCTGACCCTCAGGGTCTTTGGACTATCACAAAAGTCTGTCAAACAGACAAGTAAGTTATATCTGTATTCAAAATGTTTTTTCAACATGCTTCTAGAATCTAGAAATGTATTGTTTTTCCTATACTATGAACCAACATTACTTTTTTTTACTTTCTATAAGTCTGAATTTTCATGTTTGTAAGTTTCCATGATCGCCAAAACAGAGATCAAATAAAGCAGTCATGCAGTACTCTCTAAATTTAAAACTGGCAGCTGTGGAACATGCTTTGAGTACCACTTCACTGTTTCTCATACATCTATGGCTTGGCAATCTTTATCTTTAAGATCCCTTGTGCTTGTCACAATGTCTATTGGGAAATCTGGGGTCTGTGCAGAAGTTACTCCGGCTGTTGCTTCCAGGTCCCATGATCCTGGCAGGTTCTCAAGGCTTAGTGAGCTGATTGCTCCTTGGCTAAAGCTCCCTTCCTCTGATCTGCTGGGCAGCACGAGGTGTAAAGATGTCTCTGATGAAGAGCATACTGAAGGAGAAAGGGTTGCTGAAATAGACTGAAGAGGAGTCAGGGTAGTGTCTGAATGGGGAGAGGTGCTTCTTAAAAATTGCAGATTGTCTTTCTGAATTACCTGATACTGGGAAGGGGAATTTTGAAGGCCTGTTGTATAATAAAATTCACCATCCATAGAATTTTGCGGGTTGGGTTCAGTCCTTTGGGGACTGCTGCCTACAGAAGACAGCTCTGTATTCCAAATGTCACATAATGTGTTTCCACGACAAAGTTGTGCTTTGGTGCAAGTGAAGTTCCCAGCTTGCATGTGCGAGCAAGGTTGATGTGTAGTCCAAGCCACTCGAGAATGCAGGCTATCCAGTGTAGGACTTCGAGATAGGCTGTGCACAGCACAGAATCCTGGAGGCTTCTGGGACGTAAGCAGGTTCTCCAGAAGGTGCATCACATTCTTCATATCCTTACGTAATTGTGAGACTTCTTGACTTAAAGTTGTCATCTGTTATGAAAGGGCAAAATATCACAGTATTTATTCATGCACCATGCCTAATGTATGCACATACACCCCCTTTTTCCTTCTAGCAATGGCAACTTTGATCTATAGCACGATATCTCTACATTAAAGAAATACACTCTATTAATGTATATGTGGGAAATAGTCCTTCCAGCTGCTTTAATCCACCTGATTTTAAATGATCCTCTGTCTATAAATAATGGTTATAGGGTCAGAGCTGAGATGATTTCCAGAGGCAGTATGACACCAATATTTTATTGATCAATCATTAAATGTTTTAAACCATAAACCTTTCTTATTAAACAATTTCATACTGACGAATTACATAAAAATGAGGTCTTGTGAAATCTTGTGTAGAAATACATGTGACATATAGTGCTGTCTTCATAGTAAAATAAAAGAAATCCATACTCTAAGTTGTTGGATGCAAGTAGTAGTTATATGAAAATCTTGTGGACTACTACTAAAAACAAAAAAAAAAGGGGAAAAACTGGAACCTGAAACCCACTTGCTACCTCTAATTATTAAAAAAATAGAAAAGATTGTGAAACAGTTTGCTTCCATCTACTTTTGTGTATGCTTGGAAGGTACTGCATATAATAGAAATAGCATAGGTTACTCTGGTGTGTGTGCAAAAGGAAGATTCAGATTTTTTTCAGCCCTTTTATCTTAAATGCTGAAACTACTGATAGCATCCAGTTGGTTACATAAAGTGCATGGAGTCTTTCCTCAATACTGCTGCTTTGGGTGGGGATCAGATTGGCAAGTTCTGAATTTGTGTTTTAAAGTCAACGGCCATATGAACACTAATGGGGACATTTGCTAGGACTTTATAAGGATGTTCTGGGCAGTGAAAAGTCTAGTTTAAACATAAAAGTAACCCACTCACCATTTCAAATGGTAGAAATTAAATTTGTGTCCATGATAACTATCAATCTATTTTAGGTCAAAGCACTGTCATTATCATTAAAATAGTTTTTCTTAATGATGCTACTCTGTTGAGTAAAAGACATGACTGCACATTCTTCTTCAAGCCACGTGTCAAAAAGAAAAAATGCTAATTCAGGGGGCCTTTCTTTGACCTCAGATAAAGACACCATTGATTAGATGACCTGCACTGATTAATTTTCATATAACCAGAAGTAGAAATACAATTTTCATTTTTCTGACAGGATAGTTCTGAAGAAATCTGCTTGAAAGACATTTCAGGCTGAGTTTGATTGTGTTAATACAGGAACAATAATTATAAAGAATTTCGGAGAAGAAAGTAGGAAGCTCCAATACAGCTCCTATAGATCTATTCATTTTTCTCTGAGCAAAGAGATCAAACCCAATATATTGTTTTATAGTTTTTTAATGCTCACACTGCCTCTGGAGGGAAAATCCTTGAAGGTAAAAGACTGTTAAGTGGCAGGTGACAGGATCTCCCTGTGTCTCTGCACTTCTCTTTCTTTCTGCCTTGTTGTCTAATTGAGTCGTGGTAGGTAGAAAATAACCATGAGATTCTCTTCTGCCAGCTGAGTAAGCTTTGAATGCTTGGTAACTTCACTTAATGTGAGGAATTAAAATATGTTTCCAAAGTGTTTTGTGAACAGGTTTCCTGTGGGGTCAGAGCAGCCAGTGAAGGTTCTTGGTACCATGAGAGTGTAAGGAAGCACACAGATTTATGGACAATTCAACTGCACAAGAACTCCTGTGTTCCATTGGAAACTAAGAGATGACACTGCAAAACATCCAAAAGCTTATTTGGGAAGAAAGGAGAAAGACAGACAGTCAAACTCATGGCTATCTAGATTCAGTAGTTGTCAGCTTTTTAGGATCATCCCTGACCCCTACACCTAGTGGATACAGCAATGATTTTCTATGTATAATTTCCCAACTTGCATTAATTTTTCAGGGCTTTCTGCAATTGTGTAAATAGAAATATTGACACTATCTTATGAGTATGCACCTTATTCAAACTATGAATCCTGTGTGAAAATACCTGCAATTTTAAAATATGTTGTTTGGCTTGATCTATGTTTTTGTTTTTCATTTCTCACCACTTACGAGCTTTTTAGGAGTTTAATCCTATTTTAACATGTTTCTTTTGCCAGTTCATTGAGACAACACAGCAAAAATCAATTCCAGCATCAGCACTTGTCACAGCCCTGAATTTCTGTTCATTACAACTTGCTATAGTGCCCAGATACTCTATTTCTGATATATCAGCTAGCTCGTAGAGTGTTATCTTCTCTCATAAGCTTGCTCTTGCAGCAATGTAGAAATTGACTTGATAAACCCCTTTGGAGTAGATTTTAATGGTTTCCAGTAGTATGATAGTCGAGTCTTTATGCAGAACTTAATTCACCACTATCATTTAGTAAAATCTGTTCGGACCTATTCTGAATGTCACATACACAAAAAAATATGTAGCTTTCATGATTTTACGAACTATTAATCTTGCAAGATTAAACCTCCAGTATCTGTATCACTATTAATTATCATCTGTCTCTATATTATTATGGTTCTATACATACATAGCAGGCTATTGGTATTCCTACCAATGCTACTGTTTATGCTATTATTTTTGTACCCTGCAGAGATCTTTGAGCAGATGCAAATAAAAGAGTGTAATAGGGTGGAAAAAGTCTTATCAATACTATTAACAATTTCACAGTGTTTGAGAAAGTGCAAAAGAACGGGGATTAAAAGCCAAAGGAATTTAAGCCAGTGAGAGAGAAATTGAAAGCAGAACAGTTTCCTCCAGAGGAAGAAGGGCTAATTCCCGGCATGCTGGTAAGGCTGCACTCTTTTCAGGAGCCACTGATTATTGCTAGGCAAAACAGCTACTGGTACAAATGGTTCCCACTGTGCTAGGCAGACAGCTTTAAAATTATCTCTGAGATCCCAAATATACTTGAAATGCTGCCTTAACACTTCCTAGGACTTGAAAAAGATACTGCAATATTTCCGGATGTAGAAACTGGATTTTATACAGATTTAGCTTCAAGTAGCAAGATGTGCTTCTCAAACTGGTTGAAAGAAATGTGCTAGTGCCTTTTTAGTAGACTATGTTATCAGGAAAGTATATATTCAAAATAGAGGTTAAAATAAAATTTTAGTAGATTTTGTATTTTCAAATGACTTTGACAGTTTCAGTAGAAAGACTATTTTTCTTTACTACCAGTATTAAACTGTTGAGCAGTTTGAATACTTTGTTCCATGTAGTTAGGTAGGAATGGTGTGATGTAAGATGATGATGGTGATTATTGCTTTGTTTAAATGGCTAAATATATTTCTTTGTTTTTCCCATTGTATATTCCAACATTTATTTTTTTCAGGAAAAATTTTCAACTGGAATGCCTAGCTCTCATAATTGTTCCTGGATAAATCTGAAATAAGACTTTTTTTCTGACTAGAAGCAGATTCTGATTAGTACATTTGTATTTTTTTCTTTCTGTGTTTACTCCCTTTTGAAATTTGAACTTCAAATGCAGTTATCTTCCTACTATGACTTTTTCTGAACACCCAAAGAAGTGAAGATGAATATTTGCTTCTTGAGTAATGGAAGATGCATTTTGGCAAAGTGGAGGAGCTGCCTGGCTTGCACCGCATACGGGAGCTTCTCTATTCCCTTGCTTGGTCTTTCATTGCTTCTTCTATTCTGGTTTTTCGTTAAGTGAGGGAGACTTTGAGCTAGAATGAGCTGTCGTTGAAAGCTCAGATTGACTAACTGCTGGTATTTTGTTCCTTACTGACTATGTTGTTGAATGAGTGAAACGAGGAGTGAGTGGAGACAGGCTCTTCACTAATCATCTATCAGCAACTCTGTGGCCATTGGTATTATGGTGACAGACGCTTCTGATTTAATGGCTTTAGTAATAAAGCTAGTTGCAGAAGAAAAAAAAAAAATCCAGTGCAGCTAATCTGAGTTCAGATTAAGTCTATAGGATTTGTGCAATGATATGATGGTTCAGTTTCAGTGAAATAAATCCAGGAATATGGAAGGTTGTGCAATTGGCTTTACCATGTATGAATAGGAAATTTGCTTGCCTGTCTACTGACTCACTAGCCAGCTCTTTGGCAGTTTCAGTGAGCAGTTTGCCTGGATAAATTAGGACACCAAGATTATTGCTATTAAACATGAGATGATAAACTAGAGAAGTAGAAAGGACTAGATTATTTAAATGTATTCAAGTCAACAGAGGTCCCATGAAATTCAGTCTAGAAAAGGGGTTCCCAAACTGCAGTTCTAATAGTAATTTGTGATTCTTCATTGAGAGTGAGTCTGGTGGGTGGGAAGGAGGGAGGGGTGCGAGAAGAAAGTTGATTAGAGGTATGGAGCATCTCTCCTACAAGGAAAGGTTAAGAGAATTGGGATTTTTCGGCCTAGAAAGGAGAAGGCTTTTGCAGAATTGCAGAAAAATTGATGCAAGTTGGGAAATTATACATAGAAAATCATTGCTGTATCCACTAGGTGTAGGGGCTAGGGATGATCCTAAAAATAACCTAATTGAAACTGTCCAGTACCTGAAGGGAGACTAGAAGAAAGATGGAGGGAGATCATTTACAAGAGCATGTAGTAACAAGACAAGGGGGAATGGCTTCAAACTGAAAGAGAGTAGGTTTAGTTTAGATATTAGGAAGAAATTCTTTACTCTGAGTATGGTGAAGCACTGGAACTGACTGCACAGGGAAGCTGTGGATGCCCCATCCCTTGAGGTGTTCATCCGACCTCCAGGTTGGATGGGGCTTTGAGCAACCTGGTCTAGTGGAAGGTGTCCCTGCCCATGGCTGGGGGATTAGAACAAGATAGTCATAGAATCATGAAATGGTTTGTGTTGGAAGGGTCCTTAAAGACTGTTAGATGTACAGTCTGCCTTTAGGTTGGCATAGAATCAGGACGGTGACAGCATAATGGTAACAATAAGAAAATCTGGTTTGGAAATTACTGCTTCAAGGAATTCAGAAACTGTCAGGGATAAACTGACTGACTAGCTACTGATTGAGGGCAAATGGAAGATTGTGGAAATCCCAGGTGGCTGGGAGAGGAGAAGCTGGAACTATGTACTGGTGAAAGGAAACCTGAGGTAGTATATATGATACCAGGCAAAAATATGAAGCAGACAATTTCTATAAGCATCTAAAGGAATACTTAAAAGAGTACAGGCAACATTACATTTCTTAAGAATAAACCATGGCAAAACTATAATTCTCTTCTGTAACTCAAAAGCTGTTTAAAATATAAGAAGAAACTTTAGATGTAATGTACATCTTGTCAGAAGACTTCTAAGATGTTACTGTCCACCTGACATTCTTCTAGAGCTATTAAGAAAATATGAAGGACATGTAATAAGCTGGATTCTTACATGATTGGAATGGTTTATGACCAATAGTTTGCTGTCATCCATGAACATTTTAAGATATTCTTTTTAGCACCGTTTCCTGATCTGTTTTTATTTAATGTTTATTTTTAATGTCTAAATGGAATTCATGTTCACTTTTAAATATCAGTAATATGAAATTCAAGAAAGATAAATGTTAAACATTACATCTGGAAAGAAAATGTCAGAGGCATGAATATAATATTCTGCCTATGCAGAGTATTATAGAAAAATGTCTGTGGAGTTCTGCTGAATGACACTTCGTGGGTGTTAATTATGCTCACAGGAAATACAAACAGCGTATTTTCTTCAACTGAACTCAAGAAGGGGGTTTCCTTCACAAGGAATTACTTAGGTTGCTTGAAATACACTTCAGCTTGAGATTGTGTACTTTGTCAGTGACTTCAAAGATCTAACCAAAGACAATTCAAAAGAAAATTATACCAATGAAGTGTTGTAGCAAATGTAATGAGCAAAGAAAGTCAAAAGGAATTGGGTTTGCGGAGATGTGCTGGAATAGCACGTTTCCAGAATAAATTGATCTTAGCAGGAGAACACCAATCAACTTTCTTGCTATCTTCTAGGCAGAAAAGAAAAAGCAGTGAATTTGTGAACTTGCAGTCCCACAGACATTAACATTTAGATGTTGGGAAAATCGATCTTATGAGTACAGGAGTATTTTGAACTGCCTATTAGAGATTAACTGTACAATCATGGTCACCTGTCATGGTAGTAATATCTTATTCAAATTTGAAGTCAGCTTTTGGTGTTCGGTTGATTTGTATGCTGCATGGCTGCCTCTCGCTTAATTTCTTTGTCTCAGGTGCCCTTCCACCAAGGAAAAGTGCAAGAGACTCACCATAGCATATGGAAGTTATGCTATGTATGTACAGTGTGCTCTGCTTAAAAAGAAATAACTTAAGCTCTAGAGCATCGACTATTTTTGTTACCTTCATCAGCCAATACCTATTAAACTAACATTAACATTATTAAATAGCCAATACCTATTAAACTAACAAAAAAAGTTAGCTGGAAAGGCTTCTCTACAGTTATCAAAGTATGAGAGCAGGGAGACAAAACAAGGTAGAAGTTCTTTGGAAACATGAATGTCAGTGCTAAAAGAGAAGATATATTTTTAAAAATGTCAGTAGGCAAAGTGCATTTATTCTGCATGTATTGTTTAAAAAGCTTTTATTTCTTAGTATAAATGATACTTGGCTTTATGTCGTGGCTTTAATGTGAGATTTACATGGCTAAAATCCAAAATGGATAGATTAGTTTTAATAGTTTTCATCCTCTGTAAATGTCATTAGTTCACTTTTTGCCATATTTTTCTTGATTGAAAGTTTTTTACAAAGCAAATTACTGGGATAGCCTTGCTGCAAAATAATTTCTCTCATGTGATAATATAGTTATGAACTTGTTAGAAGGAACATGTATTTAATTACTCTAAGTCAAGTGAGTTCATTACACGAACTCTCAAGTTACAAATTGAACTTTAACACTATATCCCCTATGTAAAACTGAAAGCCTGATTAACTTCACCAAATTTTCATTACTGGCCCTGATTATCATCTGCATATATTTTTAATATTAAAAATGCTTTTTTTTCTATACTGAGAATGGGATTGATTTTTGGCAGCTGGATTTGAAATACATTTTAAAATAATATATGTATAAAATTTATGATTTGGAAAATAAACACATTTGTTTCAGATTGTTCCTTTTGTTAGATGCAAGTTAAATATCCCTGTGAATATATTTTCTCTGTTCTGCATAAGTGCCAGATGCTTAGAGTATTTTAAGTACTTGCATTTAAAAAACCTAAAATTAAAAATAGCTGAATTTCCACTAAGTGCTCCAATGCAGAGCTAAATAGAAGGCAATTATCTAGCTCAAAACCTGACCCTATTCATATTTGCTCATGTTTGTTTGTTTTTCAGTTGAATGGGAGAAATGTGAGCACTGTGTTCATTATACAGTTATAGTACAGTAATTGTGGGATCTACTAATACGGTAAAGCATGAAATCAGCCCCCAGATTTCTGAAGCTGAGGGAGGCTGCACTGAAGCTGGGTTGCATATGAGGAAAACAGGGGACATGACAAAGCAATCTGAGTTTGTCTGCATGCACTGCATGAGGTTCCCTTTTTATCGGAGCTCAAAATCACGAACCCATGTTTTTGAATGGAGAATGTGTACCTGTAATTAGAGGGAAAAATATGACTAATTTTGGATATTTTCTTATTTTAACTGGTCTATGTTTTAAAATAATTCAGATTTGGGTTTTGCAAACTGAATCAAAGTAAAAGTATTTCTCTGCATTTTCATACAGTGGCCTTCAAATGATAGAGAGCTAAAAGGCTGGTAGGATACAGGCAATGGGACAGTGATAGGCAGGTGCTTTAATCTAGATGTCTTGGCCATCTGTATACCTCAGAGAATCTGCTTAGTGGTTTCCTATTTTTACTTTAGTAGGTATCTATAACTGCATCAGGTAAATGGTGCCTCTGAAAAAATGTTCAGTGTTCAGATACATTCGTCTGATCAGCCTTTGCAGACAAACGCTTTGGAGACACCAGGTCAGGTGTACCGATCTCTGCAAAGGAAGGACACAGACTTGTCAGGCAGAATAGTCTTCCTGAATTCTTGCTCTGTCTAGTTTTGAGCAGGTCTTTGAATCAAGTTTTCCGCAGCTCAGCAAATGTACAATGCTGATAGATATTCAGTAACCTAATCTTGAAACCGTTGCTTAAATAATTGTGTTTTTACTGGAACAAGAGCCTGAACCTTAACTCTCACCTGCTATATACTGAAAGTACTGGACTATAAAGAGTGTCATGCCTTCTTTATTTAGTGATTATTTATACTAAGTGGAAGGGAAAAACATGGTAGGAGATAAAGTGGTCCTATTCCACTCCATCTTGCAATACTGAACTGGAGATAAATTCCTGTACAGCTTGGGTCTCATTCAGGCTCAGTGAGCAGTGAGGTTAGGTGAGGGAATGAAGAAGCTGGTTAACTGGCTGAGCAGCCAAACCATGGAGCTGTACAGCAGCAATTAGGGGTGTGTTCGAGATTGTTTCACATTGACTGTGCTGACTTTGGAGACTACTCTCCGTAGAGGAAGTCTGTGCATGCATTACTACTAAAGTTAATGTCTTAACAAATCTGAGAAGTGAAACCAAGGCACTGACTTCTGTTACTCTCTTAGGTAAACGAAATGTCCTTTGGATTGTGTAGTGAATGCCACATACCTAAAATACTGCCAAGAGCTCAGCTGTATTTCTAAAGTAGGTATGGCTAATTTTGTAGATTTTTCTCTGGGGTAACATTTTGCTTTGCTTTGCTAGCAACAGACTGTATTGAAACTCTGAATGGAAAGACACAGGTCTTTTTTCCCCCCATGAACAGCCAAAATGTTTCTAAGCTGTCTAGTGAACTGTTGTAATACAATTGCCTTTCATGAAAGCAGTTATTTTGGCATTTGTCGATTGACTTCTGATCTCTGCTGGAAAATGTACTAATGACATTGTTTACTGCTGTTGGCTACTTGTGACCTGTTTTCTCATATTTTCTTTACCAGGAGGAGACTGCATGTCTTTAATACAGAACTTCATTTCTGACTCTGCTGGTATTTTAACTACTGCAAGTAGTCTGCTGCAGCATCACACGTGTGAACTTACCATGTTCCCATTACTGTTCATCATCAAATGAAGGAATGACAAAAGCATTGGGTCTACAAATGTTCAGTACTTAATACAACAACAAAATCCTCCAAGCAACAGCTACTGTGTATCAGCAAGGCTACCCAGAGGATCATTTGGGTAGGCACCAAGTCCATACTATCAGCTCAGAAACTCCAGCTGGCACATGTTTAAGTACATGTAGAATATGCAATTAAGTAGCCTTACAATCATGCAGTTTTTCCAATGTAAATTTTGATCTGTGGGAGGACTTGGAAGTTACCCATCCGTCTCTGGGATTTGAGCCCAGAATATTACCTATGAAATCTAAATCTAGTCCTACTGTCTATTTTATGTTAATGTGAACAAACAAGTTGCATAACATTTTGTTCAGAAGGTATTATTAGGGAAAAATTAAAATTGCATATGGAGAGAAATGACCTTGAACATGTGGAGGGCTTTTTCTTTTTTTGATTAACATATTGCCCTGCTCCAAGATGTATTTATTTATCACTTTTCACCAGAAAAGCATAGAGATGCCCAGAACTGTTCCAGTTGAAATGTTTATTTAATCCACAAGGTGTGTGCCTTGGAACATCTGTCACCATGATATATTTTCCAATTGCCTCTTGTGGATAGCCACATAATAGATCCTCCTATTTTAAAAATTCCTGTCCTCGAAAGGGATGAATCAATATGACCTGTGTGTTTCAAAAGTATTACATAGGAAATATAATTTGAAGATTTTTTTGAGTTCTTCGACCAACTCCTACAAAAACCCATAATTTTTCATGACCATAGTCAATGGGTCATGAGAATTTTGTCTGAACTCTACAGTTTGACATACTGTCGTGGTTTAGCACAGCTTGTGTTTTAGTTAAGGAAATTCCACCAGCTACAGAAGTGATGTTTTTGCAAGGAGCTGTTCTAACTTCCTGCAAACCTGATAAACCCAATCAATTGGCTAGTTTGAATAATGACAACTCTGTTGAGCCACTGCAGAAACTGAACACGCCTCTGTAAAAACACATTTAAGTACAAACAAGCTCAGGAAGCTCTCTTGCTTCCGGGCTTTTGGACAGGTAACTGGGGTGCCAGTGTGGCCCTTGGCAGAGCTGGGCCCAGCCGGTGTGGCCTGGCAGGCCCGGGCTGGGCCCTGCCCACGCCATCCTGTGGGGCCAGGCCACGGCTCTGCCCCTGTCTGGGCTGGCCCCTGCGGCGTGGCTCGGCTAAACATCTCAGCTGTTCCTGCTTCATTAGAGCAGCCCCCGGCATGGAGGTGTGGGGGTGGGCTGGCTGGGAGAAAAAACCCCAGAGCCACAAGCAGCTTCAGCCAAAACTCCCTCCCTGCCAACCAAGGCTGGGACCACGCAGCCAATTCTCATTCAGGTGCCGCTCGGCAGAGATTATGTGACCACCAGCGAGAGATAAGGTCCAGCTGCAAGGCCTGGGCAAGAGTAACCCCTTCAGCACTGTAAGTTCCCCAGAACAGGGGAAGCCTGCAAACATCAATCCTCTCCCAGGTCAGAGGAAAGGGAAAAGCAAAGGCATGAAAAAGACACCTTGATAGAGACACCAAAGTCAGTGAAGAAGGAAGAGCTGAAACCCAGAGAGAGGAGAAAGAGGATGTGCTTCAAACTTACAAGCTGAAATTCTTTTGTAAAGCTATGATAATGGACTATGATACATCAGAGAACCCCTTGTAATTTTGTGATAAGCATGGGGGGGTAGAGCGTTCAAACTGCAGCCACGAGCAAAGGTACTTGTGCTGAAACAAGCAAATGTTGAAGTAGCTGTGATCCAGTGAGAAGCCTGAACAGAGAGAGATAGTAATGAAATGAAGACCCTTACCCACAGGGAAGACGACCTCTCTTCCTAGAGATGATCCCAGAGGTAGATGAAGAGAACCTTTGCTTTTGAACAGCTCATACTTAAAATGGTATCCCATTAGCTAAGATTGAACCCTCAAAAACAGTTGTGGGGAAAGCTGTAAGTTGAGGGAAGGGACTTTCATATTGAGCAGAGAACCACCCTGGGTGGATGTTTGTTGTGACATTGAAGCCATGAAAAAACTGTTTCTTGTGGAGATGTCCCCATGGCATAGCAAGAGAGACTCCTCTCCCTAAGTGAACTGAAGGAAGACTATTATAGAGGGGGTAAACTGACTGAAAAAATCCCAAGTTTTGTGTCTTTACATTGTAGGTGGGAGGAGGAAAGAGGATTGGGGAAGGAGAAGTAGCCCGAAGGTTTATTATGACTCTTATTATTTTTTTCTTTTAGTTCTTTAAAGTTTGGAGCCGGCTTTGCATTTCTCCTAATTCTTATCTCACAGAAAGTAAAAGATGTGAACAAAACCACTACACTTTATGATGTTTCTGCCTGGTTTCGAACCGAACCCACTACTCATACAAATGAGATGATGCATTCACAGTAACTAACTAACCATGCACGCACTCTTAGCTTAGGATGTTTAAGTTATCTAAACAAGTTAATGTGACTCAGGATGAAAGAGGTTTACAAGCCAAACATTTAGTTAAGTGGGAAATAATAACTAGATTAAGTGTACACAATATAAAAGAAAAAATAAAAATAAAACTTGACATTTCTGGTAACCAAACAGCTCAGGGAGAAAGTGAAACTGTGTGGTGGGACTTATTTAAATGTTTCCTCATGTGGAAGTATAATGAATTGTCTCTAATTTTTTCACGTTGAAAGACAGAGTAGGCTGGGAACAGATTTTAGTCTTGCAGTATAATTGTAAAGTTAGTCTGATGCTTTAATCTTGTTAGCTAAAGTACTGCGAGGGCTGCATATATGAAACAGTTTAGCCACAGAACATCTCTTTAGTGTTGGACTGATAGTTGATTACAGGTTTGAAGTTATTAGAAGGGAGAAATAGAAAGCACCGCCGAACACTATTGGCCCTGCATTCCTCAGGGCATATTGCTTGAGCAGGAAGCAATGAACTTCTCTTTCATTCTAAGTAGACACAGGTAAAGTGATTTGAAACATTTTATGTAAATTTGAACATGAATGGATTTGCATTTCTTTCAAGGAAATTCTCTAGAAGCACAACACACATCAAGACAAGAAAATTTGGGAGAAATAATGAGGGGGATGAGACAAAAGAGAAGCATACCCAGAAGAGACTAAATCCTAAGAAAATCAGATGCACTAACCTCACTTTGGTTTTAGCGCTAACGTGTGACACAAATTTTTATCTAGGTTTCATGTAGAAAATTAATCTCAGAATGAGTTAAAAGCCCCAAACTGCCCTACGTATAGGAACCTCATCCAGTTTTGTAAGCTCATTTATAACACATTTATCGTATTCCTGAGTTTTCTCAGTTTTCTCCAGCATTCCTTGAATCATTGCTAATATCCTTAAACCCCCCACAAAATCTTGTTACCTCATTGTTAAGCCTGCTGATCTGTTGTTTGGTCTCTTCTGCTTTGATAACAAGAACAGCAGCACCAATTTCAGCCTCTGAAAATAATTCAAATTCATGTAAATGAGAAGAGTATAATAACCACTTGGAAACAGTAATGCTATTCTTCCACTTAACCAATGCATTAAATTTAAACCCATTTTGCAGTTGGCTAGAATGAAAACAAAACCACGTGTTTAATGTTCAGTGTATAATGTGTGAGACATGCAATTAACAAAGTCCATAGTGCTCTCTTCTGTCTGGACCTGAAAGGTATGAAAATGACAACCCTGGTGCCATCCATGTGACAGCCCAACACTTTTTAAAAATCATAAATATGACTAAACTTTTATTATTATTTTCCTGTTTGGCTTTAAGAGGAACAATATATGTCCTGGTTTTCTCCATGAAAAACGTACATAGCTATGTGGGGACTGTTTACTTCTAAAAGAGGAGGTGTTGGAAACAGTCCCTCTGTCTCATTTTTGTCTTCCCCTCACCCCCCCTTCTTGACTAGTTCCATTGCTTTGTGGTGCTATTTTATCAACCTTTTCAGAGTGTAGGCCATTTAAGGCTTCCTAAAACCCCTCGTTATTCAGGGTTTTCACACTTAAAAATCTACTTACTTCCATACTCCTCCACTTCTCTAAATATCTTTAAAAAAGTTGAGAGCCAAGTTTACATATAGCTCTTAACGAATTGTGGGATTTTTTAGGTTTTTGAGGTTTTTATTTATGGTTTGTGTTTTTTTTTTTAGTTTTGCATTACAATGTTTTTACGTTCAATTTTGTCCTTATATTTAGTACTATCCAAGACCAAAGGTTTGGGAGCATGAGGCAGACTCTGCAATGCTCCTAAGTAAAGTATAACGCACAAAAACCCAGTTCCCTCCACAAACTGTTTTATTTATGAGTGTCTGTTAGCAGGAAAACAAATGACCTCTGGGACATGGTACTGAGAGTACAAGTATATGTTTAATCCATTTATGCCATTATGCTTTTGAGGATCAAAGAAACAAAGGGGGACACAAAGCGCTTATGAAAACTGTTTAAAGAGCGATTTTCTCAGGCAAAGCTCACCTCCAGATGTAGGAGATAACCTGGATTCCTGCCTGAGCTGATCGGAGCTGAAGTCAAAGGTTTGGCTTTCCTCATTATGGTTTCCATCCTCAATCCCATCGACAATTCTGTTGAGAAAAATTGGAGTAATGGAACAGTTTTCATAAACATAATTATGCTGTAAAAATTTCTCCTAAAGGGCACATTTTTAAACAATGATAAATTTTTCACAACATTAGTTTAGAGAAAAGAAGAACCTATTATATTAGTATAACTTCTTGTGAGTCACTAAAAATTAAAATTACTGATAATGGAAGGAATGTGATGTCAAATATAATTAACTGAAGTTTCAAAATTTTCATGACTTTCGCAGCATATTCTGGGTCCAATCCAAACCTATATGGAACACAGTTTGCTTTTCAAATCTAAAGTAATCTGTTGCTATTCTTTCTTCTACACAGCCTAAAGAGGCTTGACTACGTTCTTGTGAAGCTAAAATCTCCCAGCACATCATCAAGCTCCTATCAGGTTTACTTAGGCAGAGCCTGAGCCTGAACATAATATATTTATGAGAACATCTCTGTAAACCTCAGTCAAAAGTGTCATTTCCATGCAAATAGTTATTCTAAATTTGTTTAAAATGAACTAGCTCAGGCAGGGCAATCTTGTTTGCAAATTTGATATAGGAAGATGTGGAGACCAGCCTGCAGTGTCCCAGTTACATTAATAATGGTATTGGATCTGACTACCAGAAAAGGTATTTTTGCCAGTCATTTCTACCCATGCATAGCAATTATCTCTAATTTGCAGTGTCAAGAAAGCCAGAGGAAAAAAAAAAAAGAAGCAGTATTTTATACAATAATCAAGTTCTGCATGCAAAGAATAGAAAACATGTATCAGAGGAATCAATACACAATATTAAAAATATATAATTATAAATATTTTCTGTTCTCAGTTAAAATAAATTGTGCTGTAAAAAGAACTGTTTTAAAGTCAATGAAAGAGAATAATGCAACTGCCAGTTGACTGAAATGAAGCATCAATTTCTTGATTTGTCCAGGCACAAGCTTTGTATTTTGTCTTCAGTAGGCAGATGAGTTAAATACTAATCTGGAAGGGCTAAGACAGAACGTTCTTAGCCTCTCAGTTATTCAGGATAACTTTTTATTTAATACGGATATGTTCAAGAAAACTTCTTGACTGGAAATGTCTGGAGAAAGAAGGAAGAGATAACACAGAGATATCTGTGATGTATTTGGCTTGAAAGACCCGTGTAACTCAGACCTCTGTACACATACCATGTGCTCTCGTCCTTTTCGGCTCTTCGTGTGTGCTTAGATCTCCGTGTCATATCTGAGTGTTCATGATGCCAGTTGGATGTTACTAGACTTGACTCTAATCTTAATGAGTCTCTGGTAGAAGAGGAGACTCAAATTTGGTGCTTGAGCAGCCCTGGCCTATACTGCTAACTGCAGCTGAAAACCAGAATGATTACTTTGTTTGAAATTTCCTATAAAACCTATTTAATATCATTTGGTCTCACTGCTTCAACAGGTGAATTTTAAACACCAATATAGCTTTTGTAGAGGTTTCTAATTATATAAAATGTTAACATTTTAACTGCCTTTAAAGCACACAGGAGAAAGCTTACTCAGATGTGACTTGGAATTTATAGATGCTACATTCTTTAAAGTAAGACTAAAAAGAAATTATATTAACAAAAATACCTAGTGCCAGGCTTCTATGTGGGAAATATGCAATGTGCAGTATGCTTACTCATATACAATGAACTGGTTGGGGAATGACATAACCTACTAAATTGAAAACATGAGGGGACAAAGGCAATTGGCTTGCTCTAGGAAACACCCACAGTAGAACAAGTTTCTTAAGGAGACAAAGTGAATTCTCTCGAGAAACTGTGGTTATACACTTCAGAACAGCACTGACTAGATATTTCAACCAGCGTCTTGTCTTTCCCTTGCCTTCCTTTGCTGTCCAGCACCAAATATAAATGAGGATTTTAATTAAGGTCTCATTTTCTCCTTAATGTTTACAAGGAAACACTTAGGGCTGTTTTTTAAAGTGGTATTAACTTGTCAGTTTAAATATTCTAATAATATAAACTCATTCTGGGAAATAATATAAAAATGTTTTGTCTGGAAAAAAAAAGGTTGAAAAACATACATCTTGGGCCAATTTTCCAGCCAATTAACAGGATTAGTCTGCAGTTATAAAATTATGAATGGAAACAGAAAATAATATATGTAACAATACTTTTTTCATATTTTCATTGGCAGCCTTGGGTGCCAATGTCTGGCTGCACAAGTTCAGAGCAATAATGAGCAAGATTACTTTCATCAGAAAAGATGACAAGTAGCTTTTCCCTGAATTACGACTTGTTATGTGAATGATAATGATCTTTACTCATAGCTGACTGAACCAAATTCATACGAGACCTAGGAAACAAATGAGAAAATATCCGCTATGAATTTCAATATTGCTTGTGTAGAAGCTGCTTTTCCACAATCATTCCCTGTATTGATTTTCTATTAGGATCTAGAGAGAGTCCTATGAGGAGTGGCTGGTGGAGCTGTGGTGGTTTGGTCTAAAGAAAAGGAGGCTCTTCCACAACTACCTGAAAGGAGGTTGTAGCAAGACAGGGGTTGGTCTCTTCTCCAGGCAACCTGTGACCGAATAAGGAATTGGCCTCAAGCTGCATCAGGGGAGGTTCAGATTGGAAATCGGGAACAATTTCTTCACAAAAAGGGAGGTGAAGCATTGGAATGGGCTTTCAAGGAAGGTTGTGGAATCACCGTCCCTGGAAGTGTTCAAGAAACAAGTGGACGTGGCACGTAGTGCTGTGGTTTAGTTGGTGTGGTGGTGTTTCGTCAAAGGTTGGACTCAGTCTTGGAGGTATTCTCCAGCCTGAGTGATTCTGTGACTACTATGATTTTATGACAAAACTAAAATTGGATTGTATCCTGCTACTATTTAAAATGTAGCTATACCAATAAAATATATGCTGGGGGAAAGGGTTCTTTATAATCCCCCATGTGCTTTTTATGATTGCATCTCTAGGGGCCAGTGCTTTGACAGAGTTAAACAAATATTGCTCAAGCTGTAGCTATTTCACATTTGCAATGGCAAGTTCCTGAAACTTCCACTCTACCTATAATGAGTAAAGGAAGTGCTTGAACATGTAAACCACTTCAAATTATAGAAGGCAAAACTTGAACTGGAAGATGAACTGCTGCACCTCCTTGTATGTGTACTTGTGATTTCTCTAAAGAACTGGTCCTAAAACTAGGATTACATTACAGCAATTTAGAAACAAGTTACATAAATGCAAGTAGAATACAAGTAAAAAATTGAACTATTTTAAATTGTACGTTAGTAATACCACTATAAACTGTTATGCGATGCTTCTTCATGTCAAAAGACACAACAGAACAGATTTGCTAAACTCTGTATTTAATGTCTACATAACTTCCATTATCAGATTTCCTATCTCTAATGAAAAAAATCCTCTAAATATCTGCTAAAATTGCTTGGCAATTGTTTTCCATTATAGTCCTCTGCTCCAGTAATTTATTGTATTTGCATGGTTATGCTATAATTTCGTCTACTTGCTTTCTAAGTTTTTGTATCTCTGATAGACTCAAGATGTTTCACAGTGTTATTGTGGGAATGAATATTATAGACAAAATGACACAATAAGGCCAGACGATTTAAATAGCCATTTTTGCAGTTGCTAATTTTTTTTTACTGCCCTTTTTATGGGTAAAAATACATTAATTTGCAACGAATTTCTAAAGTCATAACATTCTGCACAGTGTGTGATGGTTCCTACAATAATATGGGATGAACAGAAGTATAAACTATTAAAGAATAACTTTTATAGTGTCAAAATCATGATATTTTTAATAGGAGTTACATGATAGAGAAGAAAATGACCATTCGTAACAATTACCTTGGGCTCAGATCTGGTGGGCCAGTGGTGGTCAGTGCTGACAGGTATAATTTAAGGTTTTTCTCTTTCCTTCTGGAATAGTAATGGAGCTCTGTTTCATGTTTGGCTCTTGAGGGGTTAGAACTGCAAGCGCGGATGGGGGAATGAAAGGGCACAGTTCCTGAGGCCAACTGCTTCAAGTTTCTCCCTAGGTAGCTTTTATTGCTTGCAGTCTTCTTCTGCTGAGAGCTATTTGTGCTTCGTGTGTCAATTGGTGAAAGGGTGCTACTTTCTTCTTCTCCTTCCTCCTCCTCATCTTCATCTTCCACAATTGAAGGGAGTCTCTTCTTTATATTTCCATTTCCCTTGAGCTCTGTCTAAAATAACAAATAATACATAATAGCATAAAATTCAGAGCCTGATGCTGCAGAAACAAAATTTTTCTGGTGTTCATCCTGGAACAAACCTAGACCTAGCAGAGCTTTCATTTCTCATTAGAGAGAGTTCATTTGGAACTCATCCATAGCCTCTGCTATGGCTATATGTGCAGACACAAGAAAAATACAAACAAATTTAAAAAGGTCACTCGTGACACAGTAAGCTAACTCGCTGCAATATGTTTTGTTACCAAGAAAGAGTACACGACTAGTTCTTACAAGCCATTTGTCATATGTACATTTGAGAAGACTAATTGTGCTTAGCTGAGGGGTTATTTCTTTTGAATGTTATGCTACCAGAATCTTGGTGGTCCACAGAAAAGATCTGAGGCTGGTAATTCAAATACTACCACCTTTTCATATGGAACCTTTTATAAATGGCATTTACACCAGTTCAGCTCAAGCCGTGATGTTCTCTGTGTCCTTAATTTTTGTAACTGAAGTCACTGACAGGATGGTAGACAGACTTTTCAGCTCACTCAAAGTCCCATTAATGCACCAATAGTGTGACAGTTCCAGCTTCAGAACTGAGTCAGCAGAAAGTGAAACTACATCTGGTTTTGAAAAAAAATGCAATTTAGATGCTTGATGTTGGAACCAGGGAAATTTGGAGGCAACATAGACCTGGGTTCTGTAATTTATGTACTAATTAAAGCACTGTGTAGGAGATCCATGTTATTTTTTGTGGTAACAAAGTATGCTGGTCATGAGTGCTGAGCTATGCCAACATGGACTTCGTGTCAGGATCAGACCTTAACTCAGAAATAGTTCCATGTATTCCCATGGTAGAATTTACTTTATTAGTAGTAGGTGAATGGCCTAAGGCAGACTCAAATTCCAGGTCAAATTAACGAACCAAATGCAATTTTATGGTTTCAAAAAGAGTTTTTGTTGTTAATTTGTTTTTGGGGTTTTTTGGGGTTTTTTTGGTTTTTTTTTTTGGTTTTTTTTTTTTTACAGGCTACTCCTGTTAATCAAGCTTGATTAGGGCACTGTTAGCTTTAGACAGAAAACCTCAGATGACCCTGCATAGTCAGATTTCCCACATTCAGGCCAAGTCAGGTTGGCTGGGTAGAAATACAGATTTGGGGAATTTATCCAAATATTCTAAGTCCCTATTAGCATCTGTCTAAATGTTTTGCAGCACAGGTTTAATTTTGCTGTATGTTACAGCACACTTTCATTGAGTGTGTGCTTTTCTCTTGGCATATGTTGACAGATTTAGTGAACTGGAACCTTTTCATTTGAGATGCATATGGAGGTAAGAACTTTAAGCTGTGATAGAAGGGATGTCATTATAAAATAGAAAAACCTTGTTGTCAACTGTAGTAGTCATCCAAAGGCTGTCATGATTATCAAATTGTACAGGACCTGGCACTGATACTGCCTATACTCTACAGAGAATGAGTGTTACTTGCATTCAGAACTTTGGCTTAAGTAGCCGTGTATTTAAAATGCAGTTGCTATAGGAGGATATCCAAATTTAGCACCTGGGAAAAAAGAAAACTTAAACTGTTACTCATAAAATGGGCAGTGGCAGAACTATCTGCAGGATGCTATTTAAATTCTTATTCTGGAGCAATGGAAGTCTGTTTTCAAGCAAGAAAGGAAGAAGTTTTCAAGCTTCGTTCTGGTCATAATTATGTACATGTTCAAAGTCAAGCCTGGCATAGTTAAAATGTGATCAACATACCTGGGATAGTGTAGGCTTATTGGATAATTTTGATATTACCTGAAAAAAAAAACAAACCAAAAAGGTAGGAAATATGTACATCTGCAGAGTTTGGCTTCCAACAGGATACAAACATCTAAACCAAAACATTTGTGTCCATACAAGAAGACTCATGATAAAATGGTTGTATTAAATTAAATTATGACATAACACTGAACTAAGGATAATACTTACAAACAGGTGTTGTGAGAAAAAACCCCATGTCTTATCTCAAATAAAAAGATAATGAAAAAATAAAATTTTACTTTAATAAAAAAGTAGGTCAAGACTCAAAACCCGTGAATGAATGTAGATGCGTGACAGCATGCCTGGTAGGTTTCAGTGCTGGTTTGATGGAAATGCAGGAACAAGTGCTCTACTTTAGCTCCTGTGCCAGCCTAGTCTGTATGTGAAGATGAGCCAAGCATCTCCAGCACCTCTGAGGAATTTTCAAAAGCAGTGGTGGGACTGAAGAAGTAGGAGCGAGGTAGTCCTTAGGGAGATAAGTGTCTAACCTATTCAAGGCCATAATATTTTCTTTTCTTGAATTACACAGGAAGTAAAACAAAAGAAAAGGAGGAAGAAAAAATTATGTAAGTTCAAGTGTAGCTAATTCTAATAAAATTCACTGGAACTGCTGATTAAAATCTGTTATGAAAACTCTGCTGTTTATTTGAATGCTCGCATCTTAACCATGGGCAAGGCTCTGACAGCCTATATACTGTATTTATAGGAATATTTTAGTCTGCCAGGTAGAATTTTGAGAAATTATTTTCAGCTTTTCTAAACCTACATATTAAGACAAAATGCTTAACCCATCAGTTCATAACATCAATTAATTTTTCTTCAAACACAGGTAGAAGTTAGGCATTTCTGAAAGCAATTTCAGCTTCTCAGTTTGTTTGACAAAAGTCTTCAGAACTCCTAAATATTCAAATTTTAGGCACAGATTTCAAAATAATAATTGTGTGTGAGGTTTTTTTAATTTAAATTTCTTTGTTCCTTTACAAGTCCTTCAGGTTAACCTAAAAAACGGTTTTGTAGTGAGGGTACTAGTAGTGGTGTAATATACAAATACAGAATATTTAATTTTTCATAAGCAGAAATCCTACTGCACAACAGCCAAGCCAGTAGCAGGTGTATCATTAAATGTAGCAATAACACTCTAATAACTGCCAAAGAGAGCAACTGCAATAATTAGGCTATGTAAACAAAATAACTGCTGTGTTCTTGCTGAGTTAAAGTACTAGATGACAGCAGAGGATGAGATGTCAGATACTGAAATCTCACAAGTTGCATTGCAATCTATGCCAATTGGAGAATCAGTATCTTCTTCAAGATTCAGGATGAGAGGAAACTAGAAATGTACTAAAATATTAAAGTCAGAATCAGGAAGTACTACTGGCCTGCTTTGCACATATGTTTAAAATATTAGTTTAAATTAGTGCCCAGAATATTGGGGCAGCAGTTTGCTTGGCTTCTAGGCACAGGTGCAGTGTGAATGTTAAATAGTAGCCTAATTAAAATTCCAAGCGTATCCCAAACATTAGCAGCTTCACAAAAAACATCTCAAAGTATGTGTTTTCCTCCTGAAGGCTTTAGAAGTGACTCGTCATTTGTAATTTGTATGTGGGTGAAGACTTCCCTCTTTGTTTTGATGGGTTTTTTTTCCTCCTCCTGAGTACATGTTAATCCTGACTGCACATCTCGAAAACACAGACTTCATTATAAGAAATCATTATATGGGTTGTAAGCTGCATGGCCAGTTGTTAGCTCTGTGGCTGTGCCTCTGGACCTCCCCACTGCTCCTTAGCACAGCAGCCACAGCCACCCATCAATCCCTCTCTGCTCTGTATTACCCTGGCTTGGTCACTGCAGCAGGGAGAAACTGGCTGCAGAGGAAATGGGGTTAGTGGCAGCGCTTTGTTGCCTCGTGACCTTCCCAAGAGAAGGGTTAAGGAATTTTTGAAGGCAGCTTGCTTTCTGCAAGAAGGGAAGGGAGTGTCCTCAGGAAGAAGTATGACAGAAAAGAAGGGTAAGTACGAACACGGAGCACGTGATGTGAGAAGCGGCTTATCAGACTTCTCCTGTTTGCCCAAACTGGCTCCTTTAACCCACTGGGGAAAATTTCAGTCTGAAAATATCGATATTTTAAAATAAATTATGGACCTATAAACTATCTTTTCCATAGCAAAAAATCCACAGTAAAGAGTGTTTTAATTACTTCTATATAAATACTGTGCAACCATATTTATTGCTTGTAATTTTGAATACTCTGTCTTGCAGACACAACAGGGGCCTGGGCTTTATGGCTTAGTAGTTGAAAGTTGGTAAAGGAGTCTAATCTGTGACCAGAGAGAATTCTCAAGGATTTTGCTTCTAAACTTGTTCCAGCACTTCCTCTCTGTCTCTCCCTCCAGTCTCAAAGAGAAAAGATCAACAAGAACTTGGACAAAGCCAGTTAAAGTACAGTGAATTAAAAGCCTTCACTAGGCACATAGTTTTATCTCTGTAAAAATGTAGTATCAGAGTAAATAATTAGGAGGTGTTGCCCTAGTTTCTAGGCTGCTAAAACCTTTTATTTAGGGCAACACACTGGGGCAGTCTTCTATAAAATGCTCTATTTTTTCCTTCTGCAAAAAGAAAGAGTGTGTGAAATAGCTTGTATGCCCATCTCTTTAAAAGAAATATGGCTCTTAAAGGATAAAGACTGCTGAAAGAAAAAACACAGATATTTAACTTACTATGTTTTGGGAAAAAAACAGAAAGGCTGATGTTAGCATGAGTTATGTGAAATACTGCCAAAGAATCTAATTAAATTTTTGATTTCAGCCCTGGTGTCTCTTTATGGCTTTTGAAACCAGCTATTAAATTTAATTTTACAAGACAAAACAAAAGATTATGTACCAAAAGCAGACTCATATAAATTCTTCCATGTATGGAATCACAAATCTATAATAGTCCAATTTTTTAATATCTTAATACACAGATTTAAAAAATTCAGTAATCCTTAACATTATTAGAAGCAGGAAAAGAATATTTCTGCATCTGAAAACACTAGTGGTTTGCTGTCGAAAGCCAGTGATTCGAAATTTTTTTCAGTGTCAAGAGGCCGTAGTCATTTATAAAGAATCTCTACCATGAAGTGTGGCCAACTCAGGTAATTAAATAATTCAAGATAAATTCCAACAATAAAACCCTAAAAAGAAAATACAGAAATGCAGCTAAATTTGAGCCTAATACATTATATGTCCAGTCAGTAAATTTGCATGCTTGGGCTCGATACAATCTTACCAGTGTTTGCTGGGCTGATTCTTTTTGCTTTCGCAAAAAGTAGGAATAAAAATGGAAACATAATTTCACTGATTTTCTTGTAATATTAGTTACTAAAATACTTGAATAACTCTTTATATCTGAGGAGTCAAAAGGATAAAATACATTTTCAGGAAAGGATTTGAAATCAAACTGAAGTATTAATGTTCTTAGTCAGCATTTGTAAATGGGAAAAGCATATTTAGCAGCACTGGCAGTGTGGGTAAAAAAACCAAGAATGCACGCCAGATGTTCTACTCTTTGCAAATTTACTGTATGATAATGGAAAAGATACAAGTACATAACGAGATTATTGTACTGCTGCAAAACTTAATGCTTCACATACTCACATAATGAGTACAAGCTCAGGCCTCAGTTTTCTGTAATCAGGAAAATTTTAATGAAATATCACAAGTCCTCTAAATCACAAAAGACTCAATCACTCACAAAGACCTTGTTAGATATAATTGTTTTATACTGAACAATTTACCATCCCCACCCCCTTTGTTTTCTCTTGTTTTGTTTTTCTTTTTGAGACTTTTATTGTTCATTGGCTCGTTCTCATATTTTCTCAGGGTTATTCTTATCTCTCTTCCTTGCTTAATGGACAGATAAAGAAAGTATTTTGTGGAAGCAGATGTTTTCAGCATTCTCTGATCCTTCTTACAATACAGAGTACATTGAATTAGCAGCAAAAGTTGAACAGCAGATCTGTCACAGGCATTTTGTCCTAGGAAAACAGCAACTGTGAATTGCCATGAGCTCTGCAATCTCCTGTTAAGCTGTTGTTCTGAATCTTTTGTTTCTTTGTAATTGTTTTAACTTGTGAAGTTGGTACAAGTGTTCTGTGATTGGTTGGTTGTGGTTAGTTTTGGATAGGTTTTTTTTTTTTTTTTCAAATGAATGCTTTCTTGGATTCAAACTTCTCAGATGAGCTTTTATATTTGGTATCAAAAGTTTACTTTTAAAACATTTCTTTAAAACCTAAATGTTAACCTCACTGTATTCATTAAAATGTTTTAAAATTGTACTTTAATTGTTTCATTAGCAATACAGGATGCATTGCATTTCTTGTTAAAAAGATGCTACAGAAACAAAATCTAGTGTCTCTGTCACTTGTGCCAAATTAAGAATCAAATAAATGGGAAACATGGATGGTATAATTAATAATCTTTACTTCTATATTCTTATGTGCCTCTATCCCACCCCAAAACAGGAGAAGAAATTAGGGTCTCAACTGCTCTGAAAATGCATCTTTCACAGTAAATCTGTGCCAGTAAGAATTAAAGAAAAAAAAAATGAACAGACTATCAATAAGGAGAAGAGAAGACAAAAGAAGGAATTGTTAAAATAGACAATAGACCTGGCACTGTCTGTACTGTCTGGCAGGTTATATTTTTGGAAAAGCTTACAGAATGCTGCAGAAAAAAGATATAGTGGAGAAAGCTTTTTAATACTCCTACAGTTTGATTACAGTCAAGTAAAGACTTACATAATAGAAACTACAATAAAGGCTAACAGCTTTCAAAGTAATAAAACTTACATGCTTAACTTCAAACAACTCTAAGATTTTGAACAGCCTCATAAATATTTCCATGATTAGCCCTGGACTGATATTCAGTTAGACTCTTCAGTTTGAGACTGCAGATACTGTGAAGGAGTTGTGTTTGTATTGTTAGCTTTATCTTTAAATGGAACTTCCTACTATTATTTATGTAAATATGTATGTCTAACTTCAGAGAGGCTCTCGAAAAGAAATGAGGGGGACAATGAAGTTGATATTGAAAAATACTCTCCCAGTTAATTTTATTAATGCCAATCGCCTTTTTCTAAGCATTCCCAGTGCTGGCCAGGTGTTTTGTTAGCACTCACAGGACAAATCGGTGGAGTGAGTAATAAGTGCCTCCCCAAGGAATGCAAGATATCTGTGGAGAATTTTTAAGAAAATTGCTTGAAGTAGCATGAAATAAAACCAAACACAGTCATGGAAATCCAGTATCAATTTTGGACAGTGGTGGAATGAACAACGGACATAGTGTGACTAGCAATGGAATCTGTCTCTGAACACTTACTATGCAGTACTGTACTGCATATACAGTGTGTATATATACACATAATGTATGTATATATTTATTATTACAGTCATGCTATTATTTACCACATCACTGAAAATTTTCAATGATGTGGTAAATAATAACATGATTTTAATAGTGTAATGTAATATAATGTAATATATGTCTCAGGTACGAAATCTATTTTCAGCAGAACTCTAGTTGCACTTATGTAGGGAGGTTCTGTAGCTCTGGTTTGACTGGGTGAAAGTATAGATGACTATTAAGAAAAATATGCAGATATATTATTTTTGATATCAGTAAAAACTTTGACTGCATTTGTACCCACATAATTTTTGGTTTATCATTTTTATATGCTTTCATAGCTTTGAGCTGAGTGGTGGGTCTAGATGACCTTTAGATGTCCTTTCCAAGCTTTGCTATTCTACTGTTCTATGATGTTTAAAGAAAAGTTGCTCTAAAAACGTTACCAGCTCCATAAAATTGAGAACACACACTTATATCAATGTAAAATGCCAACTTGATACACAGCTTGCACAGATTATAGACAGTTTCTTCAAAGACTGCACTACATTTAGTTTCACACATTTCAGCATATATCCTGAGGTTATAATGATTCTGCAAGTCATGTAGGAACTTCACCACATAAGCCAGTCTGACAGGAACATTATATATCAAGGTAGTCTATGCCCTCAGAACTAATGTTTTTATAGAAGACATTGTGGTACTAACATTTCCTTCATTAATTAGTCTTATATTAAGAATAATAATAAAAGAATAAGTTATTTTTTATAACCTATAGTCTATATCTAAGGTCACTAAATCTAAGGTGACTAATGGATCAGTGCTACATCAATACAAAATAAAAGGAATAATGAAAAAGGAATTTAAATCAATTCTCTCTCCAAATTGACATCATTTTAAAGTTTAGCTATATTCAGATTAATTCTATTTTCCATTTTTTACAACATAGACACAAAGATAATATTGTAAAAGTTATAATATCATGTTCCCTAAGGCACATTGAGACATATTAGAAAAAAGTTATCCTCTAGCACGACTGTCTAATTAAAATAGAAATATGGTTAGATTCCAAGGCAATACTGTGAAAGCCAGGAGCTTTTCCTGTCTAAAATTCTGTTTGACACAGTGTTTTATACCCTCCTCATACAACAGTCTAAAAACATCAATAAGCTGCTTTGCTAGCCTGGATTTTTTTCAACATGTTACCCTTGGGTTAAGCTTTATAATCTGATGCAGAATGTAATAATCCCAGGAAGTGAAATGAATGAGAATGGAGAGTGTTCAAAAGGACTCAAAAGTTAAAATTAGAAGTAAAATTTTGTCACTTATTTAAACATGTTAATTCTAGTTACAATAATTTTTTTTGTATTTGTCAAGAAAGTGCACTTGTGAATAATAATATTCATATAAATAATATTAAGCTTCTAATAAATAATGTAAAGCTCATAATTCCTGTCTCTTAATCCATTCACAAAAGTAAAATAGTTGGAATTTGGGAATGGATCACATATATGTAACATACTCCCAGACTAATGTAAATAGGTTAATTTCCTCTCCTCTTTGTCTTTTTCCACACCTTGTGTGACTCATCCTTCAAGTCAATTGTCCACTTGTTTTAGGTGTAAAATAGAAAAGATTTGTAAAAGTACAAGAACTAATGAAAAAAAAAGGAAAAGATGACATAATTTTATCCATAAGTTTTGGTGGGGTTGGGGTGAATCTTCTAACTGGAGAATGACCACAGATTAAAAGAATAAAATATTAGAGACAAAACCAGACAGTTTAGGTGTCTGTGTTGTTATTTTCAAAAATATTAGAATGACTAAAGGCTACAGAAATGAAACAGGATATTATCAGTGAAAAAAGATTCTTCAGGTAAAGAATCTAGGAAAGAATATAAAAAGGCAAACCAGTCTATCTTTTTGAATTACATGTTTCCTTGTTGCATTATTTCTCAGCAGTGTACCGTATTGAAGGATATATTAGAAACACAACAGTGAGATGATTATCTTGAGGGGTACTGGAGGAAGAGATGGCTCAGAGGCACAACACATCAGGGTCACCAATGGCTGCTAGTAAACAAGATTTATGAGCTACCAGACTACAAAAAAAGGAGTAAGACCTGGCTTACACTATAGCTCCAGGTCAGCCTTGCCCCCACAGTAAGTGAAGCAGTTAATTGCCAGGCTGAAGGACTGACTGTAACACTGCACAGGGAGGAGGCTATTGTAGCAGGTTTCCTTGTTTCAAACTAGCATCCAACTTAATAGCCAAAGATCCACCAAAACATGCTTACTGTCATCAATACAGCTGGGAGACCTGTGAAATATCTTGCAGAGAGCTATGGGCCACAGCTCATTCCCAAACTACATCTCATCCATTTAATATCAGAAATGAAGTGTAAAAAACGTGAATTAACTGCTCTGGTTTTGTTTTTGCCAGTGCTCATGCCCATCTACAGCTGCATGACTTGTTCCATAGGAATAAAGAAGTTGAGCTGTGTAAATGACATTTTGTGGGTGCTGCCTTGTTCAGGAAAAGAGTAATTTATTTTGGGAAGAGGAAGAGGAGGAGAGAGAGAGAAGAAGGACAAAATATTCCAATTGTCCCAGAAGCATAAGTGGAAAATCTGAGTAGCTTGTAAAATGTGAATGCCCTGAGTTATATTTAACAGCAGCACTAACTGGGGAGCCGTCCATGCACAGAGGCAGGTAAGAGACCTACTCCAATGAACGCATCAGGAATCATGTTTCAAAGTTAATAATATGTTAACAGTTTTAAAATTAGTTTAGTTTTTGAAAGCGTGAGGAGCACCTTCATTCCTACACTATAGTGACTGAGAAGTTTATAGACTCCACTTCGTATCAAGAGGTATAAAGGAAAAATTAATATGTGGTGTCTTTCAGGCAGAAGCCGTGGCTGTTCAGCCGTCAGTCACTTAGGGCTCCTACCAGAACAGCTAGAGCAAAGGGAACCACATGCATGTGGAATAAAGAGAAAGATCATAAACAGCTGGTTCACAGGTTTAAAGTTTAGTTGTTTTCTGGGTTTTTTTAAAGAATAATCATACAAATAAAGTATTAGACTACTGTTGCCCTAGGTGATTTATTCAATTCTATATTCCACCTGTTATAATTCTTGTACAGAAACACAAAAATTGCTGTTGACTCAGTTTGCAAAATTTATACTTACTGACAATAAACACCAGTGAGCTACACCTACAATAATAGTACACGATCCTCTGCCAGACAAGCTATTGGCAAAGATGGGTGCTTAATATGTTGTAAACACATTTAAAAATTACAAGTTTTCCTCAAAATTATTCAACTCTACTGTTAAAGTAGGACTGATTGACTTTTTAAGATAAATCACTTCGTGGTGTGACAAAACTATCTCCTCTATTAAAAAGCTGGTTGGAATTATTTGGGAACTGTTCTATGAAAATTATTTATTATTAAAAATATTTTGAAACGTGTGATTGTCTTGCAGTGTGCAGGATGAACTATGATCTAGGCTGGAGTAGAAGAATCATGACTAAGTGTAGCAGTGCAGTAAAAGCTGATTTAGAAATTCATTTTTTCAGTGCATGAATTTTATTATAAACACATAGGTAATGCCCATGAAATGGGAATTTTTTTATTGCTTTGGAAGTTAAACTCATCAATAAATAATTATGTGACTGAATTTTCTATCAGGTTTTCTTATCTAACAAAACTTGCCAAGATTAAAAGCTACAATAAAAAACATCCCCATGCTTATTTTTTACCTTAATATTTATAGAGTAGTGAATAGGATAACTTATTTGCTTCTTTAAAGTGAAATACTATTTACTTTGCAGACAATAAATATATTTTAAAAATCAGAAATTTCACACTGTTTTTATTGCTGACTCATAAAAGACCATCAAATATGCAATAGATAATCAAATATGTAATAGAACAAGTTATTGTTATATTGGAAAGTAACATTCATCAATTCCGATGACTTATATGATCTAGAAAAAGCATGAATAAAGAGGCAAGAATGAGTGCATGTCAAATATGTAATCTACTAGCTGAAAACTGAACAGTGGCAAGGCAGAATTTAATCTGAATTTTGTGCTTGCATTCAAAATATTTTTTGCTGTTCCTTTTCTGACTACAAGAGCAATGCCACCAGTTAGAACAAAGAAAGATAAAAGCCTTCAAACGAGCCAGTTAAAATGACATGAAGAGGAATTACTTCTATGCTTTTAAAATACTTAATGCTTAGCTGGAATGAATCAGAAAGCTCAGTATATTTTAGAATAGAATTTGTAGACATTTTTTTCCCAAGCTGTGCCCTTTGTTGTATGCTCCAGAGCTTAGAGCTACTCTCACCTTTACGAACAATTAACTTGGTCAGTTGCCAGATTTTCCAATAGAAAATGAGGAGATAGATTACAAGATCCCTTGTAATTTCTTAGATACTGCTAATAACAACCTGAGCTTTATTATATTAAAAACTCCTCACAACTCAGTCATTAAAATTTAATAAATGCTAAACACCAGACTCTGCAAAGGACAAGAATTAATCCCTATTTTGTCAGACAATGCCTTTCAGAGGGAAGGTGGGGGAAAATTCTTTGGTTTTATTGCTGCTTGGTTGCTAGATTGCCTTTTAAAATGTATTTGTCTATTTATTTATTTTATTATCAAGAAGCCTGGCTATGGTGCAGTAAGACTCCATGTTCCCAACCCAGGGAGGAATTTACCACATTTTCATGAAAGATTGTCATTATGTTTCATTTACACTGCAATGCTCTGACAGAATCAATCCTTCCTTTGTTTCACAAACTGAGTGTTTTCATCTTAAAGAGAGTAAATTCTTCTTTGGGGAGAGGGGAAGGGAAGCTTTTGTAGGAGCCAAAACACTGCTTTTACATCTACAAAAGGAAAAGTAGATTCTTATTAGTTGCAAGTCCTATCTACAAGCAAAGATTTTTGACCCTTCAGGAATATAACCTCTTCTTTTTGAAAATGACACACACTGATATAGCTTTAGTGAGACCAAGACTGTGCCTGCATGTGCCTTGTCTTCCTTTGGGACTTAATTATAGCTATGAGGGACGGCATGTATGTCAAGGAGACTTCTTGTTCTTTTTATCAGTGTGGCTTTAGCCAGCCTTTGGTTTTGTTCTTGGTTGGTTTTTTGTTTGTTTGTGTTTGTTTGGGGTTTTTTTTTGGTTTTTTAAAAAAAATCTGAATAATGTTGTCTACACTGTAGATTCTTCTGCATGGACATAAGAAATAATCAGAAACTATTATTAAACTCTTACGAAGCCTACAAAGATAATGTCCAAACATTTACTTATTCTGAGTTCTTCATAGGTTATTTCAGAGTTATGAACAGCTGCTACTACTCTCTAAATATATCAAATAACCCATTTTCCAGGGCTGGTGTGTAACAAAATAATTTCCAGTTTCTTTCCTGTAAATGTATGTGTATAGATGTATCCACATACGTTTTAAGAACCTTCTTCTGAATGCTTAACTTTATCAAATCAGATATGGGACACTCTCACTGCCTAATATATATGCAATCTGTAATTCATAGCACAAAATTATATAGATGGGGTGAGGCACATGTAAAAATCTGTGTCACTCAGCAAACTATTTCCTTATTATGACAACATAGTCACAGACATAGAAAAATTGGTTGAAATGGCTGAATTGTTTTAATGTCACAACTCCAGCTACCAGAAAAATTAGTATTTTCTAACTGTCCTCAAATATTTGACTACATTTACAAACATAGTTATGAGTTTATTGATCAAAAGGCAGCAAAGAAAGCAAAGGCCAGAATATGTACAATCAACAAAAAGTCTCTCCTAATTCACATCTTGCTGTGATGAGAATGTATGAAAAGATGGCACAGTAGCACTGCCAATGTGCTGAACGCACATTAATGGTGATAATAATAAATCACTTAGCAATTTCTGGCTTAAGAATTATCATGAGGAATCATAGAAACTTTATTTCTCTGATTTTGTGTCTGTTTCTCTACCTTTTACTCATTAGAGCCTGAAATAGTTGTCATCTCCTGTACTTAAAATCTAGACTTTTCTTCCAAGACTGCTAATCAGCACTTTGAATCCATCTATAACTAGACAGCTACAGTTTCTACTTGTAACTGGGAAACCTGGTTACATCTCCTCCTTGTTTTACTGAAAAGTGACACAACTATGGAAGTCCTTGAGCCTTTTCCACAGTTATACCTTACTCGGAATTTAATGCAGATGGAACACATCATTATATACACATTTAGACTTGCAAATGAACCAAGAAAACAAATTTAAAATGTTTCCCTTTTTTTGTGTGTATAGGTAGGGAAGATATGCAACCTAGTGGCAAGTATTCAATTTTGACACTTCAGGATCAGGACACTACAGATGACTTCCGACCTGTTTTTTGTCCACATGCTTCTAATTCAGTTCAAACCTCTGACTCAATTTTGTGCGCAACGAACCATTCCAACAGCACAACGAAGGTGGAAAGGGGATAATGAACCACCAGGACTAAGTTCTTATTCATTCTCAGTTTTCAATGCTGGCTTAAAGTGTTAATAAATCTTCAGCCTACAGTAGATTTGGTGGACTTTGACTGAAAATGCAATAAAATTTTAGGTCAGGCCTGAAAGACAGCTCACAAGTTATAGTGGGGAAATCCATGTTATTTCACCCTGCAATTCACCTGACCCTATATACTGCTGCTGATTCATTTTAAGAAGTATTAAATTCACATTCAGGTACAGATTTACCATCATTTAAAGCATACAAGAAAAAGAGAGTGAGAAACAGACTTATTCAAATGAATAGACCTACTGTTTAACTATGGAAAAGTTCTCCAAATTGAAAACCTCCATAAAGCTGTAGAAGTCACAGATACTCTGAAAAGTAAAATCTCCCTATATTAGGGAGAGGGAATCAAGATACAGTGGCCTAGCTACAAGACTGTCCCATAACACCATTCCCAAGAAGTAGTGCTGTATTTAAACCAAAACAAGAAAGAAGTCATATTAACATACCCACAAACTGTACATCTGAAAACTTTCTTCTTACTCTTCTCTGAGAGTAACCATCAGATAACTCCAATTGTTTCTGTTTGCATGTTATATTAATGAAGACAGGGTACTTTCCAGCTGAAGCAAAGTGAGTGGTTGACCAGGCACACTTGCTACTGACATAGATATTTTTCCTCATTTGTGGAACCCTGTTTTTGTGGTGGTAAAAATTTTGGCTGCCTTATTTGTGCTTTTTATCCTTATTGATAAGTAAAATGGGTGGGTAACAAATGAGATGCACAGGTATGTTCTACTGCAAGAGAAATACTAGTGGAGGACATAGTTAACCAGAGGATGTAGGTGAAAGTGACACTGATAATCTGTCTTGGATTCTGTCCATCTGCCTGTGACACTGGATGCTACCCCATGACAGGATATTTTTTCCTTTAATTTTAAGGTAACACATTATACTATGAAAATACAGCATATATTCACAAATGCTCTAAATATTTTCTACTTTAAAGCAGAAAAGTTACTTGGGTATGTCCTGCACTGCTTTAAATCATAACCTCCTCAGAGAACCTGAGAAACACTCACCTCCAAAGCTGCTGTAGGCTTGCTCTCAGCAGTCTGTACATCACCCAGCTGACTCTAATTGGGAAGAGCTGTCCCTGAATTTATAAAAACTGAACGCAGCTGAGAGGGTGATCCTCAGATTTGTCATCATACAGAAAAGCATGAAGCAACAGATTCTGGGGATCCATCAGTTTCCATGACAAAACTGTAGAGGGGAATGCAATAATCTTCAAACCCTATCTTTACATGGAGTTTTACTCCTTTTCAGATCAAACATTCCTCCCCAAGGGAAATGTGTTACACAAACTAATCACCAAACTCTCAGAGCAGATGTGTACTCTCAGCTGCTGTTTTCATCAGCAGGAAGTTTGGAGACATTTCAAGAGACAAACAAATGAGAGATCCTGGTTATTTTCCTCTCCAGAAGTACACACTTATATATGGACTCCTTTCTGCTGCAATGGTTTAATGGAGTGTTGCTGTGGAAACACCAAAGCACGCCTAATAGGAAGCTATGTAGAAAAATCAGCCCCTATATCAAGTTCATTGGGGTTTTGAACTGAAAAGTACTTGGGGTGCACTCTTCCTTGCATTATATTTGTCCCCTGTCTTGATATTATCTAGTGAAAATTCATGTTTTTCCAATATTACTTCTCTCTGTGTGTTAGGAGAAGCACAAAACAAAGACAAACACTTTAACTGTTAAACACCAACTTGAAAGTTTGGCTAAAACTGTCTTTGAGCATTCATGTGATTAAGTCAGAAAAAGAGAGCTGTCATAAAAGCTTTTCACTATTAAGGTCTATCTATATATATGTATTTTCTATATAATATCAGTGAAAGTACTTTGGTGAGTCTGTACGGAAGCCTTTCAGGAATGCTTTTTCTGGAATTTCTTCTTGTTTTGTTTTTGTTTGGGGTTTTTGTTTGGTTTGTTTTGGTTTTATTATTTTTTTTTTTCCAAAATAAAGTACTCGTTTAAGTGGAAAAACACATTTTAATTGCAGGGTATGAGAAACAACTGTTTTTCATTTTCAGTGTGTGTGATGACATTTTTAACTAAAAGTGGTAACCAATGATGTATGAAATGAATGTTCATTAGGCTGGCACATGAGCTTCTAGAAAAGGTATGGTTAAAAACCTTTGCTTGGACACATAGATTATATAAGTATGAATTATTTTTAGATATAAACAAAAATATTTTTAAAAATTAAAGCATTTTCTCTCATGGATGATGTTTGTTATGGAAAATAACAAGCAGGAGGGTTGTTCAGTGCTTGTGATCTGACCAACTGATAGACAATTCATGTAGGTAATATCTGAATTATCAAAAAAATGGAATCAGCAGTTCTTTTAACATAATCTGCACATTATTTCCTTATTGTGACAAACATCTGAAAGATTGCAATAACTGCAGAGACCTTTAAAGATACTTACATCACTTTCGTGGCCTTCTCTTAGATTGTACGTGAGATCGTGCTGTATGTCTTCAACAAACTTGTGAGCGTACTCTGGGTAAAGGTCGAGCACTTCAAAGAGACCTTTGAGTATAATACATTGGAGGTCACAGTATGTTAGAGCTTTAACATCTGCGTTTGTTTTAATAACTTGATCCCTAATGGACAGGTTTGCTCCAATTAAATCTCCTTTACCTGAAAGAGAATAGAAAAATAATTATCTTCCAGCATAAATTCTTTACTTCTTTTTTGAACCATAAAGCTGTTTAACACAATTGCTACACCTGAACCTGAAATCCCATTCTTACTAATGCGTTGTTTAATTAATAACATTCTAAAGGATTTTAGACTAATTTTTCTTTCTTTTTTTTGCAGGTGCAACTTTATACGCAATTAATTGGAGGTACAAAAACTAATTTCCAGACAGGTAACTGGCTGATTTAAGGGAGCCAGAAAGTAAATATAAATAAACTAAAAATTACATTAGTAATTAATAGCAGGTGCAATTATTTTTCAAAAAAGCTGTTGTGGGGTGGTTTTGTGTGTGTGTTAAAACATGCAGGTGTTAAGATAACATTTTAGCACCTCTGTCGAGAAGAAAAAGTGGTTTAAGAAAGAATGGCTAAGGAAGAATTCTTATGCTGTTGTTTTTTCATTTATGGACAAGACTGCCTTAGGACATTGGTTGTATTAAAAAGTTCAACAGACCATATATTGAAAAGCACAAAAACTTTATAGTTAAAGGCTTCCATAAACCTCTGATCTGAGGTATAAATTCCAAAGTGCGGTCATTGAACCAGAGGTTTTCCCCAAAAGTTAAAGCAGATGGTCTTTGTTAAAGAGCTGGTCAGTGTGATGGCTTGCATTGGCAGCAAGTTATGGGCATTACCAAACTGGGGGAACTGGTTGATATGCCAAAGGACAAAGCTGCTATTTAGGGGGACCTCAGTGAGAGGCAAAACAGCTGATATCAGGAATATCATGAAATTCAACAAAATCAAATGCCAAGTCCTGTACCTGAGATGAAAACCCTCCCTACGGCAGTATGGACTGGGAGCTGACCAGCTGGACAGCAGCTCTGCAAGAAAGGACCTGGGGGTCCTTGTGGACAAATTGAACATGAGCCAAAAATGTGTCCTTGCAGAAAAGAAGTTCAAGGACCTCCTGTGCAGCATTAGCAAGAGTGGAGCCAGCAAGTCCTGGGAAGTGACTCTTTCCCTCTATATTTGTCACACCTCATCTGGAGCACGGTGTCCAGCTCTGAGCTTCACACAAGACAGAATATTGACATATTAGAGTAAGTCCAAAAGAGGCTACCAAGAATCAGGAACTAAAGAACATAATTTATGAGGAAAGGCTGAAAAAAGGGGGTATTGTTCCATCTTACAAAGAGAAGGCAAAGGAAAGGTATTATTTTCTTTAACAGCCTAACAGAAAATAGTAGACAAAACAGGGTCAAACTTCTCTTCAGAGTGCCCAGGGGAACAAGATGTACTGGGCACAGGGTGTAACAAAAGAAATTATCACTATAAATTAGGAAAGGAAAGTCACGAAATGGTGCAACAGCCTGCCCAAAGAGGCTGTGGAATTGCAAGCATCCTTGGAGATGTTCATAACTTGCCTGGACATAACCCTGAGAAATCTGAGCTAAATTTGCACTGTTTTAAGCAGGTTTAGGTTGGGCAGCTTCTGAAGGTCCGTTCAATCTTACATTATTCTGTGATTAATAAATAATAAATTAATACTGTCACATTTGAAAATCCACCTAGCATGTGATTCCAGCTGTATATTACACAGGAAATGGTCAGCTTGCAGGGTAAGTTAATCTAAGCAGTCAACCATCTCTGAAACTTCTTAAATTTGATAGCTTTACACCTTAAAATATCATTTTTTTAGTACTTTAAAGTAAAATTGTTCCTATTTACATGGAACTTGAACAACTTTCTCAAAATTACTTATCATAAACTTAGGATAGTGAGGGATTTTCTCTTATGATAAGAATATACATACATTAATGCTACTTTGGGGTCTCTTAAAAATCTCTATTAGTATAAATGAGAACTAGTACGAGCTTAGGTCAATCTGGGAAAGAGAAATTTGATAGGTAACAATAACATCTGTCATTCCTCATCACACCTTGTATTGCTTACATAATAAAACATAGCATAAAGATAAGCAGTAATACACTTTTACATTTTACTGTAAATATAAACAGTTCCTTAAATTTCTTCCACTATATTAAGCAAAGAGTTGGCAATGTTAATCTGTTGCTGGCTGTTAATGTGGACAAGGGAAAGAATATTTCAAATATACCAAAACTTATTGTGGTGGTTTGAACCTGAGTTGGTGGACAGTCGTTTAGACCAATAACACTTCTCAAAATTTACATATTTAAACCGCGTGGAGATGTGGGAACTTGCTCTTGGTGACTGAGGCTCCCGTGGGGAGGAAGCGGGGGAAAGAGGGAAATGGGCCCCAGGCTCTGTCTCTTGGAGCGGCCCTGGGCCTCCCCTTCCCCAGCGCCAGGGCATGGGCCCCGGGTAGCTGGGGGAGAGCTCCCCTCAGAGCTGCAAGCAGCTAAGAAACAACCACTGAGCTGCTGCGTAGCCGATACCACCTGGAGCAGCCTTTAAGGACTGGAGACCCCCTCCCCCTCCACGCGGCCCCCGCGCAGACCCGGCAGGAGCCGATAGAGCTTTCTGCAACCAATGTAGCTGGAGTCGAGCTGAGGAGCCAGTCGCATAGGGAGAAAGAGGCTTTTTCTCCAGCATAAAGCCCAAAGAAAATCATGGCAACTTCAAGGTCAGAGGGATAGAGAAAGTAAGTCAGGGGAGATGGAGCTGAAGATGGTGACAGGAAAAGAGGGCGGAGTCGTGCCCAGTGCGAAGCTTAAAGATACTTCTTGCAGGCTGTGGTAAAAACTGTAATGTCACAAACTGTCCTTTTCTCTTTAATCCTCCTAAAGACATGGGGGGATGAGAATTTTGTGTGCAGCCTGTG